>CAWUFW010008045.1:600000-937083 GCA_963921515.1 Calotriton arnoldi
AGAGTAGGTAATGGTCCGTGAGACCGATGCCTGCTCTTAAAAAATATTTTTTCCAACATTCTCAAAGGGGAAGGGGTCCCTCTGGTAAAATGGAGGTAAATTATTACTGTTTTGTAACTTGGAATTCGGTTGCAAAACAGTAAAACATATCATGCTGATTCAGTATTTGGAAGGCACACCCAAAACACACTCCTTTCAAATACCAAATCGCAAATGCAAATTACGATTCGGTAACAAGTTACCGAATAGCATTTTGCACATTTGAAAAAGCATTTATCTGGTCGCAAACAGCCCGATTCGCAGAATCCGTTTGCGACCGGAAAAATGCTTCGTACATTTGACCCTTAGAATCTTGATTTATTATTCTGTATCACATGATACCAATGAGAACCATTGATGTACCAGCATGTTCATACTCAGGTTCCGATGAGTCTATGGGTTACTCTGGTAGCCAAGCAACATTGCGCTGCCACTCTGGCATCTTTTGATATTTTTTGCAGCAAATTAGAAGTCACTTTTTATTGACTGTACCTTCTGAAGTATTTTCTTAATACAGGACTGCATCTAGGGAAATTACTCAGGGCACAAGTCAGGGTTACACAAGGGTGGACGGCATTAACCCACTATTTTCACCAAGTGGCGCCGTCCCCCCTGCACAGAAGTTGGGTCCCTGTGAAATATGCTGAAAATGACCTGATGTAATTTTTCGATATTGGAACAGATTCAGAAGGACCTGCACATTGTGTACGTTTGTTCTGAGCAGCAACATGCACAGTGCTTTAAATGGACAAAAATAAGTGCAGGTACTCATCAAAAGGAGGGATAGACTGGGGTGGAGTTTGGGGCGGAGTTTGGGGCGGGCATAAGGGCGGCGCTAAAGGCGGAACAAGGGGCGGGGTTACGTTTTTGACCTTTTCAAGCTTTTTATGCAAGAAATCTGCATGCATTGTTAGAATATCCATTAGTTTTTACACTAATAACCATTTACATAGCACTTACCAATCAGTGTTTATTACTACCCAAAGTAACACTTTTTCTTCAACCTTAAAACTTTAAAAGATTATGGAAAAACAGTAAGGTTCTATATATATGCCTTGGTGTTGAATGCAGGTCGTTGCTGTAGCGGCACAATTAACTTAAAATATATGCCAAGGATGTTAACTTGTGACCTACAGGGAAGACATGGATCTATGCAACAAAAGCAGTATCCCACGTAGCTTTGTACATAAATAAAAAATAAAAAAAATCTCTGATCTACATGTTGCATACTGTGCTTTCTAGCAGGCACAATGACCCTCAATGCAATTTTATGGTGAGTGCATTAGCCACCAGAGTTATTCATTCTATTGCTACTCATGGTGTCCCAATCTTTCTTACTTAGGAGAGAGGCCCCGGCTTCCTGTTTCTTATGATTAGTGAATGTGCTTAGCTGCAAAAATGCAAGCAATTCAGCAGACGCTCTTTTCATTCTCGTCACTAGTCCGTGTTTCTGTCTAAAATGGAAACCAAAGTTGCTTTCCAAGGGACATACTTTGTGTAACTTCAGTAAGCAGCATATTCTCTCTTGCTGCCACAGGATGAGGAATGTTGACCCAGAGACATTGGCGAAATTGCTGCTGGTGGCTCAACCTTTCAACATTCCATTTTATGTGGTTGAAAAGAAGTGGTGGACAGAGTAAACATGTTGCACGTGTGATATTAGATGATTAAAGGTATCTGCTGGGTTATCTGAATACACTCTTTGTAATTAAAATATACACCATTATCTTTAACACAGCACACATGATGAAATAAACATCTCCGTGGATAATTATAATTGCTTTAAAATCTTTTGTTGACATTACTTTGCAGTATTTAGTGCGAGCCCAGGTATGTTAATTTAGATGACTTATATTTTATGCCTCATATACTTAATATAGTAAATCTCAAATGTATTCTTGCATTTTAAACTGTTGATGAAATAAATATTTTAAAAGAGCAACAGACATTTACATCACATTACAAATGGCAAGAAGATCCTGAATCGAAATATGGCTACTGAAATGAAGTCCCGGTCAGGAGATAGGGCTTATTACAAATGACATTTGTTTTCTGTGTTGTACCAAAATAACTTGTATAAAGGACCACCCAGGGGTCCAAAATAGGAGAAAAAAATCAGTTTTCCTGCTGTTGGCGTCCAATCAGTGTGCAATACATTATAACCATGAGTGCGAGTTATACGCATGTACCTAGTCATGAATTACACTTTTGGCTTTTGATAAAAATACAGCTGTATACTTCCTTGTGGCATGTAAGCCCAGATGGGTTAGCGCTACCTAGCTGCAAACATCTCTGTTCATATCACGTTTTCACTGGTTTCCCTCCTTCTCTTCCGTTCAAGGGTGATGAACAGGGATCAGTGAGTTTGGTAAGGAGATCCCATATTATTTACACTTGCAAATAGGCAATTAGAGATAGTGAAAGCAAGCGCAAACTTGAAAACCTTTGTTCCGTCGAGGCTTCTTGAAAATACCCACCACAGGCAACAGTAACTTGAAAAAATGCTTCTATGTGTTTTGCAGATGCACACTATCAAGTATTTGACTTTACATAGTGCTCAACATCTTGTCTTGCGATAGATGTACTGGTGGATTTGTGTTAAAAAGTCTAATGGCAGCAGTTTACATATAGTGATGTCTGCTACAGAAGCGTCATTGCAGCCCTGTTACCGTGAACACTGCCTTTCACACCCTCGCCCATTAAGTTTTACAGCCTCCTGTCTACGCCCGCTGTGTAAGAACAAAGAATAAACAAACCTCCGTGAAGCCACACCTCTGCTCTGATGACTTCCAGAGCAGTACATGCAGATCAATGTGTACTGGTGACAAGAGCAGCTGTGTTTTGGCCCAGCCCAGGCTTCAACGGTGACTAAAAGCTGCTGCGAGGTGATCGATAAATGGAGCGACATCTGCATCAAAGCCAGGCAGGCCCTCGTGAGTACCGGTACTGTCCTTGATCGAGGAAAAGTGCCGGTACTCAATGGGAGAAAATGAAAAAGTGCCGGTACTCAGTACCGGTGAGTACCGGCCCATTTAAAGTACTGAACATGCAGGATTGAGGGGGCTGTCATATTTTCAACTTCAGCTCGGCCTGAGACAAAGCTCCAATTTAAAGAGCCATCAGCTCTCCTGTTTTTAGGTCAAGCAAGGCATGCTGTAATCCCTCTGTGGGTAAAGGCCACACCTACCACTTTCCATTTGTTGCTTCAGGTGTCTTTCAAAATTTCTTTCTTTTTATTCAGGAAACGCTGTTCTTTATCCTGCTTTTCTGAGTGCTTTCACTTTTGTGGTGACTGGTCCTGGTACATGTACCCTTACTGTCGGGTTTATGTATCCTTCGTTTGGCTGGCTACTGTTTTTTTGCCATTGAATGCTCCTGCACAGTTTCTCGCTTGCCCGCTGCCTCTCTTGTTCCCTTTACGCATATTTATGATCTGCTCCCAGCGTAAGTGCTACTCTTGTAGGGTGACCAGAATTTTAAAGCCAAAAACCAGGACATTTCACAAAAATAGAAGAAGGACTACAATTTTACTTAAAGCGAGCCCACAGAATGACAGTGCTCCTCAGCAGAGAATTACAGAATAGGCAGTTAGAACATACGTAAAATGCAATTTTTAAACCCAGTAGCTTGCATGTTGATTACATTGCTTTCTTGAAACAACTGCTAACTATACCTGCTTTGTAAAACATTAAAGAAAACCTCCAGGGGTTTTCAGTCAACCCTCTAAAAACCGGGACATGAGCTAAATTTCCTGAAATCTGCCAGGACAGCTGGTGGAAAACCAGGCCTGTCCTGGCAAATCCGGGACGCCTGGTCACCCTATACTCTTGTCATGTTGCCTTTACTCCCGCCCCCTCCCGTTGTCCTTGTTTACCACCTCATTCGCCCCTCCTCCTCTCCCTTTTCTGACATGTGATGATTTTTTGTTTGTTTACTGCCCTTGTCGTGTTGCCTTTACTCCCGCCCCCTGCCGTTGTCCTTCTTTACTACCTCCCTCGTCCCTCCCCCTCTCTCTTTTCTGCCGCATGATGATTTGCGCACACAAAAGAAGGGGGCACAAACAGACGGGGAGCTCTGACTGATGGAGCACCAGAAGTTTCACACGCTCCTCCTCTCAGCACGCTGTCGCAGGCATTCCTGCTTTGGAGTGCGCCCCCAGGGTGAGTCAGTAAATCAGCGCTGTTGAAAGCACTGCAGTAGGAGACTTCGTATTGCCGGTTTGTCTGGCATTGTGCTATGTTGCCAGAAGTGTTCTTTTCGGAATGGAATTAGCATATCTTGATTTTACGAGTGCGCATTTGTTGAACTGCAGTGTGTGTGCTTTCCGAGACTGACTACTTGCTTTGTGAGGCTTATTCCACATGTGAAATGTAGGTCACATTTATTCTGTGTTAAAACATGCATCCCAAAGAACTTGTTTACTGGAAATGCCTTGTGTGCAGCTTATGTTTTTGTAATAAAATTCGGAACCAAATAACTTTTGCCTTCTCCCCAGTTTCCAGTTCAAGTTGGCGTGGAGTAAAGGAAAACCACATTATCCACGAGTATGCCTGCTGTGTGTGACTGGAATGAACCCTTCTTGCCTGCCCGTAAATGTTGGTTTATTGGGAGGCATTTCTGGCGAGGGGTGTGTGCGATTTGGGAGGCTAGAAAAAACCCTCATGGTAGGGTGACCAGGTGCCCTCAATTTGCTCGGATGCTACAGTTTCTTTCAACATCTGGGCTGTCAATTTTTTTTTTTTTTTTACATTTAGCAAAAAATACGTTTTCAGAGAGGGTCGACAGGACACAGAGGGAGACACGTTCTAATGTGTTTTAGTGCAGAATTACGTAGCAGTCCCAAACAGAACTCAATTTACTTAACACAGATAATACTGTGTTTAAACCAGGGTCGGATTGGGATCACAATTTGGCCCGGGCACTGACGAAAAAAGTGGCCCACATTCGCGGGGCGTGGCCCTCATTCGCGGGGCGTGGCCCTCATTCGCGGGGCGTGGCCCTCATTCACGGGGCGTGGCCCACATTCGCGGGCGTGCCCTTTCATGAAACACACAAGGAATGTAAGTGGGAGGATATTGTTCTTGGGAAGGACACAGGGCCAAGGTGACAATGTCCTACAAGCTGAACAACTGAAAAACAGCGAGGCCCCTTTCTCTTAAAAAATTATTCCCCAGCCCTCCAGCGCAGGAGCACCTGAAAAGCAGCGAGGCCCCTTTCTATTATAAAATTATTCCCCAGCCCTCCAGCGCAGGAGCACCTGAAAAACAGCGAGGCCCCTTTCTCATAAAAAATGATTCCCCAGCCCTCCAGGGCAGGAGCACCTGAAAAACAGCGAGGCCCCTTTCTATTAAAAAAATATTCCCCAGCCTTCCAGCGTAGGAGCACCTGAAAAACAGTGAGGCCCCTTTCTCCTAAAAAGTTATTCCCCAGCCCTCCAGGGCAAAACAGTGAGGCCCCTTTCTCTTAAAAAATTATTCCCCAGCCCTCCAGCGCAGGAGCACCTGAAAAGCAGCGAGGCCCCTTTCTATTACAAAATGATTCCCCAGCCCTCCAGCGCAGGAGCACCTGAAAAACAGCGAGACCCCTTTCTCTTAAAAAATTATTCCCCAGCCCTCCAGGGCAGGAGCACCAGAAAAACAGCGAGGCCCCTTTCTCCTAAAAAATTATTCCCCAGCCCTCCAGCGCAGGAGCACTTGAAAAACAGCAAGGCCCCAGTTCCCAACATTACCTGGCCCCCACAGCGAGACCCATTCTTCCTCGCCCACTATGCCCTGAATGAGAAGGGCTGTGGGCGAGGTGTTAATGAAAACACTGTTTCAGGGCTGCGTGGGCCCCAGGGGGCCGAGGTGAAAATGGCTCAATGGCCTGAGCAACACCTGGCCCCCTGGGAGGCCGATTCTGGCACACAATCACCCCTCCCCAGCCCACCATCAGCGTGATTGCTTGGCAGGGCAGGGGGTCAAGGAGAGGCCACAGCTGATCCTCGCTGAACGGCTGCAGAGCAAGGCTGCTTTCCTCTCCCTGTCAGTGCTCTCTGTGGACTGGGAAAGGGGGAAAAAACGGCCCACAGAGGGCACTGAGACACCGGCCCTTCGACCAATGCCCGAGTGCCCTCATTACCAATCCGTCCCTGGTTTAAACGTAGCATTTTATTTCCTTTAGTGCCACATTGTCTGTGATATAGCATTTAATTTCCTTTAGTGCCACAACATCTGTGCTTTCTATATTAATCACTTCTGTCAATTAAGTCATTTTTCAATCCTGGGTCGTACAAATTGTGGTCCTACTTCTATGTTTTTGGAGTGAATCAGGGTTTGGGTCACCCTATCTCATGGCCACACGGGTTTTTGCTTGTGGGCATTGGGCAGTTAGGAATAATACTTGCTGGCTCGGAGCACCACTTCTTTTGGTACCTCAAATGTGCCTGTCCTGGGCAGTTGAAGAAAATTCTTCCTGTAAAATAGTAGGCTGCTAAAATAGATCCTTAGCCAGGAATGTGCTTGCTAGGAGCAGCGTGAGGGAATCCTTCTTAGTCAGGACTGTGATTAATTTGTGTGGCAAGGTTTTTCCAAAAGTTACACTACTGCAGCTCACTGGCAGACACAATTCCTAGCTAGGAACCTATGCTCTTTTGACATTGGCAAGGTTCCATTTTGGCCTAGCCAGGAGTTTTGTTGTGTCTACTAAGCACAACCCTTCTTGGACAAAGCTCTGCTGTCTGCTGTGGACCCTGGAGAGCACCCTTCCTAGCCTGAATCGCCCCCCGCTGTGGGCAGCGGCAGTGAGCCATTCCTGCCTAAGCAGCGGAGTTCTTCCTCCTGCCAGAAGAGCTCTCTTGGCAACTTTTCAATATGCTACACAGCAGCCACACTGCTCTACAACATAGCTTAAAGACATTGGCAAAGCCAATAACTCTGGCTAAACACTTACTAGGTCCCAAAGGCGAGAACTATTGGCTATGCCAATGCTTGTTTTGAGTAGCATCCCGGTTCCGAGCTATCTGAAGCCTCATGCCAAGACGCCCGTGCAATGAGGGAGGGGGGACAATGGCACACAGCTTATCACTTCACAAGTACTTAAGAGAAAGTAAAAGTTTGAAGCAAGCTTTTGACTTTATTCAGTCCCTGTATGAAAGAGATATGCATGCACTGTAACAATGTCAGATGTATCACTGTGTACGACTATTTAGAAGAATAACAATTTAAATACCAACACATTTTTCATTTAATTCTTTTATAGCATTACTAATACCAATATAGAGTGTCAGACCACTTTACATCACAGGCACAAATTTTACATAGGCACTGAATCATACAAGTGTGTAAATCAATGTACAGGATGGTCTATATAGGACAATGAGGGTTACTATGTGCAGGAGTCATACATTGTCTTTCATAGGTCACTCTTCTAGATTACAAGGATTGTAATTTATGAACTGCAAGTAACAAAGGGCCACATGTCCAAAATTTAGGAATTGCTATTTTCTAATGCGATTCTTACTTATTCGCTAATAGGAAATCCCAATTTGGAATGTAGGGAAACTTTAAAGTTTTCAATAGCAATTCCTAATGGGTCACAAATTGACCTACCTCATGAATAATAATGAGGTAGGTCGCAATTTGCAGCACATAAGGAATGGTAGCCATCACAGGGATGGTGGCCAGCTGGGGTCAGCACACCACCATGTCTGTGATTTCTTTTTAATAAAGCAAACTTTTTTTTTAAATGCAGTCCATTTTCCTTAAAGGAACACGGGATGCATTTAAACAAGAGAAAAAGTAAACTTTGAAGTTTCATTTTTTAGGAGTAGGCAGTGGTCCACGGGACCCCTGCCTGCTCTTCAAAAATATATATTTTTTTTACATTCTCAAAGGGGAAGGAGTCTGTCTAGTGGGCACCTCTTCCCATTTGTTAGTGGTTACCACTACCTTTTAGTAGTCGGTAAATAATGAATGACTTGCGAATATTATTTGATTGCAAAACATTTATATATAGCCCTGCAATTCGATATTTGGAAGGGACACACTAAATATGCCCCTTCCAAATACTGAATCTCTGAACCAAATTGCGATTCAGGAACAAGTTACCAAATAGTAATTTGCTATTTGTACATATGAAAAAAAAAATGTTGTAGACATGGCCCGAAAGTATCTCTGTGTTGAAAGCAGTAACCTGCTTACCTAGCTCCATAAAATAAAAATCTGTCAACTGTATGTTACAGGATGTACTTTGCAGGAGACACATTAACCCTTTATGCTAATTTAACTCAAAACTGTGACTAGACAAAAGACAGATAATGCCAACAATTGCAGTAAGCAAAACAATTATCTCACCATTATTATTATACCCTGAAACTTACTGGGCACACAGTATCTCGGCAGCAGGTGCCTTAATCCCATAAAATACTTTAAAATGCAAACTTTGCAACCGAATAAGCCACAGCAGATTAACTGTAATGTTTCTCCTTGTTGCCAATTTTGTTGTGGCACAGTTTAAAAAAAAATAAAATAATTCAAAATGTTTTCCATGACTTTCTTTTCGTTGCCACACCATAACCCCCATTTTATGGGTTACTGGAGTTTTTCCAATTTCAGCATTACTGTAGGAATTTCTAAAAGGGCAGTAGCAAGGCTGAAAAAGCATTTCAAGCCTGCCTCTCACCTGCTCAATGACCAAGCTCAATGACTCACTATTATGTGTATTCACTAAGACATATGGCCCCAAAGTTGGGAAACTTTTTCAGTGGGCATTCACCTAGTCTTGTTAATATGCTGGGAAGGCTTCACAGCATGTTAGCAACAGTATTGCTTGAGTCTCACCTTTTGCAATACCATTGTGGCATAAAGGTCTGACCTGATGAAAATCCCTAATCCCCAACAATGCCCAGGAGGTCCAAGTCCTTTCAAAGAAATCATAAAGGGATGTTATGAGTTGGCTTCTTTCATTATGGTTGTAGTGAATAACTTATGTCAATCTAAAGAAACAGCTCTAGAACTAAGCAGTGCATGGTCCATGCCCTGACAGAAAAAAATCAACTTGGTCTTCCTTTAAACGAAGAACTATCGGCTGATTGCAAATGTACCACTTCTTGACAAATTATAGACAAACCAGCCACTATTAAATTGCAGCATCATCTAGATCAGTCTAGTATAGTGGGGGCTAATCCATATCACATTCACCCCACAAGAGGAACAGAGGGCTCGATTCACAGAACTAACTTAAGACAAAATCCTAAACTTATTACCATTTTGGTATTCACAGAAGGCACTTACTCATTTTGGTATTCACAGAAGGCACTTACTCATTTTGGTATTCACAGAAGGCACCTACTTACTCATTTTGAGTTACTTACTCATTTTGAGTAACTTACTCATTTTGAGTAACTTACTCATTTTGGTATTCACAGAAGGCACTTACTCATTGATGAGTAAGTGAGTTCTGTGAATACCAAAGTGAGTAAGTTACTCAAAATGAGTAAGTTACTCAAAATGAGTAAGTTACTCATTTAGTATTCACAGAAGGCACTTACTCATCAATGAGTAAGTGCCTTCTGTGAATACCAAAATGAGTAAGTTACTCAAAATGAGTAAGTTACTCAAAATGAGTAAGTAAGTGCCTTCTGTGAATACCAAAATGGTAGTAAGTTTAGGATTCTGTCTTAAGTTAGTTCTGTGAATCTGGCCCCATGATTGCCTTCCTTGTCTTCAAATGGTCATACCCAATATTGCCAATCCTGGCATCCCAACCTTGTTGATGCTGCTGGACATGTTGGCAGTGTTCAACTACCTCGTCCATTTGATACTTCTGGAAAGAGTTAGAGATCAGGTGGGTCTGTCAGATATGTATAATAGATGGTTGAAATCATTCTTGAGTCACCGAAAAATCAGGGTATTTATCAGGGAGGAGAAAGCCCAGGTGAAAAATCAGGGTATTTATCAGAGAGGAGAAAGCCCAGGCAATGCTGGTCATTTTGGGGGTCTTCAGGGTTTGTCAAGAATCATTCATCTCTCCTCTCTTACTTAATGTTGCCATATTGGAATCTGTAGTTTCCTGATTGGACATTGATTCTGAATGACTGGTAGGTTTAGGAAATGGCAACTACTCATGTATCAGAAATAGGAAATGTCATGAAAGTTGCTGGCTTAAGAACAACATGACTCAATGTCCCGTACAGTTGTGCAATCTCTTCACACAGAAAATTCTTGTTTCACATACTGTATGTAAAAGGTGAGAAGGGAGTTCAGCTACTGCCAACTGAACTCTTGGCCTCTTAGCTGTGACAGTGAACTAGTGTTGTTACTACCCTTCAAATCAGCGCCTCACAAGCAGCAACACTGGGGTCCATCATATCCCTCTATTATTCAACATCTGCCTAACTCCCTTACCAAACCTGATTAAATAATGCAACTATGTAGATGACACCCAGATCATTTTTAAAATGGGATGGTCTGACGGGTCTCTACAATTTAAAACTTGATGATTGCCTTTGGGCCATAAACACATAGATGATAAATAACCATCTAAAGCTAAACACTGCAAGTTAAGAGATTTCGACCTGCGAACAAGGATAAAAATACCAGCTTACCGCCTCATAGCCTTATGAACATGAGGCCCCTCCAACAATATCAACAGAAGTCTGAATCCTAGGGGTAACCATGGATTCAGACCTATATTTGATACTACATTAACAACGTAAAACAAAGTGCTTTCTGCACAATAAAAAAACTAAGTTGTATCCTCCAATACCTTGGATACCAACAGAAACTCCAAGCCATTCTCACACTCATACTCTCCAAGCTTGACTATGACAATAGACTATACCCACATTCATCATAAGCAAAATACAGCTCACCCCAAATGCTGCTGCAAGACGTCTTCTCTGCCTTTACCCTAGAAAACACATGACTCAGTCTTGCCATCACTCTCCTGCCTACCGATAGCAAGAAGAGAATGTTCAAGGCACTTTGCATTGTTCGCAGAGCCTCTAAGGAAAAGGACTGCTATACCTGCAAGCTAAATAAAAAATAAAAAAATGAATCCGGACACGGAACTCCAGGCTTGCACAACTTATCATCATACCACCTTACCGTAAGAAATCCGTAGGAGGCATTTCTTTCTTAGTACAAGCTGCCGTGCTCTGAAATACACTACAAGCCAGCATTCGAAGCATCCAGGAACCTATACACTTCAGAATAAAGTTGAAAACATGGCTATTTCCAAGACAACTTCACCAGCACACATCCCGGTAACAGAACCTGGAAAGACAGTCACACCCTCTGGCTTAATTTTTAGCTTACAGTCTACAAATTGGAAACAAGCCAGACAGCAGATTACTTTTGATAAGCAGATAAGTTAAGAAGGGCTGACCTATGCTTTGACAGGGTATTATATAGTAATGCAAGTTCATACATAAAATTTCTAGCCCACACTAAGAAGAATAATACAATAACCCTCAGCAATTGTCAGCCAACTGTAACTTACACCTCCTACATTAAATTAAGGTATATTTGCTACGAGGGTTGTCCAACACCAGTACTGTGCAGCCAATAAAACAGCCATCACTAAAAGAAAAGGCATGGAATGACTGAAGAGATCTGTCACAAACTGTGGGCCAATAGACGGACTTTAAACTAGTCCATGACTGTAAGTCCTAAACATCTATACACTATGGCCACTTCTTTATATCTCACAATGGCTTTCAGATATGATATAGTAACAGTGTCCATCCCAGCTAATCTCTCCGCTTCTCTCTCCCTCCAGCATGCCAGCTCTGGACCAGAACTATACACTAGGGACAGATTTACAAAAATTTTGCATCAGTGTTGCTTCACTTGTGTGGCGCAGTCCTGCAGAAAAATCATTTTCGGTATTTACTAAGCCGTGCAAAAGCTACTTTGCTTAACTTTGTGTGGTTTGTTAAATACAAAGTAAAGCAAGGCAGCACATATCACTGCCTTGCGTTACCTTGCATTAAAAAGGTGTTCCCATGCATCCACCTATTGATTTTGACGCATTCCTGGAATTACTAAAGCTAGTAAATCTGTGAATGCATAAAAACGCTTTGCATTCCCAATTGAAGTGTAGCGTGGAGAAATATCTGTATTTCTTTGTGTTACTTCCAATAAACCTGGCCTAATGTGATTTTAAAGCACAATTTTTCACTTTATTTTTGAAAAGAGATCTTAGTGTAAGATCCAAAAATCACCTTCCATAGTGATCTTTAGAATACTAGTAAGGGCTAACCATTGTTACTTGGTCCACATTGATTTTTTTTGCAAATTTCTTAACAATGGCACCCCCTTATAATTTCTTACAATATGCTCTTGGTGAGAAGCTCTGACCTTCTCTTTAAATGCATATCAGCCATGTCTACATGTGCTGGTATAGTCGCTGAAAACTATAACCTACTTACTGAGAAGTCCAAGTTCTATTAAGGAGGTGATTTGGCCTTCTAGTGTACATTTAAATATGCCAGTCTCTTATTCACTGTTTCTTAACATAAAGCTTGACTATTATCTACACCTGTAATAATGCCAAACAATCACTCTGCAAGCCAAGTAAATATTTTCCATTTCTAGTACACATGGCAGGCTTCCATGCTTTCTCTCACCACCCAGAAAAGTGCATGCTCGTCGAAGCATTGTTAGCCAGATAGAGGGTGCCATCTTGAGGATTCTATGCAAGGAGTCTACTGCATGTGCAAGAGTAGAGAGTACCCATAATTCTAGAAGTGGAGGGCTCTATAGCATTCAAATGAGAGGTTCCATGCAAGCAGCATCAAACTGAGATGCTATTACAGAGGAGGATCCTAGATGCAAACCGTAAAACCACAACTCAGATCTTTAGAGGTAGTGCTGCTGCCTGCCCATCTATGGCTCCTCTAATTGGAGATGAAACTAGTGTCCTCAGCCAGGCCACAGGACTCAAATGGACCCATCTCAGGTTCACACAATCACCTATCCTTTACCATGCCTACCTGCCTTGCTGCCCGATGTCTAACAAAGGTCTCCTTTTGTATAACACCTTTCTTAAAACCTGCCGGTAACTATGAGGGCTGTATACCGATATCAGAGCCTTCTTCAAGTCCATGCAGTTTTAACTGGTGCTCTTGATGAAATGTAATTGAACTATCTATCTTTTGTCACAACCTTATAGTGAAATTAATTGTGGGACCCTCCCAACTTCACCATTGTTACAGCCCTAAAATGCTTAAAAAACACTGATAGCTAATAATTTAACAAAATGTTCTTGATGGATATGCTCCACACTCTCTGTAAAGTTATTTTAAATTAGTGGCGAGGTAAATGAAAACTTCACTTAGGAAATTGGTCAGAATTTGGAAACTCCACACTTTATAAAGCAAATGAAGTTTCCTAAATGTACGTGAGCTTAAGTTTATCTTTTCAGGCCTTCCAGGTTTAATGATTTCCTGATGCAGGATGTCCCAGGTAGTACACCCTCCAGCAAAAATATTTTGAGTGCGGAGGCGTGACATCTACCACCTGAGGTAAGAGGTGAGGGAGGGCTGAGGCCAGCCTATTTGATTTTTTCAAAGAACTTGAGCTATGCATTGCACAAAGCTTGAACAGTTTGGAAAATACACAAAGCTGTGAGTCTGCCTACATCACATCTTTACATCTTTCTATTTTAAATCCCTTCTGATTGCCAGGATTTAAAGAGTGGATTGTAAAATGTTGATTGTGCTTTAATATATACCTTAAAAAAAATCCACATAATACATAGAATCAGATGGTGTGCATCTGAATATCGAAACCAGAATATCAATGGTACAGAATATCGAGGACAGAAAATTGAATCCGAAATATTGACAGGTAAGTAAGTATAGTTTTTCTATACCTTACTCCACATATATTTACCTGCAATATATATATATATACGTAGATATAGTTAGGACCAACCTTTCCCATAGACAAAGCATTTTTTGTTTTGTTAATAACTTTGATGCCGTTTGAGTAATCTTTACGAACGTTTCAAAACTACTATGCTAATTACTTTAGCTGCTGTCTGGAAAGTTTCAGGGAGATTCGTCAAGCGTAGGCCGAGAAAAAGGGGGGGTTCCAAAACGCTTTTTCCCCATGCAATGTCTATAGGGATATTGCATTTTTTTAACACAACTACAGCCCGAGCCGCTAAACGGAATTGCACCAAGTATTGCAGAAAGGTAGATCTTGGTGTAGAAAGACCCCTTTCTGTATTTATAGGGAAATCTGCTCAGTAGTTTGGAATTAAAGAAAGAAATGTAAACATATCTAGGTGTGCGAATCCTTCTCATATCCAACCGTGGGGGATCCACGGATCAGCAGGGAAAAGCAAGGCCCAGATTTGCAGCTGCAACCTGGGAGTAAAGTTGCAGCCACCATTTTGTTTCTCAATTGGGCCTCCGAGAGAAAACATGGATACAAACACAGATAAGGGGTCAGGATAGAGGTATCCTAACCTCATAGGACACATGGATGGGTCTCTGAGGGACCCCTCATAGGGAAAAAACTACAGCTAAATTGTTTTTGGGGCCGATCTGTGGAATCGTGGATCCACCGCAGCTTTCAGCGTGGCCCCCCAGTGTAACACCATGGAGGATCCGCAGCCCTATGAAAAACAATACCACCCACTGACAAACCATATCCCCACTGAGTGTGGGATTGGCTACATGCGGGGGGGGGGAAGGCCATGTGCTCCGGCAGTTGGATTAAAATATGGTAATTAAATATTTCTTTACGTTAAAAAACATAGAAATTCACTGAAAAAAAAAAAGTTTACAGGGACATTATAGTTAGGATCACATTTTACACACACAAAACCATAGAAATTCAGCAGTTATAGTTATCTGACCATTTATAATTATACTTATCTGAAGAAACTATAACTCGTGCCATAAAGTAACTTTAGAAGTAGCGTTGAATATATTCTGCTATCTCATTCTTTAGCACTTTATCATGTAAAAGCCCTAGAGGGAGTCGCCATGTGAGTATGCAGGGGGATGTGTGACCCCAGAACAGTGCCATTTTGAGGGGGTTATGATCCGAAAAGGTGCACCCTAAAAATTCACTGGAAAAAACCAAAGGTTACAGGGACATTATAGTTAGGATCACATTTTACACACACAAAACCATAGAAATTCAGCAGTTATAGTTATCTGACCATTTATAATTATACTTATCTGAAGAAACTATAACTTGTGCCATAAAGTAACTTTAGAAGTAGCATTGAATATATTCTGCCATCTCATGCTTTAGCACTTTATCATGTAAGAGCCCTAGTGGGAGTCGCCAGGTGAGTATGCAGGGGGATGTGTGACCCCAGAACAGTGCCATTTTGAGGGGATGAGGATCCAAAACAGTGCACCCTAAAAACTCCACATCACTAACTCTCATGACTGCCTTCGCATCACAGTAGAACAAATCTATGTGTGTATGTAAGTGGTATACTCCTGAGTAGAAAAAATATTCTCTATCCTCTGAATGCAATGCACACCACACACCAGTGAATATTTAGCCCACTGTACCAGATGCTGCGCTGCAAGTAAGGACTGTGCTCCCAGCAGTAGCTGGGTTGGCCTATCCAAAATCACATTGGGGACACTATTGGAGACTCTTCCCACACACACATGGCGATTGCGGGCTAGAATGTAGGGCTGGAGTAAGGGCAGTTAAAAATCCTGCCAAGTTAGTGTTTGGGGCATGTACTGCAATCACATTTCGTCATTGAGAAGGCCCTCCAGTATCACATACCTGCCTTCCCTGTCTATCTGAGTATGTGTAGGTGTGATGGGAACACCTGGTAGACTTCAATGAGGATACCTAAGGCATAATTGGAATATGTAGTCTCCAACACGATAACTCACCATTTCTTGCATATTTTGCCCAAATCTGTGGCCAGGTATATTTTGTGTAAACAGATAATATGAGCATTCTGAAATTTGACTGTGCGTGTATCCTATATCTCTTGGTGGGTGTGGCCATGCCTTGAATGTTCCAGGTGATAATATTATATTTATAGGAGGGCATCCTAGGTCATTCAGTTATCAGTATATGAACAAAAACACTAGTACTGTGCTACCCCAACAGAGTCTGCCCCACATGTCAGTTACTACAGCACTGATGCATAGTAACTTTAACTTTAATCACCCAACTCTCTGTCCCAGGTCGAGGTCTGGAAAACTGGCCTGCAAACAAATTAGCAACACAAAGTTGTGCATCATGCTGTGTCCATCTGTGTGTGTGTGTGTGTGTGGTGGGTCCACTTCAGCGGACATGTGAAAAAACGAGCCCATGTGAGATCCCCCATCACCACAAGAAAGAGCTATATGTCCCAGCCCTGTGTAAGGCATCCGTGGGTGTGTCTGCATCTAGCTTAACTTCACATTCAGAGGGGGGTGCCCACATTCAGGCATCAAAAGGATACAGCTAAGTATGGTCAATGAGCCAAATCTACCATCATTGGGCTCATGTCTGGCCCCTAAAGTCGTTCTATCTCAGCCAGATCGTCTATGTTCCGCACTCCTGGGAGTCTGTGTTAGTCTGGGACGTGTTTGCGATCCCATCTCTTCCAACACCACAGCATGTTCTTTTGCTGCCTGTTCACGGGATGGGCACAGTCTACGGTTACTCCTGCACTTCAGTCTTAGGGCTTGCCAAGAACTACCCTGTGTTCCTTTGTCTGTCACTTCCTTTGATTCCAGCTATGTGCGCCCCTTAGCTGGTGTAGAGAAGAAGTATGTGTGGCCCCTTTCGATGATCTGCAATTTAGCGGGATATTATAGGGAGTAATGGAGGTACAGTTGTCGCAAACATAGCTTGACTGGCAGGACAAGGCCCTCTGCTGCTGCACATTCAAGGTATAGTCCGTGAATATATTCACAGTGCAGTTTTCCATCATCCATGGGCTTTTGCTCCTTGAGGTCTTCAGGATATAATCTCTATTCCTGTAATGAAACAGGCCTGCCACTACTAGCCTAGGATGGTTCCAAGCACCCAGGCGTGGCGGGAGACTCTGTGCGCCCACTCCACGGAAAAGAATGATGACTGGAAGCCGGTTAATACAGTGTCCACAAGCCATTTTTCAAGGTACAGTTCCATGCTATGGCCCTCTACATGTTCCGGCAATCCGATAATGCTACTATTGTTCCTACGTGATCTTCCTTCAGCATCACTGACCTTTAATTTCAGTGAGTCAACTTCCTTTTGAAAATCCTGCACTTTGGTTTGCATCTCTTTCATGTTTGGGCCCATCACAGCAAGCATTGATTCAGTCATTTCGACCCTGTCCGTCAGCTTTCTGTGGTCCACTCGGAGCAGACCCAGGTCTTTCACCATGGCATCAGTTTTGAGTTCTAATGTTGTCTTGATATCTTGAATGGCCTGGAGGATGACCTCAAACTTGCCTGAGTGGTCTCACAGTGTGGTCACCATGGTTTCTGCATGCGGCATGGTATTGTCCCCTGGCATCCCCCCCCCCCGAGTCAATGTGATTCCCCTGATTAGCAGTCCTCAAGCCACGGAGCGTTCCAAGCTTCAGGAGGGCAGGTTGAAAGTGCAGAGCTGGGGCTCACTGTGTCCACCAATCCAGTGAGAGCACCACACCACGTGGGAACTCAGCAGCTGGTGATGGTCTCCTGGCCTCCTCATGGCATTTGAAGCTAATCGCTAGCCATTGCAGGATTCCTAAGGCCACTACATTACGTTTGTGGGACCAGGGCCCTGTCATCCCTGCAGGAGGCACCCTCTTCCTTATTGAACACCTGGGCAGTGCATCTCTTGTTGCAGGTTCACAAAACACACAGCAGTCACAGGTGCAATCCTGGGTAAATGATCTTGTTATAGGCAGTCACCCCCCACACTCCCCAAAGGCTCAGGCCCCCCTGTTGCTACTGTACCTCCAGCGGGGGTCCATCTGGGGCATGCCCTGATCTCCCCTTGGGCTCTTGCGGCAGCTCCACCTCTTCTACTCAGTCTCCAACCCCGCTTCTTGGCTTAGCTCACCATGAGTGGGCGCTTAATTCTCCTCTAGGCTGCACTTGCCTCAACTTGTCCACAGGTGAAGGCCAGTGGGGAAAGCAGTCATCCATCCCTTGGCAGGGGGGAGCTCTCCTCTGGTTTCCTCACAGTAGCCGCTGCAGGCACCGCACTTTCTCAAGGCCCCTCCATTAGGGCAGTCACTGGTTGGCACATCACTACTCCTCAAGGGGGGCCTCAAGGGTGCAGCTACTGTCAACTCCCCCTTCACTGCACCCAGGACTCCAACCTAGGGCCCGCCTAATGATAGTGGAAGTCGTGCCTCCCCCACCTGTTCCTCTGTCACGTCCCGTTGCCACAGCTGTGTTGAAGCAGTTCTGACAGAAAATTCAAGACATAAACTATATCTGCCCCCACAAGATCCAGACCATCTATGCCAAGGGCAGCTGTATTGCTTAGTGATGGAATCCGACCAAATCTTACTTATTCAGTCTGAAGCCTGTTCTGAAGGCCCAGGATGCTACATCATCTCAGTTAATTTACCACACCATCAACAGGAGTGTTCCATCTTGTGAGCTCCAAAGGGGTGTCACTACAATCAGGGCACCCTTTGCTTCCTCAGCTGTGCCGTGCTGTCAGTCTGGTGACCATCGAGAAGGGGGAAACATATTCCTTAGGAACTGGCTCTAGTCCTGCATAAAAGCCTCCATTGCTTCCGCCAGTAGATCTGGTTGCCAACTTAAAAATTGGAGAAGCTGATAATGGAGACATGATTAGAAGATGTCTACCTGGCAGGGACTCAATTTATCCATGATCATCAGAAAAAGGAACAGGTCCAGCTTCCACATGCTGAAATCCTTCAGAAGGCTGGATTTCCAGTCTGCTATGAGGTTCACTTTTCCCAGTAGGTATTCCGCCATGAATGAAATGTTGTTGGTTAGGCAGAAGTGCCATACATGTTTGGCCAGCTCCACCAGGTCTTTTGACTTTGTTCCTTCCGGTCGATTTATGTATGGGACTGCTGATACGTTGTCCATGTAGAGAAGAATAGGACACAACAATGTCTTGGGAGAGACATTTCACTACGAATGAACCTGCCAGTAGTTCTAATAAATATATGTGCAGTTCTCTTTCCTGCTCTGACTGCAGGCCTTCAATTATTACATCTCCATAGCAGGCCCCCAACCCAAAAGACTTGCATCTGATTCTATGACTGTGTCAGGAGTAAGGGTGGGCGGTAAACTCCGCTCTGCCAGCAGAGTTTGAAGAGTTTTGCCACTCCACGCTCCACTTGGAGCATGGAGTTTGGCAAAAACTCCGCCCTCTGCCGCGTGGCAGAGTTTACCAGCACCCACTAAACTACACTGTCTCCCAACATGCTTGTTGTCAGCTAAAACATCAAGACTGACTCGAAGCCAACCCGGCCGTGACAGCTACATTCATTGTGGGTTGTCATGGTTAGTTAGATGTTGAAGCACAGAGAAGGTGGTGGAAGGAGCTGCACACATGACATCTACCCTTCAGTACATCGAGCAAGGAGCTGAGGGGAAGCAGGCAGCTCTGACCTTTTAACAAATACCACACTAGCGTCCAGGACTTGCCTCCTTCCTGAACAAATGTTGCTGTGAAGCCAGCTCCTACGCACATAAGGTGAAACTAAAAAACATTCAGGCGCACGCACACCATTAGTCACTGCTGCATCTGCACACACCCTGCCCTTCGTGGGCTGCGGACAGCTGCTAAGAAATCTACTGGAAGGCAGCTTAACATTTAGTCTTGGATGCAAGTTTAAAAAACAAAAACAAAGTGATTCACCTCCGTTGTGGCACCGGGGACAATGATTTGGCCAAGCTCTAACTCCGGGTGGGTGTCTACAGCAGCGCAGGAGGACTTCTCGGCTTCCCCTGCTTCGCACACAGGCGATTAGCTGACGTGTCACCTGTTTGCACAGTCACACACCGCTGTGGGTGACTGAGAGCAGGTATCAATCAATTAATCAGGGATTGTAAAGCGCAGTTACTCACCCGTGAGGGTCTGAAGGTACTGGTGGGGGCGTCGCAGCTCCGTTGACTGCAAGCATCATCTGAAGAGCCAGGTCTAGAGGTCCTTCCTGAACTAGGGTAGTGTGGGGTTTGGTGGAGGGGGAGGTTGTTCCAGACCTTGGCTGCGAGGTAGGAGAAGGACTTTCCTCCCATTCTAGTCTTGGAGATATGAGGGATGGTGGCCAGAGAGAGGTCGATGTCCGATGTTGTGGAGGGCCTTGTAAGCGTGAGTAAGGAGCTTGAAGGTTTTCTTCTTTCGATGGGGAGCCAGTGGAGATCGCTGAGGTGTTGGGTGATGTGGTGGTGGCGGGGATGTCTAGGATCAGTCTGGCTGCGGCATTCGGACGGTCTGGAGCTTGTGAAGCATTTTCTTGTTGATTCCGGCATAGTGAGCGTTGCCGTAGCCCAGTCAGCTAGAGATGAGGGCATGCGTGACTGTTTTTCTGGATTCGGTTGGGATCCATCTGAACGTTTTGTGGAGTATGCTGAGGGTGGTGAAGCAGGCCAAGGATACAGTGTTTAATCTAGCGGTTCATCGTGAGTGACGAGTCTAGTATGATGCCGAGGTTTTGTGCGTGGTCCGTTGGGGTGGGCGGTTTCCGAGGGCAGGGGACAACCAGGAGTCATCCCAGGCGGATGGGGTGAAGCCAAGGATGAGGACCTCTGTTTTTTCAGAGTTGAGTTACAGCCAGCTCTTCTTCATCCAGGTGGCAACGGCTTTCATCCCTTCTTGGAAATTGTGCCTGGTGATGTTGGGTTCTTTGGTGAGGGAGAGGATGAGCTGGGTGTCATCGGCGTAGGAGACGATGTTGACCCCATGGTTTCTGATGATGGCTGCGAGGAGGTCCATGTAGATGTTGAAAAGGGTGGGGTTGAGGGAGGGTCCCTGGGGCACTCCACATTTGGTTTCTGTTGGTTCCGAGAGGAAGGGTGGGAGTCTGACTCGGTGAGTTCTGCCTGTGAGAAATGAGCATATCCAGTCAAGGGCCTTTCCGCGGATGCTGGCGTCGTGTAGTCTAGTGGCTAGTGTGCGGTGGGAGACTGTGAGAGGTCCAGGAGAACGAGGGCTGACATTTGGCCCTGGTCGAGAAGGGAGCTGATGTCATCGGTGGCGGTGAGTAGGGCAGTCTCTGTGCTGTGGTTGCTTTGGAATCCGGATTGGGAGGTGTTTAGGATGTTGTTGGCTTCGATGAAGTTTGCTAGCTGGGTGTTGACGGCCTTTTCGATGACTTTGGCTGTGAATGGAAGCAGGGAGAAGGGCCTGAAGTTCTGAGGTCCATCGGGTCTGCAGAGGGTTTCTTCAGGTGGGGGTTGATTTTGGCGTGTTTCCAGTCATCGGGGAACATGGCGTTTCGAGGGAGCAGTTCATCGTCTGGCTTAGCTCGGGTGCGATGGCTGTGGCGGCTGTGTAGAAGATGTGGAGTGGGCAGCGGTCTGAGGGTACTCCAGAGTGGATGCTCTTCATGGTCTTTAACCCCTTCCGTGCTCATGACGAGCTCAGCTCATCATGCTGCGCGGTAGCGCTGTGCGCATGATGAGCTGAGCTCGTCACGACCCCACCCGCGATCGGAATGTCCAGCATACGAGCGGAATTCCGATCGCGGTCAAGGGGTTAAGGTATCTTCTGTCTTGAGCGGGGTCCAGATGAGCAGGGTCTGTTGGGTGGCGTCACTGGGGGTGGGAGCTGGAGTGGTGCAGAGGTCTTGGTTATCGAAGTTGTCGTAGATCGTCTTGATCTTGAGGTGAAAAAGGGTGCTGAGTTGGTTGCAGAGGTCTTGGCAGGGTGGGACGTCTGTTGTTCCGCTACCAGGGTTGGCGAATTCCTTGACGATGGAGAAGAGTTCCTTGGAGTTGTGGGCGTTGGTGAGGATTCTGTCTTGGAGGAAGTTCTTTTTTGTGGATTTGATGACGTTGTGATGTGCTGTGGTGGCTGCTCTGTAGGAGGTGCGTGCTTCTGGGGTTTGGTTGTTCCTCCATTTCTTTTCGAGTTGTCGCCAGGAGCGCTCGGATTCTTGGAGTGCAGGGGTGAACCAGCTTGCTTTTTTGGTGTGTCGCCCTGTGGCTTTCTTGAGGGGGGCGAGGGTATCGGCGCAGTTGGTGATCCAGTGGTAGAGGTTGCGTGCTGCGGTGTTGGCATTTGGCATCGTCGGTGGTGGGGAGCTGGTGAGGGCAGAGGTGAGCTGGTCTTCGTTGACTTTTTTCCAGCTTCTATGGGGGCGGCAGGGGGCGTGCTTGTGTACAGTGGGTTTTCTGAAGGAGAAGTGGATGCAGTGGTGGTCTGTCCAGAGGAGTTCTGTGGTGTGGCTGTAGGAGACCCTGTTTCCTTCTGCGAAGATGGGGTCGAGTGTGTGTCTGCTGTGTGTGTGGGGGGCGGTGACAAGTTGCTTCAGTCCTATGTTGGTGAGGTTTTCTAGGAGGGAAGTGGTGTTTGGGTCGTCGTGGTTGTCCTGGTGGAAGCTTATGTCTCCGAGTAAGATGTAGTCTGTGGAAGGGTGTGGGGTGCGATGAGATCAGCAATGGTGTTGGTGAAAGGACTGGGGGGGCTGGGCAGCCTGTAGATGTGGATTCCACTGAGAGTCATTTTAGGGTTGGTCTGGATCAGAAAGTGGAGATGCTCCATGAGGGTCGTAGTGTCGTTCGGGCCAGTGGTTGTCATGCGGAGGGAGATTTTGTGGACAATGGCGATGCCTCCTCCTGAGCGGGTGGGGCGGTCTTTTCGCAGGATCTTGTATCCGTCGAGAATGGCAGTGGCGATGTCGGGCGCGGAATGGGCGCTGGTCCAGGTTTCTGTGAGGAAGGCGACGTCTGGCAGTAGGTGTTGAGGAGGTCCCAGATTTCTATGGCGTGTTTGTGTAGGGAGCGCACGTTGAGGAGGATGCATTTTAGAGGTTTGTGAGTGGTGATGTCCGGTAGGCTGGGGGCTGCTGCTGTCTGAGGTTGAGCACATGGAGGGTGCTGGAATCATAGTGGAGGCGGGTCAGAGGACCAGGGTCCCTGGCACTGGTCGTGGGCGGGCGCAGATGGGCTTGCCTTTGGCGTGCCTTCGGCGCGGCCGCACAGCAGCTGCCATTAAGTATGGGTCGGGGAGTGCGATCAGCTGGGAGTCGGGAAGGACAACCCTGGAGGGTGAGGGGCCGTGGGGGCAGCAGCGGCGGGGAGAGCGAAGGGTGAGAGAAAGAATACAGAAAAAGAGGCAAACAGACAAAAAAGGAAAAAGAGGGAAAAGAGAAGCAGAGAGAAAACATTGCACAGAAAAATCAGAGAGAAAAACAGGGCACAGAAAAAGCCAAGAGAGGCGGAACAGCAGAAAAGCAGAGTGCTCTCCCACTGGACCACCAGGGATGAGGCACATGCAGGAGCCTGTGGGTGTGGAGGAGGGCCTCGAACACCTACCTGGCACGGAGGCTCCGGGCTTAAAGGGCAGTACTTCAATGGTGGAGCAGCGCAGAGAGAGAGCAGTCACACTGACCAGGTCAGTGGTCTTGCTCTTCTTGCCACGCAGTGGCCGCCATTAAGCAGGGGTCGGGGGGAGGGCAGTCAGCTGGGAGGCGGGAGCTGGAAGGACAACGCTGGAGGGGGGAAGGGCCGCGGATGCAGCAGTGGTGGGGGTTGAGGGGTGAGGCAAAGAATACAGAAAAAGAGGCAAACAGGCAAAAAAGGAAAAAGATGAAAAGGAGAGCGGAGATAAAACAGGGCACAGAAAAAGACGAGAGAAAACCAGGGCACAGAAAAAGCCAAGAGAGGCGGAACAGCAGAAGGGCAGAGTGCTCTCCCACTGGACCACCAGGGATGAGGCACAGGCAGGAGTCTACTGGTGGAGGAGGGCTTTGAACACCAACCTCGCACGGAGGCTTAGGGCTCAGAGGGCAGTACTTCAACGGTGGAGCTGCGCCGGGGAAGAGCAGTCACACTGACCAGGTCAGAGGTCTTGCTCTTCTTGCCGCGCAGTGGCCGCCATTAAGTAGGGGTCGGGGTGGGTGGTCAGCTGTGAGGCGGGAGCGGTAAGGACAACGCTGGAGGGGGGAAGGGCCGCGGATGCAGCAGCAGGGGAGCGCAAGGGGTGAGAGAAAGAATACAGAAAAAGAGGGAATAAAGAGCAGAGAGAAAACAGGGCACAGAAAAAGCAGAGAGAAAAACAGGGCACAGAAAAGCCAAGAGAGGCGGAACAGCAGAAGAGCAGAGTGCTCTCCCACCGGACCACCAAGGATGAGGTGCAGGCAGGAGCCTGTGGGTGGAGGAGGGCCACAAACTCCTACCTGGCATGGAGACTCCGGGCTCAGAGGTCAGTACTTCAACAGTGAAACTTCGTGGGGAGATCAGTCACACTGACCAGGTCAGATTAAGGTGTGTGTCTGGTGCGTGAGAGCAGAAGAGGGCTGGTGAGATTTGGCCATACCTCACTGGAGTGCAGGGCATACTGCACCTCGGTAGCTACAATCAGCCGACTCTAGTCGGTAAAATGAAATCCTAAATCCACTTCTGTGGAAAGTCCAAGCAGATTTAGCCTATTTAAGCTCCCACGATGCTTGAATTTTATTTGACGGGTGACGTTTCTTACTTGTTGACATCCCAGGCTGTCTTGAAGCAGTGGGTGGGTTTATAAGCCAAAGACGCACTTGTGACATTCTGTGTAGCAATGGCTGCTTCCAAACGTGCTTGCTTGCTTTGACTACATAGGAGTCTATCCATTGGCTACACTACATGCCTATTATGCAGCAGCAGGCACAGGGAATCAGTGTTCATGCTAGACAAACTGAGGTGTGAGCTCATCCCTCCATTAGTCTCCTCAAAGGCCATTAAGCAGCAGTGGGGGAGCGCGAGGGGTGAGTGAAAAACTAGAGAAAAAGAGGCAAACAGGCAAAAGAGGGAAAAGAGAGCAGAGAGAAAACAGGGCACAGAAAATGCACAGAGAAAAACAGGGCACAGAAAAAGCCAAGAGAGGCGGAACAGCAGAAGAGCAGAGTGCTCTCCCACTGGACCACCAGAGATGAGGCACAGGCAGGAGCCTGCAGGTGGAGGAGGGCCTCGAACACCTACCTGGCATGGAGGCTCTGGGCTCAGAGGGCAGTACTTCAATGGTTGAGCTGCATGGGGGAGAGCAGTCACACTGACCAGGTCAGTGGTCTTGCTCTTCTTGCGTGCAGCAGCCACCATTAAGTAGGGGTCGGGGGAGGGAGGTCAGCTGGGAGGCGGGAGTGGAAGGTAAACGTTGGATGGGGGAGGGGCCACGGGGGCAGCAGCGGCAGGGGAGCGCATGGGGTGAGAGAAAGAATACAGAAAAAGAGGCAAACTGGCAAAAAAGGAAAAAGTGGGAAAAGAGAGCGGAGAGAAAAACAGGGCACAGAAAAAGCAGAGAGAAAAACAGGGCACAGAAAAAGCCAAGAGAGGCGGAACAGCAGAAGAGCAGAGTGCTCTCCCACTGAACCACCAGGGATGAGGCGCAGGCAGGAGCCTTCGGGTGGAGGAGGGCCTCGAACACCAACCTCGCACGGAGGCTCCGGGCTAGGAGGGCAGTACTTCAACAGTGGAGCTGTGCTGGGGAGAGCAGTCACACTGACCAGGTCAGTGGTCTCGCTCTTCTTGCCAAGCAGCAGCCGCCATTAAGTGGGGGTCGGGGGTAGGGCGGTCAGCTGGGAGATGGGAACGGAAAGGACAACGCTGGAGGGGGAAGGGGCCGCTGGGGCAGCAGCGGGGGAGCACGAGGGGTGAGAGAAAGAATACAGAAAAAGAGGCAAACAGGCAAAAAAGGAAAAAGAGGGAAAATAAAGCAGAGAGAATAACAGGGCACAGAAAAAGCAGAGAGAAAAACAGGGCACAGAAAAAGCCAAGAGAGGCGGAACAGCAGAAAAGCAGAGCGCTCTCCCTCTGGACCACAAGGGATGAGGTGCAGGTAGGAGCCTGCAGGTGGAGGAGGGTCTCGAACACCTACCTGACATTGAGGCTCCGTGCTCAGAGGCCAGTACTTCAACGGTGGAGCTACACGGGGGAGAGCAGTCACACTGACCAGGTCAGATAAAGGTGTGTGTCTGGTGTGTGAGAGCAGAGGAGGGCTGGTGAGATTTGGCCATACCTCACTGGAGTGCAGTGCATACTACACCTCAGTAGCTTCAATCAGCCGACTCTGGTCGGTAAAATTAAATCCTAAATCCACTTCTATGGAAAATCCAAGCAGCTTTAGCCGATTTAAACTCCAAGATGCTTGTATTTTATTTGATGTGTGACGTTTCTTACTTGTTGACATCCCAGGCTGTCTCGAAGCAGTGGGTGGGTTTATAAGACAAAGATGTGCTTGTGACATTCTGAGGAGCAATGGGTGTTTCCAAACGTGCTTGCTTGCATTAACTATATAGGTGTCTGTCCATTGGCTGCACTACCTGCCCATTATGCAGCAGTGGGCACAGGGAAACAGTATTCTTGCTAGACAAACTGAGCTGTGAGCTCATCCCTGCATTTTTCTCCTCGAAGACACAAAGGGGTCGATTCACAGAACCAATCTGAGACAAAATGCTAAACTTACTACTTCTGGTATTCCGAGAAGGCACTTACGATTTTTGGTATTCACAGAAATCACTTACGACTCCTAACTTTACGTCCGCAGTCGGGCCGGAATATCTGCACCCAGACCGTACTCTCCGGCTAGGGCCGTACTCTCCGGCTCAAGCCGTAATCTCCGGCTAGGGCCGGATAAAGTGTAATCAATGGGCTGGAATGCAATTTTTACAAAAAGGAACATTAGGAATGTGTGATAAATGGTAGAGGAGGTCATGAAAAATAGTCTGGGCAGGGAAAAGGGTATGGCCAGACACTACATCATAACCCAGAAAAGTTTGCTCCTTTGTATCATGGTACAATTTGCTCTCCCCTCAGTGTTGACTGTAGTGTCAACACCACAGTCAACACTAAGGGCGCTCCCCTTAGTGTTGACTGTAGTGTTGACACCGCAATCAACACTGAGAAAAGCGCAAATAGTGCACTGCATGTACCATGATGCAAAGGAGCAAACTTTTCTGGGTTATGATGTAGTATCTAGCCATACCCTTTTCCCTGCTGTTGTCTAAACGTGCAGATCCTGTATACTTTTTATAGGAACTACACGACATGGCGCCATCAACGTTGGTTGGGTACTTATTTAACAGTAGAATCGTGCTATTACCAGAAATCCCTATTCACAAAACACCAGAGACGTCTGGAGTGGGTGGGCAAAACTCCGCCACAGCTGAGTAGGCAAAAAATTCTATTTATTGGCTGGTGGTTAATCAAGCTTGAAGGACACGGTGTTCCTAAAATTGTGCAAAACACCTTATCTTAAGTTTCCTTGAAAAGTTCTTCTCTAATTAAATGACTGAAGACGCGGATAACGCGGAAAGAGTTGTGCAATACTTGCATCTCTCAGATGAAGAAGAAAACGCAGATGCAATTCACATTGCAGAAAATGTTAGAAATGCAGTCACCCTGAAACTGCTTGTGCATGGTCTAACACCTAGAGGTGGCATAGTAGCTTTCGTGATTGAGGCACATGAATCATACAGAATAGAGGTATTTTATTCGTGGGTTACATTCCCAGCAGCAAATGCAAGAACAAAAACATTTCACTTCTACACAGAAGGTGAAGCACAAGCAGAATACTGTTCGTATGAGGACATTGAGGTTCCGCTCACGTACCAGGAACACTTATACTGGTTTAAAGGCGCCCTAACCCATACAAGAGGCAGAGTAAGACTCAGTCCACTCGGAAGAGAAGGAGCAACATTGCCAATATTAGCAGCCTACACACCGCATCCTGACATCGAAACAATGCCAGGACCAGACTTACTCATACTTCACAAAGAATTAATAAAACTTTACAGAAACATGACGCAATTCGTCATGAGGACACTTACAGTCCAGCCAGCGATGGTAACAACAAATGCAGCTCACTTTCAAAACACAGCAACTAAAATGACACCACAAACATTACATTAATGGGTAAGATGTCCGCAAAACGTGAACAAATGCCATTCTGGGTGGCTCAGAAAATAACACAGCTAGAAGCAGTATTCCCAAATACTAGTCTTTATGAAAAACACAGAATGCTGACAATCTGCTTGCCCATGCAGATAACACCACAAATAGAGGATTGTACCTCGTGGGGTACAGTTTTCGCTGCCATATATACCAGAACACATGGTATCCCGTCATTAGCAGTAATACCAGACGTATTAAGACAAATACAGAACGAGTACGGAGCAGAACCTGCTCTGAACTTAGGGATGAAGTTACTAGGTAACTATGCCCAGGTATCAGCAATAATATTAGCAAATATTAAAGGGGAGGCAGCATCAGTGGCTATCCGCCAACGCCTACGGGAGTTCAGTCCTTCACAACAGGAGCACAAACTACCCAAAATAATTGAAACTGCGTATGCAGAATTAGGCAGGGACAGTTTGGGTGGAAAAGCGTTAAAACCACAACTGATGGGTAGTCCCAAAAAGGAGACATTCAAGCAGACACCTACTTCTTCTAAAAAGAAGTGGAACAATAACAAAAAACAAAAAGTTAAAGAAAACAGATCTCAATCCAGAGGTAGATCTCCTCCACAGGAGCCCTCCGAAAGGAGGTATATTAGGAATAGCGATAATATTAGGAAACCTGACAGGTATCAGGGGATACTGATACACGTTTCTCTCGTTCCCTTCAGGGTTCATCGAAAAACTCAGAGAGGAAAAGACGGTCAGACAGACAAGAAGAGCGTACAAAGTCCAGAGACAAGCAGAACGCTCAAGACTATACTTCCAAAAAAGAAGATAAAGCAAAACCAAAACCACAGTTCAAAAAAAAGAAGGTTGTAGGTCTAAAGATCAGACATGCCCAGAATTCTGATGACTTGACTACTGAACGGGGAATGGGATCTGACGATGCTAGACAGTGCGGCAGAAGTAACAATAGCTCGCCAGAACCTGATGGAATTTCTGGTGGCAGCGGGCTTGAATGATTATATCACGGTGGAAACACCTGATACTAGGGTAAGTGTCCCACATAAATTATATGAAATAACACTCCAAATGGAGGGGGACAAATGCAGGACAGTTAGAGGTCTCTTTTGGGAGAACCTGACATTTGGTTATGACATTTTGTTAGCTGAGCAAGATTGGCCGCCAGCATTCGTCAGGGATTGCCCAAGGGGGGGAACAGTAATTATACCAGTATTCTCCGACCATGTTCCCAAATATTTAAAATATACATATGCGCTGGAGTGGGCGGTGGCCCAAGCCCCAGCATTATACAAAAACCATGCTGGATGGGATGAGGATTCAACCCACCACATAATTCCATTAAAAAATACTCCAACTGCACAAAGACAATATCCAATAAAGCAAGAAGCTAAAAAACAAGTCAGGGAGATCTTAGATCAACTTGAATATCAAGGGGTGATTGAAACTTGCACCTCTCAAATGAATAACCTTTTGTTTCCAGTATCAAAACCAGACAATTCATATCGTTTCGTTTTAGATTACAGACATTTAAACACTTGCACTAAGACGTTTGCGGTTCAAAATACACACAGTGCCGCATTAATGAATAACATTGTGCAGAAAAAATTCAAAACAACAATAGATATCTCAAATGGATTTTTTTGCCAAAATATAGCGCCTGAGAGCAGATATTTGACAGCATTCTCAGTGCTAGGGTCTCAGCGGCAATTTTGTCGACTCCCCCAGGGGTATAAGAACAGCCCGGGGGTACTTTCAGCCAGAGTAACTGAATTACTTCAAAATTTGGATGAAGAGGCATTGACCTATGTGGATGGTATCTATCTAACGGACGATGACCTGGAGGAACACTTGAACAGAGTAAATACCATAATTTTGGGATTTGCCTCTGAGGGTTACAAATTCAACTTTAAAAATCGAAAATAGCCCACCTTAACGTCCTTTTTCTAGGATATGAGCTTTCAAGTGAAGGGAAAAGCCTAGCAGCTAACTTTTTAGAAAAGTGCGCACAGCTCCAGCCTCCAAAATCATTGAAAAACTTACAATCAATCCTGGGATTCCTGAATTTTGGCAGAACATATATTTTGGATTACGCAGAAAGAGTAAAACCTTTCTACGATTTAATAAAACCTGACTTTTCAGTTAGACAATGGACACAAGAACACACAGATACTCTTCGTTCCTTACAAGCTGACATGATAGCTTCAAAACACTTACAGACATGCGTGAATGTACACAACATGGTGATCCGCGTAGTGGCGGGTCAATCTGGGTCCACTTATCTAACATATAATGAAGGTGAAACAGTACCAATAGCATATAAATCACATTTGTACACAAATGCTGAGATGTGTTTTGTACCAACTGAAAAAATTCTAACAGCAGTACAGACTGCTGTAGTTAGAGAAAGAGCCCTGGCTCAAGGGAAACGTATAATAGTCGTTACCCTGGTTCCAGCCTTAGAGGCTGCGACAAAAGCAAGCGTTCCCAACGCTAAAGCCTTACATCCGAGATGGATACAATGGGCTAATTCTCTCACTGCAACAGATGTAGAATACAGGTAAGACCCAAATCTAAAAACACAAGTATTCCTGCAATACGAACAAGAATATCCTCTACCAAATTAAATAATGCCTCTGGATCAGTATGAATACATTATTTACACTGATGGTTCTGCTCAACTGGCCATAGGGAGTAAACAGCAATACAGCGCCGCGTGTGCTATCGTTAAAGGACGTATGCAGGATGGAAAGTTTCATCCGAATTGCACAAAAAGCACAGTCTCTTGGAGACTGCACGGCGCAGCTGCCAGAATTAAAGGCACTATTACTGGCACTGGTAAATACGGATCTAGAATTCCCCACACTAATCGTGTGTGATTCCTGTTACTGTGTACAGTTATTCAATGAATATTTACTTCACTGGGGACAGAATGGGTTTAAAGATGCAAAAGGTGGCACAATTAAGCATAAAACGCTATGGGAGCAGGTAGTGGAGTTGAAAAACGAACTACCAAGGGCTCACGTGATACACACACTAAGTCATCAACGTGATGGCGTTCATGTTGAAGGGAATTCATTGGCCGACGAGGCCGCAAAGGGGGCTGTACACACGGCTTCCGTAGCTGCGATTACTCTTTCAAAAACGAGAATAGACGGTGAGATAATGGTTGCAATTATTGCCACAAGCAATAACTCAGCAGTACCAAAAAGATTTCCACTCAAGTACTCCTACAAGTTAGATGCAAACAATGTTCCATTTGCTCAAATTCCTGGAGTGGGGGATAGAGTAATACCAAATATGGATCGTAGGTTAGGATTAATCCTAGCAGCACACGAGGGTACAGGTTCTGCACATGCAGGAGTTTCAGCAACTGTTTCTCTATTGAAACAGAGCTACTGGTGGCCAGGACTGAGAAAGCAAACTAAGTACTACGTCTTGAAATGCGACATCTGTCAGCAGATGAAAGGCTCCACAGTAACACGCCCAGTGCAAACACCATTACGAATTTCAGACAAACCACTCGCGTGTGTTTATTTGGACCACTGCGGCCCCTTACAATCTGATGGGGCTTACAAGTATATCATGGTTGCAGTGGATTCCTGCTCTAGGTTCCTATGGGTGTGGCCCCAGCGCTCGGCTGACGCTCGAACTGTTATAAAAGATTTGCAAGTCTTTATAGGGACATACGCAATCGGCATACTACATTCTGACCATGGCCCCGCGTTTAGCTCTAGGGCTTACATGGAAGCCATGGGAAGTCTGGGTGTAGAATTGCGGTACTCCTCTCCGTACCATCCTGAGGGAAATTCGGTCATGGAGAGGAAAAACTTGGACTTAAAGCAGTCTTTAACAGCTAGAGTATTAGGCTCAGGTGGAAATTGGGTAAAACATCTGTATGAAGTTCAACGGGTGTTAAATAATCAGCCAAGAAGCTCTCTAGGGGGTGTCACTCCTTATGAGGTCCTATTTGGGACGAGAATGTGGGTACCTGATCTTGATTGTGAAGGCACAGTGGCGGATGAAAAACCTTTTGACATCCATAAACGTTTGGCTGTTTTACAGGACTTGAACAAAACCAGGGCACTACAGAGTAATGCCCAGACGAAAAGGACCGCCACTGGGGAACCAAAAAGTGTCACGGCAAGACCTGTCTGGATCCCTAAAATCAGGGATCTGGTCAGAGAAAAAATAGCAGACAAAAAGGAATTTGAGCCATCATACAGAAAGCCTGTACCTGTCCTGGCAGTTGAAGGAACAAGAACAGTACTTCTGCCACCTTTTGCCAGTAAAAAGGAGAAAAGATGTGTCTCAATTGACCTAATCAAACCACACTATATGGCTGATACTGAGTAGTAGGCCGCGTGGATTTTGGAGTAACAGACACCCTCCTCTCACAACTATACAAGAAGTTCAAACAGAACGACTCATCACGTTTGAAGGGTCACCTGCACGGAATGAAGGACTAAACAACAATGCAATGGAACTCGTTCCTCTTGATGCTGAAGTTCAAAATGAGAATTCGACCAAACACGGATATCTACGTCAACATGCCCCAACAAGAGCAAGCTACAGTTTCCACAAAACCTGCAGAACTACCGAAAATTGATCGAACTGCATCTGGCTATTTTATTGACTTTGACACTTTTTCATTAGATCCAAGTGAACCTGAAATGACGTCAACCCAAAAAACTCGTCTACATCGATTTAAAGATTTTCTGAACTTTCTTAAAAAGACTTATCTGGTATCACCTTGGGTGGAACTCTGGGTATCTACCAGAATACTTTTCTTTCTTTTCTGGATAGGCCTAGTAACTGTTTTTAGTATGCTTAATAATGGAACTTATCTGCGGCACAAAAAGTGAATATGATTCTGAAACAGCATCTATCATCACATTGTGAAAGGAGAGACCTATCATCAGTGAACATTACAGCAGTTCCTATACCTGATGGTATAGTGTGGGACAAGGTTGATTACGATATATTTGGCCCGACCAAACTTTTAAAAAAACACATTTATTTAAAATATCATTGAGTGATATCATTACCTCCAGTACATTTTCCGATGATTGGGATTATGAAACTGTAAATAATATTCTGTCTGATTTAGAAAAATCTGCTGCCTTTTCTAATAATGAAACGTTAGAAGACACATCAGACTTTGAAACAATGTATTGCTATCAACATTATGGTCATCACTTTCTGCATAAATCTGCTAATCCTAGAAATGTTTTCACATACCACCAATGGGAACATTGTCTGACACTGCCGAAAAGCAGTCCAAAGACATTTGCACAAAAATGTCAATATTTTTCAGGGTTTAACACGTCAGACCCAGCCTCATAATATTATAAGGTTGCACCAACACCAGCACAGAAAAATATGTTGACAAACACCAAACAGATTTATTCTGCTTCCTTTATAGCACAGTTGTCTGAACAAGGTTTTGACTTATGGAAAAACACCATAGATCTAAAATCTGTCTGGGGTACTAGAGACTGGCAGGTCCAGGGAACAGAGGCACTATTTAGAGCATGCCTTATTTCTCAACAAATAATGTTTTTGAATGAAACAGTGCACAAAATGACCTGTCTTGGATTAGCCAGGAATAAAGATTTGAATACACCTCGGATGCCCACACCATCACATTCTGAGGTAACATAACATCACAAGAAGAGGTTACACTAGATGACATCATACAATGCAATAGATCAGACCCCAATTGGAAGGGATGGTTGATTTGGCCCATAGACACCAATAACTGTCAAGAAAGATTCTTGGGTAAAACTAAAGGATTTAATATCAATAGGCCAGATCCACGCTATGTACAGAGACAACACCCAGGGGTAGTGACATCATACAGTGTTGGGAAGTTATGCCTCGATTGGCTAAAGACCTCAACACTCACACAGGTGAAACAACACTTATCCTTACTTACAGAGGATGTGGACCTACAGGATTTTTTATTAGGTCCTAGGAAACCACGTCACAAACGTTTCTATTATACTGTCTATAATGAGATTTGGAAAATATCACAACAGGAGGCCGCGGAAAGATTACGAGAAATAGATCGTATTAATCTAGAGAAAGCTCTAGCAGTGGTCGATAATAAATTAACAACACTAACTTCCAGGATATATTCCCTAGGCAACATTGTATCATCTGCTATCAATGTACTAGAACAAGATTTGTCCATATTACAACACGGGCAATCGCGTTCTATTATGTTATTAAGCTGGACGCTGCAATCTTTGCGAGCAGGCTATGTGCCATGGCATTTCAGAAACAGCACGTCTCTGTTTTCCTCATACATTCTGACAGAAAAACAGATAGAAATGGCACAGAGGGGAGCAAAGTATGCAATGCTGTGCATTGAAAAACTGGACAGATTAGCCTTCACAGTGGCAGAATCACTGTCCACAGAATGGTTAATCCTTGGCCACATAACTCTTCCGATCACAACCTTTCAATTCCAATATTGCCTACAACAAATGGAGGCAGGCAGATATGAAGAAATGGGTAAGGAATTCATCAAGGAATCTTGGGAATTACCGTACAGATTTCAATGCAGGAGTGGGGAAAAAGAAGTGTTTCTAAGCGGTACTAACTGCGAGAATACTTTAAGTGGATCACTTATATGCCAGGATATAATGCTTCATGGGGCCTGTAACGGTTCGGTAGCAAACTTGCCATGTCACTTAAAGGGCGCCCCAGCTGCCGTGATCACTCCAGTATTCAGACTACTCTCAAATGGGAGTTACTTGATGCTGAACGATCAAGGTTGCTGTGGGATGCTTCCGGGCATCACATATCTGGTAACCGTGAGTTCCGCGGTTACTTGCTGTATGCAAATATTGTTTCCCCCAACACATACAGTCAGGGAGGCGCCGCTATGGCCTTCATTAAATATTTCATTAATACGGTTTGATACTTTGAGCAGAATGAAAGCCATGCTTATACAGAAATCCGTGCCCTTAACCTCCGCTCGGGAGACTTTTCATCTTCAAGTAGCAAGGTCTTCAGCAGAGATACAGGCACTTGTACGTACAAATTGCCCTTTCCATTTCGCAGAAATGGTAAATCGTATCTTTAACATGTCTGATACGACAGGCATTGTCCACCTATTTAAGACCATAGGTTCTGGACTATTAAGCACCTTTCAGAGGGTCCTCGGAGTTATACCAAACTTTATACACTCCGTATTTGGAAGCATATTTGGAGGGCTGCCGCTGATCCTGTTTCTAATAGCAGGTATCCTGATTGTTGTTTTTCTGCTACGCAATGGACGTCCCAGTCACCAAGGAGATGGAAACAGTACTCCTGGAGCGAAAATACTGTGATCGCATGGTACAACTTCTAGGCACACCTCGCCTAAGGGAACTAAGGGGCTCATTAGGATGGCGGGCGGACTTCAGTCCGCCCGCCATCCTAGCGGTAACGGGACCGCCCACCCGCCCACCATGCGTCGGTCCCGCACCCCTGAAAATGATGCGACCGCCACCGCGGCGGTCGCATCTGGAAATTTAACACTGCGGCGGGTGCTGCTGGCTGCAGCACCCGCCGCAGTGTCAAATGGCCATGTTGTGCATTTCCATGCACAAAGTGGCAGGCACCGCGCGGTGCCTGCCACCCTGTGCATGGAAATGGAGGGGGGCACCATGGGTACCCCCCGTGCACACCTCCCACCCCTCACCCCCCACCCACAGAGGGGGTCCGCAACAGGCCCCCAAAGCAAATGACCGCCAGCCTTTCCATGGCGGCATCGCCGCCATGGAAAGGCACCTGCAACACCCACATCCTAATATGGCGGGCGGTGCCTGCTAGGCACCGCCACCATATTAGTGGCCCAAGTCCGCCCAGCAGGCAATCGTGGCGATTGCCACCGGCGGAAAAGTGGCGGATGGACTTTCCTTCCGGCGCGATACCCACCGCCATCATAATCTGGCGGGGGTAAATCCCATGACGATGGCGGAACGATCGCCACCACCAGCCGGGCGGTGGCGATCGTTCCGCCATCGTAATGAGCCCCTAAGTGCTTCTTGGTTCTTGTCATTTAGACCAGTCTGGATGGACTGCATCTTACCTGCCTCCGATGCCTGTTTTGCGGAGAAGCATGCATGTTGGATCTCTGTCTGACACTCCCATCATGTGCGCAACCGGACGTTGATGCTTTAATGGACCCGATAACGGCCCATGTTCTGCAGTGTCCCCAGCGTATTCCCATGTTGATGGCGGCATTCCTAGAGCCACCACAGGTAGTATCAGCTCCTGTTGGTATAGACACCGGCTCTGACACCTAGGCCTTGGATGGCGCACAGGCTGCCCCAGTACCGGCTGTGGACAATACGGAAGAACATCTGTGCTCAATTGACATAATATGTGAGGTGTTACAGGGACCATCGACTGCAGAGGCAAGCAACGAGAATGTTGCGTCTACCAGCCAGGACACATAAACATTTGACTCATTTGGCCCGTCGTGTGCTGGGAAAAATTTGGCTTTTGAAAAACAAACAGAAAAATTAGAACTCCATTTCAAATTGACATTTCTTTTGAGTATGTATGGCTTTCAAAATGCTTGTAGTAGTTCGGACTATACATACGGACATATTAGAGCTGTAGCTTAAATGTCAATTACTAACATTTTCTCTTTTTAAAAATTTTTTAGACCTTTTTTAACGTTTTAAAACAATGTTTTTAACACATTGAGAAACTAATGTTTTATCTATTTGCGTACAAGTATCTAGTCCAACTAGTAGTACTTTTAGAATGTAACTATGTCGTCAATTCGGAAGAGGAGTGGGTGTTATATTCCAGATAGGTACCATAATATAGGCCTCGGTAATCTCATTACCCTTCACCTATATTCTCTCCCTACATTACACTTGCCACGGTTTACTGGGACTGACCTTTTACCTAGATATTACACTGCATCCAGAACGCGGGTTTTCCCTAGTTCGAAATCTCATACATTATGCATGAGGATTCTTGGAAGCACAGCAGGATTACCATCTCCTGTATAAAATCTATGTATAAAGTTCATGCCGGACGTCATCCTTAGGCCGACACAGTAATACAGCAAGGTAGGACCCCTGGGGAGACCTATGGGTATATATACATCACATCTTGCTAAGATAGGCAGAGGAGACCGAGACTTCCCGGCCGACACACTGACCAGAGACGGTGAGGTTCCTGCACGCAGATGCTCCAGCTCGCAGTGGTCTAACATCCCTCGCGGGGTGTCCAACTCGAGACCAGGATGGGGTCCCATAGTCTCTCACTTCAGGTAATGGGGTTGACTAAATCCTAGAGGGATTCTTGGCTTAACACCTACACCCAGGCTAGGTACACTTAGGTACATTTAGTTAGGGAGGCATCGTAGGAGTACGCATCTTTTATCATGTGTTTTATATACTTGAATGTATTCATGATTATAGTAAGATGGTAGAACTATACCATCCATTTACCTTTATAGTACTGTTAATCATTTATATCTTATACTGTCTAACGGTTGTTGCAGCACATCTATTCTACACCAGAATAACAACTGTTCAATAAATGCTTATTGAAAATGCCCAGCCTGTTTATTCGGTGTATCCCTCTGAGACAGACTAAGTAAGCACGAGTGACTGAGTGAAAGGTAGTATATTGTTTCCGCGGTCCTGAGGGATCAGGGTTGTCATGTTCGATGGTTGCCAGGAACTATTCTCTCCTTGGTAAGAGGAGATTCTAGTGGCACTGTGAGCTAGTTGGTACAAAAGGGCCTACATACCCGGTGGGGGTGATCAGAGTTCGTCTGACACCAATCCTACAGTGTATGTTGTCTAAATGCGCAGATCCTGTATACTTTTTATAGGAGCTACACGACAGATCTTGGGCGGAGCAGGAGCTCCTTCAGGTTCCAGTGATGGCAGCCGGCCTCGGGGGATTTCTGGAACGCATCTTGAATACCGTCTCCGGTGTGAAGTCCAGTTGTTGCTCGACAGCGCTCCAGTCATTGTTCAGCCCTTGGTCCCGCGCTGGTGCATGTCCTCTGTTGAGAGCTGAGAGGTTCCTCGGCTTGCTGCAGTTCCATTTTCGGCTACGCTCTGGTAGCCATAGTCAGAGCAGGCCGTGTTCTGAGCGGTAAGACCCCCCTGGTGGGGAACGCGTTCATTTCTGCATTACGGTCACTACCCTCTCTACCCTCTCTTGAATCTCTAGTATTCTCGGAGAGTGTTTTGATGTATGTGTGTGTCTCGGGCTCGAGATTGACGTCTTATTACATAAGTCAGTACCTGTGACCATTGAACAGGGTGCTGGAATACACCTGTTATGTGTAGTGCTCGTGTATCGCCATGCTGCAAGTAGTCATTGCAGAATATTTGGGTCTCTTATAGTTATGAAAGATGTTATTGCAGAAATCATATCTGTTTCTGTATGAGAAGGATCATAGTAGATCATAGAATATATCCAACAGATATTTAAGATAAGAGACAGAAACGAATCTTGAGGGCTATTAAGCTTATTGTTGATTTATGTGTGTTAACTGATTTTTCCTTTTCAGATCTCCTTCCCCGCAGTTCCCTTCCCACACCCTTCCCCCCGCCTGGCCTCTCTAAGCCTCAGTGCTATAACAGCATACTGAGTTGGAGCTGCCTGGAGGTGGGCCACAATCTCGTTGTGCAGATCCAGAGGAAGACAGCAGCTGTTACAGAATAGTAAGCCCACAAATTAAAAATCCTCCCGGTCTGCACGAAGGATTGACACCATGGCCACCATGGATGATCTCCTGAAAGGTGATCACGCAGATACAAAGGGACTTGGTGGAATCCAAGAACGCCACATCCGCACTGGTGTATAAGGTAGCACAGCTGCAGACCAAGATAGGGAGTAGTGACACTGGATGTGCTGCATGGCACACAACATCTACCCCTCTTGGTTCCTCTCAGCCCACAAACATTTCCTTAACTGTTCCCACTCCAATACCCCTAGCCGCCCCTGAGCGTTTTTCCGGGGATTCAGCCAAAGTACAAATTTTCCTGACCCAGGTGGAATTATACTTTACATGTCGGCCGACTGCCTTCCCAGACCCACAATCTCGCATAGCCTTTCTGATCTCCTATTTGTCAGGGGACGCAGCGTCTTGGGCTGTGCCAATGGTATGACAAGATAGTCCTCTATTATACAATTGGAAAAGGTTCATCCAGGAATTCGAAAAGGTGTTCCACCGTCGGGTAGCCACTCTGTCTGCCGATCGTGAGTTGTTGGAGTTAAGGCAAGGGAGTAAGGACCTGGTAACGTATTTAACCCAATTCAATAGACTTGCGGCGGAAACGTCTTGGCCTGAGGAAAAGTGAGCCGCATTGTTTTACCAGGGTTTGAAAGATGATTTAAAGGACATTTTAGCGCAAATTGACCCTCAGTCTACTACATGTATGGATCTCATAAATCTTACCCTACGGTTTGACCATCGCCTCGCAGAAAGAAAAGGAGAAAAAAAGAGACCAGTACAAAGGTCCCACAGGGCCTCCTGAGAGTGGAGTCGAACCCATGGAAATTGGGACAATCCGCCAACCACTGACTAAAGATGAAAAGGAACTGCGCCGTAAAAATGATCAATGTCTATTCTGTGGTCAAAAAGGACATTTTGTAAAGGAATGCCCAGTGAAACCCTGAAATAAAAATACGGATGCCGGGGAGGAAAACTAAAAAACCCAAGTAGTAGTGAAGGGTTACATCCCTTCCCAGGCTATAGATCATCAGCAGGAGGTTAACAGCATGCATTTTCGTGTAACTTTGGATCTTCATGTTGCTGGTCAAATCCATAATGTAGGGGTTCTCATTGATTCAGATGCAACAGGAAATTTTATTGATGACCTGTCAGCACGCTTCAAGATTCCCTGTGTAGAAAAGCCAACTTCTGAAGTGGTGTTAGCGGTAGACGGCGAAACATTGGCAGGAGGCCCAGTAACGTTACAAATGGAAAAACTCCTTTTTGTAGGTCATGATCAAAAAAATCATGAAAGCCATTCTGAACATTTGACCCTAGACGTTATTAAAGCCCCACAGTATGGATTCATCTTGGGAATACCCTGGTTAACCTTACATAACTCTCTCATAGACTAGAAAAAAGAACCGTGTGGTTTACTTCCTCTTTCTGCATGTACACTTATACTCACCAAGCAACAGTCCACTCCCTGCACATCGCAGCTGCTGAGGTAAAAGAAACCATTTTACCATCCCAATATCCCAGCTTTTTAGATGTGTTCAATGAAAAAGGGGCAGAGGAACTACCACCACACCGGCCTTATGACTGCCAGATTGATTTGTTACCAGGAGCGGCCAGTCCCAACTGTCGCACTTATGCTTTATCAGAGAAGGAGAACCAACATCTGAGGGAGTATCTTGATCGATATCTAGCTAATGGTTCATCCGCCCCTCTAAGTCCCCGGTCGCATCTCCACTCTTCTTCGTCCCCTAAGCCAACAGGGACCTAAGAACTTGTATAGATTACAAAGCACTGAATAAGATCACAGTGAAGAACAGGTATCCTTTACCTTTAATTCCCGTTCTCCTCGATCAGGTAAACTCCGCTGTCATCTATACTAAATTGGACTTACGTGGGGCATATCACCTGGTTTGAATGCGGGACGGGGACAAATGGAAGACCGGGGAACAAAAACACAGTTATCATTCCTGGGCATTGAGATTGATTCCAAACTAATGGAGGCCATGCTACGGCAGGAGAAAAAAGAAAAAGTGCTGACACTGTTAAAGGGCATGCTGGTAAGGGAGAAGGTGGAAGTGAGGGAGATTCAGGTCCTGTTGGGTCACCTCAACTTCACTTGCAGGGTGGTAGAGGCAGGGAGCACTTTCTGCAGGCGGTTGGGGTAGGCGTTATCTGGGTTCTCACTGCCTCATCACCAGGCGGTTGGGGTAGGCGTTATCTGGGTTCTCACTGCCTCATCACCTTGTCAGGCATTTGGCAGGGGTCAATGAGGACCTTCGAATGTGGTGTGTTTTCCTGCACTCTTTCCAAGGCCTTCTGTTAGCCAGGAAAGAGGATGTGGACTGGGACATGCACATTTTTTCAGATGCAGCAGGGGGACCGGGCTTTGTATTCTATTGGCAGGGTAGATGGTGTGCAGAGCCATTGCCAGCACAGTGGAGCAACGGGGATAGGAGCATAGTCTTCTTGGAAGTGTTCCAGTTGGTGGTAGCAGTGACATTATGGGGTACAGAGCTAGCAAACAGAAAAGTCCAACTTGTAGTCCAGTAGTGGAGGTGGTGACCAGACAGTCTGCTAGGGACATGCAGGTCCTGAAGCTGTTGCAGGTTTTGGTGTTGGGCTGCTTGCACTATGGCATCTCTTTCAGGGTGCAACACGTGCCCGGGGTGCACAATGACATTGCAGATGCTTTGTCTTGTTCACTTTGGGGGAGATTACATGGGTTAGCCACGGATGCACACAGAGACCCGACGCCCATGCCGGAAAAGTTGTGGTCCGTAGGCAACACAGGATGGTACAATTGGTGGTACGGTCCCTCACGGAATCAACGCAGATTGCATATGTTCAAGCATGGAAGGAATTTCTAGCGTCCGGGGCGCAGCGCCGGGATGAAGGCCGTTTGCTAGTGGATGATGTTATCCAAAATATATTGGACCTAATAGACAAGGGTTTATCATGGGTTACCACTGCTGGAAAGTTAGCAGGATTGTCCTTTATGGGGAAACTGTTAAGGGGATACCCTCAATCGGCGGGGGAATTAGGACGCAGGATACTGGAAGGCCGGGCACAGGAGCAGGGCCAGAGGGGGAGGCTAGAAAGTTGCGGCAGTTGCCGGAGGTTTGTAGGGACATGGCAGAGACTTTCTATTTTCTACACTTATGGTGTGGATGTTTTTGGGGCTTTCAGAGTGTCAGCACTGTTGGGGGGTAGAGGTACAGGTGGAGTTAGGTGGGAGGGCATTTCTAAGATGACAGGTAGGTGGGATATATGGCTTAGCCGTTCCAAAAATGATCACAGAGCACAGGGGAAGAGTGTCATATTACACACAGTGGGTTCACTGGGCCCCTGGCCAGTAACATGGGGCGAGCGCTGGGCAGCTTGTTGTGAATCAGATACTGGTCTGGTTTTTCAGCACAACGCCATGGGAAAAGTAACAGACTATCAGCTGCTAGTGTTGCTGCGAAAGACATTGGTTCGGCTGGGAGTACAGGCGGTAGATTACGACACAAACTCTTTTCTCATTGGTGCATTATCGGAAGCAGGATATAGAGGTTGGACACGCGAGGATATCAAGCAGTTGGGACGTTGGTCGTCGGAGTGCTGCAGGCGCTACATGCGGGCTCTGAGGGATGAAGGGCACGCAGTGGGTGAAACTTGGTGAATTGCTTACTGCTTTTTATTTCTTTCCAGGTGCGGTAGTGGGCCCAGCGGCAGAGGAAGTGGATATTTGGGTGGTGGGCCATTCGTTCATCAAGTGGGCAGCTATCCAGGCTCACCAGAGGGGTTTGAGGTCCAATTTAGATTTCAATGACGTCTTTTTATGGTTACTTGGAAGGGAAAGGGGGGAATACTTTGGAGGGACCTATTAGACATTGAATGGCATGATGGTAGGGAACACATGTCTGGATGTGCTACTTCACCTCAGGGTGAATGATTTCGTCAAAGAGAAAGGGGTTGTGTCGATGAGGAACAGGAAAAGGGTCTTGTTGGCGATTAAAGAGAAGTGGGCAAGGTGTTATGTTTTGTGGATCAAGTTTGTGCAGCGGCGGTCTTGGAGAGGGGCGTGCAAGCTGGCTGCTATAGATAGGGTGCAGAGGAAATTGAATAGGGAGAATTCACGTTTTTGTAGGAGAATCGGTTTTGGTCAGATTTGTCATTCGGACATTACATTTGAGATCACAGAGTTCTTCAGGGGAGATGGGGTACATCTGTCTCTGATGGACATGGACATATACTTGTTGGAGATTGGAGAAGTGTTGTCTAAGGCTTTGAATATTAAGCGTTAGGCGCTTGAGTGAGCCATCACACAGAAAAGAGGCAGGGGGCAGAAAAGGGGGCAGGTTCCCAACCCCCCTTGTTCTGGGTGGTGGGGGCATGAAAAGTTTGCCAGGAATTGGCAGATGTTGGTTGGCGTTGTCAGTGGCGGAAGCATGTGCAAGGGGCCGGTAGGCCGGTAGTTCAAGGTTCAGTTTAGGACTTTTGGTTACTTACAGGGTCATACATACAGTAATAGGATGTAGGGGGAATATAAAGTTGGAAATGTTGAAATGCAATACTGTTAAATGAGTTAGCTGCAGGGTGGGTATGTTGGAGGGGGGTCCGTAGGTGTGGGAACAGGGGCTAGTTCACTGGATGTAGAGTGATGTTTTAGTTTTGTAAGGCGGTTTGACAGGAAAATTTGTGATGTACACCTGTTTCAATAAAGCAGCCTTTTTCACACAGCAAGTGGTCAGTTTTCTGTGCTGCACCCCTCCCTGCCAAGGTGGATTTGGGGGATGCTGACCAGCGAGAAGTCTGCCCCCGAGCAGATTGGTAGGGTAGTCTTAAGTATCTAACTGGAATTGGCCCTATTTTAGTGTACACTTTTGCAGGAAGGAAATGGCCCATCACAGTACTATTCAAAAGAGGTGGCCCGCTGGTTTAGCAGGTCACGCGGGTTGCACAGCCATATACACATTGGTATCCCAAAGTAATACTCATCCACCATAGTAATCAAATTTTGTTCAATTTTATTTTCTCATTGTTTGTCCTCATTATTCCACATTTTATCCATCACGTCAAAAGATATAAAATTCATTGATTTTTTAGTATTTAATTGTTCGATGTATTGCCCATCCAGGCCTATGCATGAACATATAGCGAATTTCAAGTCCTCCACAAGATTCGATTCACATCCTACTCAATGCATTTCGGTTAGAAAACCTTTGTCAGGAGTATCTATAAGTTATCAAAATATATGTTTCAGTCACGTTGCATGTACTCCACCTCATAGTGTAAAAATATTAACTAACTAGTTTCCCCTTCTTATTTAGTGCAAAACGATTTGAACTTCAAATGCCAATAAATCACAATCCCGTACCCCCATAACATAAATCCAAACATCAACTAAAGAATACAAATCATGTTGTGTGCTCCTCAATCTAACCCCAAGCTTTAAACACTTCATCCTGATTTATGAAACCATTGTACTTTAACCCACACATCCTCCAAAAAACGAACCCACTGAAAATAAAACCCCTGTAAACCTCAAACCACCCCTGCCCAACTAACATAACCCCCAAACAAACTACACTGCTTCCCTATATCAAGTTTATCACCATCTCCAACCCCCGTGCGTACCTGATGTAAAACTCGCAACGGCTCAACCGCCTCGTACGCGCTCGTTGTTTATTTTACGCGACCATACTAATCCTCCCAGATTTAAATCGACGTTACCCACCCCACCTCTATGGTCATTGGTGTAAACCATCACGTGTTTCCCCACCACCACCAAATCACATTACCTGTCATCATTTAAAGTGCTAACAGTGCTAATAAACCCTAACAAAAAGTCCCCCTCTACCCCGTAAACACATGTGTTATAAACATAAACATTACGTGCATTTGTATACCAATATAAACATTCATAAAATGGACAGTCCATGTCAATGACTTCTCCATAATCCAAACGTAGTGAACTTCTTTTGACGTGAAATCCGATGTCATCCTTTGCTCTCAAGTTTTTAATTTTTCTTACGTCGGGGTGCTAACAGGTGGTGAAACGGTATGTATAACGACAAGACAGAAGTGTCCTGAAGAACACCCATTACTTTTCTTCATTTAAGTTTGTGTTCCCTTATTTTTTCAAGTTTGGCGTGCAGCACCCGTAATTGGTGCGCCGTTCCTTTCGCACCAGAACATGATTCATTCAAAAGAGGTGGCCCGCTGGTTTAGCAGGTCACGCGGGTTGCACATCTGTATACACATTGGTATCCCAAAGTAATACTCATCCACCGTAGTAATCAAATTTTGTTCAATTTTATTTTCTCATTGTTTGTCCTCATTATTCCACATTTTATCCATCACGTCAAAAGATATAAAATTTGTTGATTTTTTAGCATTTAATTGTTCGATGTATTGCCCATTCAGGCCAATGCATGAACATATAGCGAATGTCAAGTCCTCCACAAGATTCGATTCACATCCTACTCAATGCATTTCGGTTAGAAAACCTTCGTCAGGAGTATCTATAAGTTATCAAAATATATGTTTCAGTCACGTTGCATGTACTCCACCTCATAGTGTAAAAATATTAACTAACTAGTTTCCCCTTCTTATTTAGTGCAAAACGATTTGAACTTCAAATGCCAATAAATCACAATCCCGTACCCCCATGACATAAATCCAAACAACAACTAAAGAATACAAATCATGTTGTGTGCTCCTCAATCTAACCCCAAGCTTTAAACACTTCATCCTGATTTATGAAACCATTGTACTTTAACCCACACACCCTCCAAAAAACTAACCCACTGAAAATCAAACCCCAGTAAACCTCAAACCACCCCTGCCCAACTAACATAACCCCCCGAACAAACTACACTGCTTCCCTATATCAAGTTTATCACCATCTCCAACCCCCGTGCGTACCTGATGTAAAACTCGCAACGCCTCAACCTCCTCGTACGCGCTCGTTGCTTATTTTACGCGACCATACTAATCCTCCCAGATTTAAATCGACGTTACCCACCCCACCTCTATGGTCATTGGTGTAAACCATCACGTGTTTCCCCACCACCACCAAATCACATTACCTGTCATCATTTAAAGTGCTAACAGTGCTAATAAACCCTAACAAAAAGTCCCCCTCTACCCCGTAAACACATGTGTTATAAACATAAACATTACGTGCATTTGTATACCAATATAAACATTTTTAAAATGGACAGTCCATGTCAATGACTTCTCCATAATCCAAACGTAGTGAACAGTACTATGCCACTGATATCGGCTGATGTAGACAATCTTTCAATTAGTATCTGGTGGTTGATGGTGTCAAAGTCACCCAAGAGGTCTAGTAGGGTAAGTGCACATTGGTTGCCCTTTTCCCTGCATTTTTGTAGTTCTTTTCTGATGTGTAGAGTAGCCTCTGTGCCACAATAGGATGTAAATCCGACCTGCATGTCACTTATGAGGCTGTTTGACTCATGATGGGAAGACCAGTGGTGCGTGATGACAAATAACGCCACAAAAATACTTTCAATATTTCTGCTTAGTAACCGAGATGTCTGAACTCGAGTGATGGAGAACAGCATCATAAGTCTTTCTCCTGTCCTGATTGAGAGATGTTTTGGTGGTCCATTTTTGCTTTCGTGAGATTCTGATGTTACAATGAAAGGGGATTTCTTAAATATGTACAGAGTCAAACCCACAAACCCAGTACTTCATTTTATCAATGTCCTCACCTTCCCATCTTATGGGATTTTCTGTTAGCAGCGTTGAAAACTGTACAGATGCACTCAACTCAGACTATCACACTTTGCAGAAAACAGCAGCAGATGAAAAGCTGGCAGATGAGTGCTTTCATTTACAAAGCATGCATGAAGATGATGAGGGATAATTCATAGTAAGCTGTTGCTGATGTTGTTGTAACACAGTTTCTTAGGGTCTCTATGACTCTTATTATCTGATATGGTGATTATTGCATTATTAATATGAAGGCACTCAGAATCTGTATTTATAACTTTTTACAGCGCTCTTGTTGAAATATACTTCTAGAGGTAGGTGGGATACGTCTGTTGTTTAAAACTGAGAGGCCTAGGACACCTGAACAGCTCTGTTGTCTGAACATGAAATATCTGAGATTGCGAGATCTGGGTGACTTTTTATTTGACATACACTGACAGTTCCAAATAGATTCTCAGTCATATTATATCTTAAAAAAATCTACCCTGAAAAGTGAGACTGAGGAAATGAAAGAAAGCCAAATAAAGAAGTCAAGGAAGAATCCAGATACATTTTGAGTTCATATCAAGGTGCATATGCAGATTTAGTGAGTGTTTATTGATTTTGTGCTTGTAAAATGCAAATATCATACCACCATGCTTTCAATATTTTCATGGGGAGAGGGCTGGACCCTTCAAATTCCCTTGTGATTTTCAGTCTTACTTGGCACATATTATAAGTGTTGGCTTTTTGCATTAATCCACATAGAAGGTGCCTGCAAAACCCCATAACTTTCATATGCTGTTCAATAGCAAAACCCCAAGCATTCCAAGAGGGACTGAACTTGCTCATTTCTCTCAAAAACACAGTCACATTTGTGGTGGCAACTTACACCCCCCTACTTCAAAAGTTCACCAGAAACCACTGCACCCTGGACACTGGTTTAGCCAGGGACCCAAGATCAGCAGAGTGGTGAGGCCCTCTTCCCATCATATGGTACTTTCTACAAAAATCATCCTTTTTGTGGGTTTTCCTCATGGACTTCATTTAAGCATTGCCCTTGTGGTTTCATGCCTAGTCTGCACAAATTCCCTCTAATTTGGTGCTTTCGAATATCTGCTTCACAGATTCCAATATACACAGAGCATTGCTGCCAAAGTTCACCTACATGGCTAATCATGGAACTATATGCAATAGAATTTCTTTTTTGTGTGGAAATTTTTTATTGAGTTTTAACAATAAAAATCACATCATAATAATTAGAATATTAAGACAGTAAAAGTTAATAGAAAATAGATAATAAAATCTGTAGAAATAAAATATAACAAAAATGCGTAACGCTTGTTAATTATATGGAGCATATAAATAAGGCATATATGAATAAATATATAACGAATAAATATTGAATAATTTAATAGATAAATAGGTAAAGAGCAAATAAGGTGAGAGTAAAAGGGAAAGGTGGGCAAAAAGGGGGAAGGAAAGAAGACAGTAATAAGAGGAAGAATTAATAAAATGTAGATGACATAAATGAGGAATAAACATAGCATGTAATAGAAATGCAATAGGTAGAATCAGCACAATATAGATGTAAGTCAAAAGATATATAAAAAGGAAATAAGATAATCATATAAAAGAGAGTTATCACAGGAAAATACTCACCTTGTAAAGATTGAAACAAAGTAGATCGGGGAGGTGAAAAGGTAATGGTGTATATATTAAAAAAGAGAAAAATAGATGATAGGATTAATATAGGGGGAGGAGAAGTAATGTAAAGTGATGTAAAAGGGGGGAGAGAGAGAGAGAGCCAGGGCACAAAAGAATGAGTGAGGAGAAAAATAGGTAGAAAGGGAAAGGAATAAGAAAAGAAAAGAGAAGAATATGGGAAGAGAGGGAGAGACAAATTAATTAATAAAACAGAGTAAACAAGGAAATATGATAATGAATCACTCTCCTTGGTTGAGAGTATTGGGAAGAGTGGAAGGGTTAGAGGGGTCAGTAGCTTTTGTTTTTAGGAAGGGTGACCGTGTCTGAAGGAATATATCAGCTTGATCCTGAAGATTATAAATTGTTCGTTCATGCGTATCATGGCTACCAGCCATTCTTCGTGTGAGGGTGGTGAGGATGATTTCCAATGACGTAGAATACATATTTTAGCTGTGGCTAATGCAGTGTGGAAAAGGCGATTTTGTGGTTTAGAGAACTTTGGATAATGATTTAAATCATGTAAAAGAATATTGGCTGGCATGAGTGGCAAATGTAAGGGCATTATGGAATGCAAAGTAGAACCAACATAATTCCAAAAGGATTGTATACTTGGACATTCGCAGACAATGTGAGTTGTGTCACAACCAGAATTGGAGCATCTCCAGCAATTGGTATGAGAAAGTAGACCAGCTTTATGCAATTTGACTGGCGACCAGTGCCAATCGTGGAGTATTTTGAATAAACAGAATTTGAGTCTTGCTTCACGAGCTCCTTTATGTAGATTCTCCAAAAGCTGTTTCCATTCAGTGTCTGTGTAAGAGATCGATAAACGGGACTGCCATTTACATTGAAGGTTGTGAGAAAGAGGTTGAGAAAAAAGATGAGACTCAAATGTTTTATATAGACCAGAAGTCACTCCTTTAAGTTTTCCCCAAGTAGTTAAATATGATAATATGGGAGAAGTATGCAATGACCAAGGAGGTGAACCTAGATGTTTCTTTAGACACTGTTGAAGCTGAAGGTACTTGGAAGAATGCTGTGTAGGAAGATTAAATTCCTCACTTAATTGTGAGAATGATTTGAAGTCACCATTATGAAGGAGTTGATCCAGACAAGAAATGCCTGCAGCTTGCCACACATGCCAGAATAACGTACGACCGTTAATACGAATACCTGAGTTATTCCAGAGGGGAGCTTTGCTATGAATACGTGGGTTAGAACCTAATAAATGATGCCCTCTTTGCCAGGATTTATGCATAGCGGATAAAATTGGAATTTTAGAGTCAGAACGACTTGTACCACTACCGTACAAGAGAGAGAGACCTGAGTCTGTGGATAGAAGATAGCGTTCTAGATGAACCCATTGTGGAGCATCTTTGATTCCTGGTAACAGATAAGAAAGTTGAGATATGTGAAATGCGAGGGAATAATGTTCAATGGATGGGAGACTAATTCCTCCATATAATTGATGAGCTTTTAGCTTTGTCACAGCAAGACGAGGTTTAGCCGAGCCCCAAATAAAAGTTTTAATCTTGGAATCTATTGAACGGAGTATGGATAAGGGAATTTGGAGGGGAAGAATGCCCAAGATGTAAATAAATCGAGGAAGAGTGACCATTTTAATAGCTTGGACTCTACCCCAAAGAGAAAGCCCCAGAGCCTTCCATTTGTCAAAGTCACGCTGCATTTGGGAAATCAGAGGGGTTATATTATCTGTAACCATATTTTCTAAGCCCTTGTTAACTAGGATGCCTAAATACTTAAGGTGCGAGGATTGCCAGTGGAAAGGGAATCCGTGTATTGCTGCTTTTGTGGTTCCATGAGAGATGGGTAGCGCCTCGCTCTTGTCCCAATTGATCTTGTAGCCCGAGAAAGAAGAAAAATCATTGATGATTTGAAGAAGAGATGGAAGAGATCGGGGGAGGTGCGTGAGAGTAAGTAGGATATCATCAGCATAAAGGTAGATTTTAGGGTGTCCAATTGGAATTTGGATACCTGCGATATCCTCAGATTGACGTATGGTAGCAGCTAATGGTTCCATAGCTAAGAGGAAAAGGAGGGGAGATAAAGGGCAACCTTGGCGCGTCCCTCTCCAAATCGGGAATGTGTCCGAGAGAAATCCACAACAATTCACCTGAGCAGAAGGGTTGTTATATAATAATCGGACCTTAGCTATAAATTCATTACCCAATCCAAAACGTTCCATTATCGTGAAAAGGTAGTCTCACTCGATGCGATCAAATGCTTTTTCTGCGTCAAGTGAAAGGGCTAGTGCATCATCTGGAAGGTGTTTAGCCGACCACAGTGTATGGGCTAATGTGCGCAGATGGTTCCGGGAGGAGCGCCCCGGGACAAAACCAACTTGAGTGTGATGGGTGAGGGAAGGTAAAACTTTACGGAGACGGGACACTAGAATACTAGCCAAGATTTTAATATCGGAATTCAATAATGAGATGGGACGATAACTGCTGCATAACAGGGGATCCTTACCTGGCTTAGGTAAGACAGCAATAATAGCTTTATTGGAGAGAGGTCCTAATGAAGATACCTTATCCGCTTCTTGGAATGCAGCATGTAAAGTATCAACCACATTGTGACCTGCCCAACGATAGAATTCAGCAGGGAATCCATCTTCCCCAGGAGCTTTATGATAAGGGAGAGCAGCAATAGCACAGGAAATCTCGTCTTTGGTGATTTCACCTTCAAGTAGTGCTCTACCGTCATCAGAAAGACGAGGAATGTCCACCTTTGCAAGAAAAGCAGACATCTTATCTAAGTCTATATGGTTACCTGGGGTGTAAAGAGATTGGTAAAAAGAGTCAAACTCATTAACAATGGCTTGAGGTTTCGTAAGTGGATATCCCTGTATTGTTCGAATGGCCGGGATAGCCATAGCTGCCTCTCTTTGATGTAATTGTGCAGCTAAAAATCTCCCCGCCTTCTCTCCCTGTTCATAATGTCGTCCTTTCATTTTCTGTAAAGAATATTCTGCTTTGGATGTAGAAAGACTATTCAGGGCCATGCGAGCTTGCTCAAGTGATTTACGATTCTGCAATGTTGGGGTTGATGTGTACAAACGAGAGTAATATTGAATATCACGTTCGAGATCTGTTTGTCGCACAACATTTTGTTTATTAACAAGTGCTGCATCGCGCATTAATTGACCTCTGAGAGTGGCTTTGGCTGCAGCCCAAATAGTCCTGCTGGAGGTTACAGAGCCCTGATTAGTGGAAAGGTATTCTTGAAGATGTGATTGTAACTGTGATTTGCCTTTTGGAGATCTATGGCGTTGGATATTCATACGCCAGGGTTTACGCCCTGGTCTAGAAAGTCCCAGTTCAAGGGATAAAAGGACAGGGGAGTGATCAGACAAAGCCGTTTCCAAGATGCGAGATTCCGTGATCAATTGAACTACCTTCTGTGAGACCAAGAAGTAGTCTAAACAAGAAAATGTGCCATGAGTGGAAGAAAAGAAGGTAAATTCTGTGTCTGTTGGATGACTAAGACGCCAATGGTCAACTAAGCCATTATCCGATATTATGTCACCCAAGAGGACTCTGTCTGCAGCATTTCCCCTGTCTAATGGGCCTGTTTTATCTAGAATGGGATCTTGCGTCAGATTCCAATCTCCGCCAATTAGATATTGGGATGCATTTATTTCTGTTAATAGACGGGACAGTTGAAGAAATAATGATTTTTTGGTACCTGTCGGGGCGTATACGGATCCCACACAAATAGATGTGTCTGCAATTTGCAGTTTAGCAAATACATAGAGTCCATCAGGATCTGACCATGTTTTTGAGACAGTGACTGGAAGTGATTTGCGAAGAAGGATGGCAACTCCACATTTGCGAGTAGGGCCAGCATCTGTAGATTCACCCGTTTGAATACTGCTGTGGATGACCTTTCCCACCCAGTCCCTGCATAGTTTGTCAGATTCTAGTGTGTTTAAATGGGTTTCTTGTAGCAAGGCCACAGCCACATGTTTGGACTGAAGATAAGAAAGCACTTTCTTCCGTTTAATGTAATGGGTGAGCCCATGAACATTCCAGGTGATTGTATATAAGGGGTGCAAGTTTGTCATGTTCGAGTAGTGCCAATAGTAGAAGAAGAAAATGTATAAAACAATATTGAATGTCTTGATCTAGATGAGAAGAAAAGAGAGAGGGAAGAGATAGAAAAGAGGTACCCCGGCTCAACACAAAAACATCAATATGTGAATAAATAAGAACAATCAAAAGTAAAGAAGATGAGTTAGATAGGTGGTGCAGTGTAGGTGAAGTGATAAGATGTTGTCTGTTTATTGGAAATATAAGAATGAGAAAAAGGGAAGGAAGGAATTTAGGTATAGTATGAGAAAAAATGAAAAGAGTATGGATAAAACAAAGTTGGGGATCCTAAACTGTTAACCGCGGGTCTGGGCTCACTAGAGCACTGTCGCGGGTATGGGCCCCGGTAGAGAAATGAGGGATTAGTAGGGCAGGTGAGAGTATAAGATAAAATGTTCATGCTAACATACTAGTAAAGGTTCATAAAAAGAATAGAAGATGTCATAAAGTTGAGTAAGAACAAGATGATAGTTTAGAGAGCATAGGATAAATCACAATAAGAAGAGAAAGAAAGCAATAACAATTACATATATCAGTCGAAAAGAGTATACACTATGTCTATAAATAGGTATGAAATGATATTAAGTCATCATATGTGAAACATAATAAATATAGAAAGAAATAATCAAATATCAGAATAAACATAGTAGAGTATGGCCTATGCTATCAGTTACGATATTTTTAGTAACAGATGAAAGACTTATTAGGCTAAAACCATAAAAATATAAGAGGGAGAGATACAATATATAATGGCAGAGTAAAAGGAGGTTCAAGTAGCATTGGCCTATAATGGAATATAGATTATGTATAATATAGGTACTAATAGAGAAAGAGCCTGGAAGTGGTGCAAAACATACTGGTAACTAACATCAGCAATATTAAATAATATAATATAGATTAAAATAGCATGCTATGTTTGAAAGGAATAAAGTGCACTATAACATGTTGGAAATAGCAAACAACCATTACAAGAGAGGGAAACATTATAAATAGAGAGTTGGATAATTAAAAAGTGAAGTAATACAACTGACTATAATTCATCTAACAATGTTCAAATAGCATCACATGCAGGAGCAACAAAACTAGACCTGGTATTAGTATTAATAAAGGAAGACCAGAAGTAAGTAAATATGGGGTCTTCTGTTAACTACAGCTAAACATAGAAATAACAAATTGAGTAACAGGAAATTATTCAGTCCGCATCTGAAGGAGTTTTAAGAGGGGACCTAGATTTGTCTCTATGCGGCTCTTGTGTAAAAGTAGAAATAGATTGCAGAGCTGAGTTTTTGTCTTCCTGGGAGCGATTGAGTCTTTCCAAATCCCTACCACGATGTCTGGAGTTACTAAGGTTGCGTCGTCTGTGATCCGGCAATTGTGGGGAGAGAACAGAGGATGACTGAGATTGATCACGCTGTGAAGATTGTACTTCCATGTCTTGAAGTTTGATACAGTCTAGGAATTTCTGTAGCTGTTCCGGATCATAAAAATCTTTAGTATCTCCATTTCTGGTGATCCGAAAGCGTGCAGGCTCGAACAGACCATATTTTATGTCCAATTGCCACAGTTGGGGTAGCATGGAGAGAAATGCTTTCCGTCGCTCATTTGTTTCCTTAGAAAAATCAGCTGCCATACAGAAGAGGTGACCCTCGAAAGAAAAGGAGCCTTGTGAGCGAGCTGCAGCCAATAATTGTCTTGTTTGCTCATGGCGAAGGAAACAGGCGATGATCGGTCTTGGACGCGCTGCAGGGTCTTTACGTGGGGGACCAATTCTGTGAGCTCGTTGAATTTCTAGGGGTGGAATGAAAGAAATACCAGTCAAGTTTGGGAGGATACCACAAAGAAATGCTCTGGTATTTTGGCCTTCAATATGTTCTGGAAATCCAAAGAAGCGGATGTTATCTCTTCTACTGCGGTCTTCCAAATCGACGATTTTACTGTGGAGGAATAGAAGATCTTGGTCTTTGTTTTGAAGTGAGTCAAGACGATTGCAATAGAATTTCCATCCTCTGCACTGGCCTTTTATAGCAAGGAGCATTTCCATCAAGGTTCTACGTATCCATCAGCACACTCTACATAGAATAGACAATCCTGTCCTAAGAGGAACCTATGAATCAATCAGCCCATATATAGAGTCCGATTTAGGGTGTGACGGCAGGCTACTCCATCACAAACTTGACTGACATACCATCTGCAGTATTACAAGTGCATTATATCCATTGGCACTTGTAATACAGCAGACGGCATATCCATCATATTTGTGACAGAGTAACCCGTCCACCTAATTCTAAATCAGGCCCAGAGTCTTCAAACAGAAAAACCACCATCTAATTCACCTGGGCATTCGTACAACTCAGAAGACTGGACTGTTCCCATACAACTGAATATTCCACTGTGACGAGTCCCAGCTGAGTGATACAAACCAGCACTACCGCCCCACTTCAAATGATAGATTAGTATTAATAATTGGGAATCTAGCACAAGACATGTTGGTTCATACATACATGGTATATTCACCATCACCCCCGCTAAGACCAACACACGTGGTCACGGCCATGCCCGGGCCGCGAGCCTCCTTCATACTGGCTGATAGGGGACGCACCCAAGCCAGGCAGTTGCCTGTCTTCCAAACAACTACACTCGTCCGGACACCGGATCCCCTTATCCGGCTACGGGACACCTTGGAAAGCACTACGAGCATGTCAGGCAGCGCAACAGCAGGCATTGAGTGGTGCATTTTGGGACACCGGATCCCACTACCTGGCACGCACTTTTTCAATCACGGAGCTAATTTAGCATCTCACTGACCAATTAAGAGCACTATAAATACCATGCTCCATTTACATTTAGTCAACGTCGGGGAGGAAAGGAGCGCACATCCAGGTGCAATCACGGGAGACGCACCTTGAAGCAGTAAGAGAATGTTTGCGGGCATTTCTGAATGAATGGGTGTGTTAGCATGGGAGTACTTACAGGCTCCTAACGCTACGAGACTATCAGATTTGAAGTTTTAACTTGTGCTACTGTTTGTTTTTTATTTCCTACCCCTCTAGAGTTTGACTACAGGGGTCTTCCATCTCTCCTCCTCCCATGGGGCATGTAGGCTCTTGTCCTAGGGTAAGACATGTGAGATATACCTCTCACATATAACGTTTTCATACTCAAGTGTGTGTACGGATGAGTGTCACGTGTCACACATATAGCCACTCACTTTAAGAATTGTGCATGTGGTTGAATGACCTTTATAAAGTGACCCAGGTTATTCTCATTGTACTTTTGTATATATTTTGTTTTTCAGGCTTAACGTGAGCCATTCTACGGTGGAGTGTGACACAGGTCACCCCACAAAGTGGTACCTTCTCACCACGAGGTTGGTAAGAACAGAGCCCCCTTGTTTTAGGTCCTGATGAATGCCACGGACCCAACTGGGTCAAACGGCAGAAACATGTTAACCATACTCACCACGGTGAGGGGACAATAAATTCCCCATTATACCGTTCACTTGTTTTTAATACTATATAGCTGCCGGTCACATTAAATTTAATTTGGTAACTATAATGGTTTTTAAATCTCACTCTTCACGGGCCCCCACTTAGTTTAGAAGTGCATCCCTGTCGTCAGGTGTATGCCCGCCCTCTACCAAACCGAGTTTCTAGAGGGCGAGGACTGCCGATGATGAAGCATGACACCTGGTGGTGTGTGAGGCCAGTCCTTCACTTTTTGTGAGATGTCCACACTCACAATTTAATCCTTGAGCACCTCAGTCACTATACTGGGAGCGGCCCATTTTGTGTTGAACATTTGATGTTGGAGGCTGCCTGCTCCTAGCGCCCCGCGCCTCTAGTTCCCTCCCCCAGGATTCTCCCGGGGATAGTGTGGTTACATATTCACCATCACACCTGCTTGAACCTGACCACAGCTGCAGCACCCCTCCCACCCTCATGCACATCCCATATTCATCCCATTTTCATCCCATCCCATATTCATTGCCCCAATTCTACATAAAACTCTCTGCTCTGCCTTAATCTATATATCTATCTATTGCTATATATTTCTGCATTGTTTTATGTTATACATAACCTCTGTGATATGACTGAGGTGGAGCACATAGCCAACATTAACCCATAGCACAGAACACAATATTCTCCAAAGATAGGCCACGTCAACAAAACCCTTCTCATCCATACATTCATTCAACCACTCCCAGACCTCCAGCATGAGGTAATAGTGATTCAAGGTCATACTAGTGGCAGCAATATGAATGAGAGTGGGAGCATCTTTGGAATTGGTGACAATTCCCAGGGACAGCACAGCGGTGGTGCCTTCAGTGACATAAGCTCACTTAGAATTCTATCTAAGCTCAAAGAGGATTGTATCGTGGAACAGGTGCTTTCTTCCAGAGTTTGTGTAAGAGATAATTCTAGTTTATAGGACCTCAGAGTCCTACAAGTCATGTTCCATCATTGCTTGTTGCTAGCATTACAACAACAGATGGCTGGTAGACAGTACAGGCACATGGAGTCCCCTTTGGTAAGTGCTACCTCTCAGTCACCACTAGCTTAAAGGCAGCATCTTGAGTTTATGAGGAGAAATGGATATCCAGAACATATAGAAAATATAGGCCTACCTAAAAACAAGTTTAACAGACAGAAAAATACAATTTCCAAGAGGACTGTGAAACTGTAATTGAAAATCCTAACCATCTTCAAATAATATAGTTTAAAAAAAAAGAAGGCAATGCTGGACGCACCCCAGTAGACAGAGTACATAACAGATGCAGGAAGGGAAAAGAGGGGAAGATAAAAATCGGCACAAATAAGGCATACTTGCAGGTCAATAAATACCAAAGGAGGGAGTGGAGAGAGGGTGTCCTACACGAACACCTAGGGTGGATTCGACCTCCCCTAACAATTATTTATAAACAAGAGGATCCACCCAAGGGAGAATGCAATGGATGATGATTGATCATGGGTCAGGTGTGTTTCCTACATTGGTGGGAAGCACATCGTGTTTCTTAAATACCCCTCACACACCAAAAGGGCCCTTGGTGTCATGCTTCATCATAGGAGTCTTCGCGTCCCTCTACGGAACGCGGCGTGCTACTACCAGTGAATACGCGGGAGCACTGGTGTTGTCACTATGTGTAGTGTGTGAGAGGGTGTGTGGTAGGGTCAGGAGTGAATGATAAGTGAATGTTAAAAAATACCTAGCACCTGTGGAGTAGAAAAATTTAATATGCCTTGGTGCCGGTATTATTAAAAAGGTGTGAGGCGGAGGTGTGTTGTATTAATGTACAAGACCTCCTGTGTGTGTCAACATGTTTCGAAGCGTGCTGCCTCTTCTTCAGGACGGGTACACAGATGCCTACCCTACTCACATGAATAGTGTGACAATGTCAACAAAAAATTATGTGTAGACAGTTGGTAAAAGCTACAAAATGCGACACAATGGTCTCAATCTGATTAGTGAAAAGGTAATTCCTTAATTTCAATCTGAAAAAGAAACATAATATATGGAAAAACATCAGGTTTTGTAAAGTTACTCCAGATATGGCATTCGTGACCTGCAAAAGTGATATATACAGTGCCTATTAATAAAGTAACATATGAAGTATTTGTGCCGGTGCAGTGTCCTGTAAAAAAGGGGAACAGATACAAGACGCACAGACATATAACTAAAAACAGAAAACACACACTCTACATGGATTAAGTCCCAAGGCAGTCTTAGTTGTGACTGAGGAGTTCATGAAAATAGGAAGAAATGCCTAAGAAGGAAACTGGTTGCATACTTGCAGTGCTGAAGCCAGTGGCGTCATGAGCCTTTAAAACGATAGGGACCCCGTGCTAATTGCACTCTGTAGATAAAAATTGCTGCATTAGGTAGGTGTCAGAGGTCCTACTTGATGAGAGCAGGAGTGGCTTCTCCGATGCGGCTATGCCGTACTTACATATACCAGGATACTACCTTGCATAATCGTCCCCCTCGCGGCTCCGTGGATGATGTCAAGCCTCGAGGAGTTCCTATTTATACTGTGCCTAATTGCCTCAGTTTTCCCACCTCTAGTGGTGTATACGTGCGCCATGGGAGCGCTTCCATCCACAGATCTGCGGTTCCCGTTACGGAGACAGAGATGCCCCGGAAGTGGTTCTGGGTCGGCTTGACCCGGAAGTGGAGGGAAGTGAAGCGTTTCAACTAGAACGCTCGCACCTTCCTACACGGAAACCGGCGTTGCTCTGATTGGGTCAATCAGAGGTGCTCGTGTGGGGTTGCCTAAATTCATTGTGGGACAGAGGTGCTAAGAATATAATAGCGCTCGCATCTGACTGCATTGAAGACGCGCTGCTCTGATTTGGGGCGCTCGTATTGAGCGTGCCTCGACTATTAGAGGGACAATGGTGCTGAGATAATAATGCCAGAGAAAGGTGTGAGAATAAAGTACAATCATCACCCTGTTATATCAATAGTAGGGGGTAACGCCTACTAAGAGGGGCCTATGTGACGGTGGCAGGTAATGTTAAAATATCAAGGGTATAAAAAGAGGCTATTGTTCGTAATTGCTACAACCATGTTTTCAAAAAGGACAAAAAGAGCCTAATTTATTCTAAAACAGGGGAAATGGTATAATCATTTGAATGTGGAGGGTTTGTTTGAAGCCCCAAAATATGCCACCAGCAGCGGCAAGCCCCCTCCTACACCACCGTACTGCAGCCTCCAAGTGTCCGCTTCAAAGCAGTGAAGGTGTCCGCCAGTGCATGCTGATGACTGTCCCAGAACTCCCTACCTCCCTCCTCCCAGCGCTTAATCTGAACCTGTGGTTGCAGGTGGAGCACAGCTTCACTAATTTTTGGGGGCTGCTACACAAACTTGGATCCAGAGCATGATAAATAAAAACTCAAAAGGGAAAGGAAGTGAAAGGAAGAAGCTTCAACGGTAAAATGAAAGTCTCTTTATTGAAGCCAGCAGGAACATCGCAGCCACCTCTTCATAAAACAACCGTCACCTCCCAACTCCCACATTCCAGAACACATTAACCACATTCCACCCGAGACCCAGCACGCAACCGTAACCTGGCACTTACTCTTTTACAAATTAAGCACTGCCTCCTCCCCTTCAGCTATCACTGCCAGCCCCACAGTGTCAGCGGCGCTGGTGGAGCTTCACTTCAACGTGTGATTAAGTATTCATTTTTTGCAGTAAATTGACATGCTTCAAACGCAAGCCTTAGTACATTCAAAGACATTAAGGGCCTGATTACGATGTTGGGCGGACTTCAGTCCACCCGACACCGTCTCAGTCCTGGGACCGACCAACCTCTGGTCGGCGGTCCCGACTGCCTTATCTCAATGCGACCGAACACTGTTCAGTCGCATACTCACATTTATCAATGAGAGCTCCTGTTAAGGCTCTAAACCGGCCATAACACAAGCTCCCATTGAGAAATGGAAGGTGTTGTTCATCCCTGCACCCCGTGGCAGACACCTCAAAGTGCCTGCCACAGGGTGCAAGGATCAACAGGGGGGCACCATAGATGCCCCTCGGCCCCAACCAGAAGCCGCAGGCACAAGGGGGCCCTACTGGGGGCCCCCATACACGCTTTCTAACATGGTTTCCATGTCGGACAGGCCAGCATGGAAAGCGTGCAACGTAATTCGGGATTGCGAGCCAGCTCCGACTGGCCAATGGGCTCCTTGAGCCCGACGGAAGCCAGCCGGAATGACCAGCCAGTTAACTTTCTGACCGCCTAGAATGTAATTAGGCGGTCGGAAAGTAAACCGAGGGGCCAATTACGATGCAGCCCTGAAGGCTCCGACCGACGGTCGAAGCCTTTACAGGTTGCATCGCAATCAGCCCCTTAATGTCCACTACGCTAATGCTGCAGAGTTATGACTGCGTAGATTTGCATTATACCGAGTAGTTTCGCCCTCTTAATCCTGAGAGGTGAGGCGGGCTGTTGCCTGATTTCTCACTTTATCCATGGGATAGTCACCTCTGCATTTATTCCTGCTGTGCACCTCATGTGTTCATGCATAGGCAAAGACCGGCGCATGGTTCCTTCATTTCAGCTTGCAAAGACTTCCTGCTGGAGAGTTCCGTGCAGGTGAGCCGATGAACCTCAATACACAATCAATTTTCATTTTGTTATTTTTGTAATGACACTGAACTGTATCTTGGTCATCTGTGTCCAAAATTCATACATATCATTAGAAAAAGCTTTGTGCTGAAAATGAAATTAATGTTTTTTCATAAAGTGTTCTGTGCTCTTCCTGTGCATTGCTCCTCAGCTGTTTTTGACACAGGAGGGGGGAATGGGACCCTTAATCACAAAAGTTAGGCTTGATGTAAGAAAAGTATTTTATGTAAAAGTAGGGACATTCCTTTAAATGTAATGTAATGTCTTCCCTCTGTGAAGTCAGGACAGGATCTGAAAAAACTATTCTAAGACACACAATTAAAATACATTGAATTCTCCCAAAAACTTCTTCCCACCAACGCTCCAAAGATGGGGCCAATCAAGGTCCACCATCTTCTTTAATAAGGAGTCTCTAATATTCAATCACTTGAAGACAGTAATCGGTGAGTATATATCGAACTGCTGATTTTTATGGAACTCTGAGACATCTCGGTGCCGATTCACAAAGGTAATCTGAGCCAAAAGTCTAACTTTATGACTTTTGGTAGTCACAAAAGTCATTTCCAACTTGTATCTTTACGTCCGCACTCAGGCTGGAATTTCCACACTTGGGCCGGAATTTCCGCACTCGGGGCGGATTTTCCACACCCTGGACGGAATGTCCGCACCCGAGCCAGAGACTCCTCAGCCGGGCTGGATGATCATTGTCTTCAATGCTAAACACCTGTGCCCCATCCTCCCTGCTTGGATCAGATGAAGTCAATTAACACCACCTGCAAGACCTGCACCCCAAACCATATAAAAGTAGCACACAAACAAGGAACAGGTTTGTTCACAGAGAGTTCCTGCTTGCCTGCTCTGCGCATCACTTCAGGAAAATGCTCCACCAGAGGAGGAAGAAAAATTACACAGATGAGGACACCACCATGATCTTGAAGTTCATTGTGAGGCGCCACAAATGGCTCTATGGTTTCCCCCCTTACTGCACCAGTGGCACACAGAAGGCAGCTCTATGGCAGCATTTAGCCACTGCAGTCACAGCATTGGGGGAGGATGTGCGCAGTGTCAATGAAATCAAGAAGAAGTGACAGGACGAAAAGAGGCGGGTGCAGGAGAAGTACGCCAGGATAGAGGTGGCCAGAATTCTCCCTGGTGGGCAATCTGGACCCCGCCCCCGTCTCACCACACTTGAGGAGGATGTCCTCAACACAATTCACCCCCACATGCTCCATGGGCTGCCTGTGATTGATGTCCGCAATGTGGTACCAGTTAAATGTGATGACATGACTGCGTTGCACCCCAATTGTGATTATGGAAGTTGTCCAAGGTATGTATAAAAAGTATAGTGAGTCAGAGCCTCATGTGTCTCCTTCTCTACGTTGCACCACATGGCCCGGAATCCTTTGAGATAGACATGGCAAATCCCATTCCCTCTATTGAAAAAAAGGCCCAGTACTTCTGCCGTATATACCTAACACTGGTAAGTAGCAATTATCAAAGTGCCCCTTCCACTTAGCCAGCCGTGGCCGGGGCAGTCAAGAGCCACGGGGAGGGGGGGCGGGGCAGGGGAAAATTGACAGACAACGTAATAGGGAAAATAATATAAAATTAACAAACAAAACCACTTACCTTGTGCTCGCCGCATCGCCGAGCACAAGGTCAGTGAATCATTATTTCCAAGACATTGATTTCCCCTATTCCGTCGTCTGTCTATTTCCCCCCCTGCCCCGCCATGCCCCACTGCTCCTACCTGCACTGGCCATGGCTGCACTTAGCATTACTGTTAGCATGTAGAAGCACTGAGGAAATTTCTAACAAGTTGCACATGTACATTTTTGATTTGGTGATTTTTCTCTGATCCCACCTATTGACACATTCAGCCAGAGTACAGTCAATCACAGTAGCAGAGGTCCCTGCATCTGCTGGGAGGAAATGACATCATCCAGAGCAAGGCATACGACCCTCACAAACTGGTAAGTTAAACTGGTCGGGAGAGGGTCAAAAAGCCTACATTGTCAGCAGACAACAGATGGACATATAGGGCCCGATTCACAAAGGCAACCGGAGATGAAAGTCTAACTTTACGACTTTCGGTATTCAGAAAGGACATTTACGATTAATAAATGCCCTTTGTGAACAACGAAAGTCGAAAAATAAGATATTTTGGCTCAGTATACCTTTGTGATTCGGGCCCATTACATGTATTCCATTAACTGTGCCAGACCTGTGAACTGAACTCTGGAATCGAGTGCCACAACAATTCAAAAAGGAAATTCCCATATATTGTTTTGTTTCCGGCCCAAAATCTGGAAATTCAGTGTTAACAAATATAACAATGATGAACAAGAAGTGAGATTCAACTGTCAGGAGTCTTAAGAATGCGGCCAGTGTCCAACTTTCATTGATTTTTCAATACATGAAATTGTCCAGTCAGCCCAGCTGGCTATATTTGATGACCTTGGATTGCCTGATTTTGGGCCGGAAACAAAACAATATAGTGGACCCTCATTTTGGAATTGTTGTGGTGTAAATTGAATAGTTGTGGCTTCTAGGCAGTGGGGCCATTAAATGTTGAGCGTGGGATCACTTATGATATTTAGTCCGATACACTTGTGCAATGGTAGGGCCCACCCTGCTTGTGCTTATCTTTTGTGTCTGAAATCGAGTGCATCACATGTGACAGCTGGAATGTTAACTGGCAAACACACATATCATTGTAGGTCCAATGATGTCGTCCCGGATTCCAGTACCCACAGTGACATCTGCTACAAGGTTGGCTGTGACATCTGGTGAGGGACCACACACTGGTCAGATGCGGGACCCTGGTAAGTACACCCAAGAATGATGCACCTGAATGCTCATGCTCATTAAATGTGGCTTTAATGTCCGCAGTATGTTGTATGCATTTCACCACATACCATATCACACCATGGTGGCTAGTGAAAGGATGACACTAAATGTATGGCAAGTGAGTGCAGTATGTGCATAAAAGACTGTGTCATATGAAGTGGAGTAGCCACAACTGGATTGTGAGTCAATGATATGAAAACTCTCAAGGAAAATCACAAGGCACAAAATGTATTTAAATGTGTGTGGATAATGGTCTCACTGATGCCAGTTGTGTTGTTTTGGGAGGGGTGTATGGGCTGCTAAGGTGGATGTTGAGGAAGTAAAATATTCATATCTGGTAGCTGAATGCACAAAGCAAATCCAGTGTAGGCGGCAACCATCCAAGCTTCTACACTTTCCCACAATGTGGGATCCTAGTCAAATGTTGAGTTCAGCTTGCCTCCTCTTCGAACGTATTCTCATATATAAGTGAGAGGATAATATATGAGTTTAGGATGTGTGCTGTACAAGACATCATCCATTGACAGCTAAGTTCTACCATGATGTCTACATGGATAATGGGAACAGAGGACACACACAGATTTAACATAACAAATGTGTGATCTCACAGTCCAAAATGAGAGTTGTGACTTCATGGGGAGGGAAGCACAAATGAGCCACAAAATGTACCTGACTATTGGACATCTCACATATTAACTCTCCAATGCAATGATATGATCTGATGTGCAAATGTCAAACTTGTCAGCGTGATGATGTACACTCCTTTAGATTTGTCAACAGACAACATCATACTCATGAGACATGATGGGCCTAACGATGAAGGTGTAATCCAAGGTAGGCTGAGGCTTCCAGAATAATTATCCCCTTCCTTCAAATATCAGTTACCTTCTCAGACACCTTTGTCTGTTAATGTGTCATCTCGTTGATGTCAATGCTGTGTGGGGGTAACAGCTGGCAACTGCTGCTGGTGAGCAGGGGCCCACATGTAAAGTTGAGGAGGTAAACATGCCGCACTCTGGCCAGAAATAGCATATCAATGGTCATTGAGAATGACACATACATGTTAACTCACAGCTACCATCCTGTGTACCAAATATGGTCATGTATGTCTCATCACAGCTGCTGAAAGGATACCATCAGTGCAGCGGACAACACCATCCCGGGGTATGCAAGAGATCCTGGCTGCAGCAGTGAAACCCACTCGCATCTGTCCAATAGGTAAGCATGCCGTGAAGTATTGCCCTATCATGGGTTCCAAAACCATTCCAAAGATCCAAATCCCCTTCTGCATAGCATCTGCAGTTGGTATGTAAAAAGTTACATACATACCATTTCATAAATGTGTCACATGTGCCTGTTTTCAAATTACTAATGCAGATCATTGAGTATGGTGTCACTTCCCTCTCCAGTTGCTGGATTGGGGACTGTTTCCTCAGCTACACCTATGAGGAGCCAGGTTCAACAGTTGACATCAGGGGGGATCGCAAAGCAACACAGAGCTGTGGCTGGAGCTGGTGAGTTTGCTTGTGCATTGTACATCTCCATTCTAGACCTCAGTGCTATTGTGTCAGCTGTCACGTGTAGGTGTACCCAAATCAGGTCACATGTGCATCATCTGTTGATGCGAAGTACAGTAGAATCAACCCTTGTTTTGCACCACATCTTTTACTAGGTCAATTACTTATCCTGTTGCAACCTCTGACTTCCAGGTGATGAGGAGGATGGACCTTGCACCAGTGATGGGCGACGGGCAATCGAAGGGGAGAATCCACTACTCTTGCAAGCAGCAATGTCGGCTGCAAGTACTGCGCAAGAGGAGGAGGAAGAAGTACCTGACGAGGCTTCTGAATTTGAGGATGAGGGAGACTATCTGGCCCTCCTCACGGAGGATGAGGATTCAGATGCCCTGGCCAGAACATTTATTACACTGACCAAATTTGGCAAGGCCACACCCCCTCTGCCCAGCAAAGTGCCTCAGCCCCCAAAACCCAAGATTGCCTGTCCTCAGCATAGTGCTAACCAGCCACAGCTCATACACACCCCCACATCAGACATCACTGCCTCACAGATCTCACATCCAGGACAGACGTGGTGGTTCCCCTACACACTCCTCCCTACGCTCCGTAAGCGGCACCTCGGCTCCACATACGAGGCATACGCTCTGCATACAGAGTACGCATTTGGGTCATACAGGAAATGACATACAGGAAGTGGTAGGCAGGAAATACATCACATGAAGTTGCTGACAGCCATTTTCTGTTCATTCTGAGTCATCCTCTGTCACAGATCAGATCCTCTGCCATCCTGTTGCTCTGTAGCGGAGACCCCTAAAATGACACATTAAAGGAACATCAGAGACATGAAACAAAAGGTAGAACAGACCATTAAATAATGTTTTGCCTGGGAAAAGGGTATGGCCAGGCACAACATCACATTCCAGGAGAGTTTGCTCCTTTGCATTATGGTACATGTAGTCCCTATTTTGTTCTCAACTCAAGAGTTGACTGTTGTCCTATGGTAAATTCAGGGGAAGCAGTGCTGTGTATCCCAGACATATAGGGCGTGATTCACCAAGCTCATCATCACTCACGTTGGGGGCCCCTCAGTTGTGGGAGAGTCGATTCAGTTGGGGGCAATTACTCCACAATGCTTTAGTTAGGCCCCTTTGTGAATCAGGCACCCATTGTTAAAAGGTCTTGGGAGGTCTCACACATGCACATACATCTAATCCTCTGAGGCAATGGATTCCTTAGGGACATTGACAACACTGATTGCTGACATCTGCACATGACCTGATGCATGACCAATCTTCTGACTCCTGTCAACAGCTGTGGTTTACATACATATAGTGTGGCTTGCAAAGTTGTCTCAGGATTGAATTCTTGGACTGAGCCATAACTATCCAACTTTCATCATTGACAACAGACTGCAAACCACATTTTGTCCGTAACACAACAGGTTGCTCCGGTGAAGAAAGTGCCAACCAGCTGATCACGGACTTGCATACCCTGACCTCTGTTCTGTGTAATGGCCCAGTTGCCCGGATTCAGAGCTAGCTGAGGTACAAGAGGTATGTGTAAGCCATGACTTAAAGCTATGTTGTGCAAAACACAACAGGCTAATATGATCTTGCACACTACTTCAAGGGAGTACATCAGCACCCCCCTGTACGGTCAAGACATCTGAATCGTGACTTCAGAAGACCAAAAGTGCGCTCTATGATGGCTCGAGTTCGTATGTGTGCCCTATTGTATCTACGCTGAGGTACAGTGGTTGCACGTCTGTATGGTGTGAGGAGTTGATGGGAGAGTGCATACCCAGCATCACCTGAGGAGGGAAAATAGGGCAATTGATTACATTTCCCTTTTACATCTGTACAGAACATGATCTATACTTTGGTACATGCAGTGTCTGTTGAGGCCGTGTATGTAGCATGATGATTCTTATTGTAAAATGGTTGTGAATGTGAGATGGCATTCATACATTACATTTATACATATCCCACATGTTTTGTGCTTGGTACTTACCCAGTAGCCACCGCCGGGCAAGAGGTGACATAAGGAATGCAAAGCTGTCATGGGTACTGCCTGGAAACACTGCATGCACATCAATGAATCTACCACTGGCATCACAGACACCCTGCACATTGATGGAATGCCATCAGTGTCTGTTGTAGAAGATGTGTGCAATGCGGTGGGGTTGCTGGAGAGCCACATGGGTACAATCAATTGCACCCAGCACACGTGGGAAGCAGGAAATGAGATAGAAATCCCTAGCTGCCCTTTGTCTCCTGTCCAGTGTATGGGGCATTCATATGTGGAGGTGGACTCTTCTATTGATGCAGCTCAGTACCTGATGCAAGCACCGTGACTGGCTTGCCTGAGAGATGCCCACAAGGTCACTGGAGACCCTTTGGAAGGACCCCATAGGGAAGAAATGGAGAGCAGCAAGGATCTTGAGATAGGCTGGGATGGCATGGGAGCGACAGGTCACAGAGTTAAGTTCCTGCTCCCACTCACATACCATCTCCAAGATGACATCTGGAGGGAAACGGTATCTGGCCCTGACATCTTGGCTGGACATCCAAAATAGGTTAATCCTATGTCTGAATAACCTCTCTACTCTCCTCATCCTCCTTAAGTCTTCTTGCCACATGGCAAGGGGCAGAGCAACAAACACATTCAGCGACATGTTGGAAGGTTTGTATTTGTCAGCTCTGATTTTATATGTGCTGCAAGGCTGGGATTGGCTGTTGGGCTGCAGTGTTTCAGTTGGAGCATGGTGCGGTATGGTAAGCACTTGCACAGGTGTTTAGCATTGAAGACAATGATCATCCGGCCCGGCTGCGGAGATTCAGGCCCGGGTGCGGAAATACCGCCCGAGTGCGGAAATTCCGGCCCGAGTGCGGTCGTAAAGATACGAGTCTGAAATGACTTTTGTGAATACCAAAAGTCGTAAGTGACTTCTGTGAATACCAAAAGTAGTAAAATTAGACTTTTGGCTCAGATTACCTTTGTGAATCGGCCCCCACGTCTATATATATATGTATTGTTATAAATGTTTTGCATCACTGCACCTTTGAGCACTGTGCCATCTGCACTAATGTTGATTGTATATGACATACTATGCCTATTTTGGAGAATAAATGGTGTAAATTGGTTTCATTGTCAAGCAAGAGAGTTATACTGACGAAATAACAAAAGAGTCCCATGGAACCAATCAATGTGTTCTCGTTTTTTACCCTGGTCCTGTGAATTGTTATTTGTGTTCTTGGAGCAGGTGAACTCCCCTCGTTCCCATCATCGGACAAAGGCACACACAGCTGCACAACCTGCATGGTACAAGAGGATCCTTCTCATCCCCATGGCATGGTGTAAATCACAACAAACCAACAATAAGTCCCATCCGTCCTAACATTTCTAAAAGCAAAACAATGAGCAATTCTTCTAACTAATGAAAATTATCTTGCTCCTGCAACGTGAAGTAAAACAGGAAAGAACATTTCAAAATCAACATTATGTTAGCAGTGAAAAAGGGTTGAGTAGATGAGTCCTACTCACAGGTAGGTCAACTTTAAGACAGGTAATTTGATGAAAAGTGAGTATAACATAAGCTAATGACAGTACATCAGTCATACAAAGGGTAGCTTCTTTATACGTACATGGCCATACATTTTCATCCAGATTAACATATGATTAGTGAAATTATAAGCATAAAATGTTGCACTGCAAAATTGCAAGAGTAAAATGAATGTTTACAGGCCTGCCTAATGCATTGCACTGTATTTGCATTTTCATTGCGCGTCATACTTCATGGACAAGGGCCGGAAGCGCATTACCAGACGGATAACACATTGGTTAGTCGGAAGGGTAAATACTCTGAGCAGGAGCGGGGATATTGTTAGTGTGGAAAGACAGACAGAGGAGGTTTGTGTGCCTAGGGAATGTGTACATTGTAAATACACAAAGACTGGTACTTCTAATGTGTATAAGGACATTAGTACAGTGGAGGTGAGGACAGATATTCAGGACTGAAGACAGCTACAGACTCTTAGTGGGTGAAAACACAGGCATAGACTGTTCATGCTCAATAGTTTTTTTCCCTTTGTTGGTGTGCAGGCACCAGTGCACATCTTACAGTGCTGGGAAAGAGGAGGATCCAGCTGGGTCCCCAAGCCCGCTTCACAAAGCCTGTGTATACCTTTCTTACATACTGATGTTAATTGTCTTTACACTGCTATGTACGGGAGGCCTCAAACAATGACTGTGTCCTTGCACACACTAACAAAATGTACCTGCCCTAGCAGCTGTGTAGTTGCATTCACAGACACTAAGGGGCATATTTACAAAGAGCTTGTGCCACTGCTGCATCATTTTATTTTTAGCAGCAGCGACGCTTTCTTTGCTCCATATTTACAAGGTGAGGCATCTAGGCAGATGCGTTACTTTTCGTCGGCCTGAGTCAGTTTTTACCTTCTTCATAATTGGCTGTGTGGTGGTAGTTTTAATATATGCAAGTTAGGCTTTCCCAACTACAATTCTCCCTAAAACTCACACAGTGGTATTTATGACATTTTGCATAACTAACGCATCTTCGGGAAGCGGGCTGCTGAGCTTGAGATGCATCAAAATTCGTACGCCTCTAAAATCCAGTCGTAGAAATGACGTATTGGCTGTGGCATAGATGTCTGACCAGCTGAAGTTACTTGAAACAGTGTAATCTGCAATCAAGTCACATCCCCTCAACAGGTAAGTGCACACATATGGTAGGTAAAACAGTAAATATCATGTCACACACCATCACAGACTTGTATGGGCTCACATTGTACTTTGACATAATATATGACCCATACGTAGGCATAGCGGTACACATAAGTACACTATGCCCACTTGTATACGTGACATCCAGGACCAATGTAATAAAGTGCAAGGTGAGTTTTTCACCTTTTCCCACTCTATTACATTGGTCCCCACACATGAGGCTACTAACGTCAGTCAGAACTGACGCATCGCCTCTGATGTCTGATGCATTGCTGTAGTTGCGTCAGTCTTATGACCAACTACAGCAATGTGCCACTTTTGGGCCGGATGCCAGGTTTTGCGGCATCCTACTCAGGGATGAGTCAGATTTTCTGGCGCAACCTTGTGACCTTGTGCCATGTAGCCCCTTATTGTAAATACGGAGCATCCATGGCGTCTTACATTTTTTGATGCAGGCGCAAGACATTTTTATGCATCACTGCCTTGGCACAGCAATGTGTCATTTCTTGTACATATGCCACTACTCTATATTATGGCCCTCATAAACATTGTCTACTTCTCCTTACCCTCCTCACCCACACTGTATATACCTGTCCACACATTGTATATATGTTCTTACACAATTTAAATATCTGTATCTCTCCTTGCTCACACTTATCGTATAAAAAAGCAAGCCATGCTATGTGAAGTAGAACAAATATAGGCTTTTAGAGTTTCCAAAAACAGATATATACTGTTATTGTGAGAGAGCAAGTGTGTAACCTTTTTGTTTTCACTGGAAGTAATACACATATACAATTAACATTTCCTAGCTTTACTGCTTCAAATATTGCATGTGTCTGATACCTATTGGTGAAGTCCAGGCCTAGTGATCAGCTGGAGGACATGTCCATGAGTTATCTCTCGTGCCCCAGAGGATGTCGAGTGTTATCATGCAAAATAAGAAAGCTGTTGTTGTTTCTTTCATGTACCCAGTGCTACAACATATAAAAAGCTTGGGTCTTTGCCATTTTGTTGCATTTGCTAATTCGCACAATTACGTTTTTGAGCATCATATTATAACTAGGCAAGTGGTGTGCTATTTAGCACCATTTCTTCCCAGCCTGTTCCCTCGCCGTTCATCCTTTCCTGCCTCTCCACTTGGGCCGTTCATCCCCACACCCCTGACTCCTTGTCTAGTGTCTCCCCTGTCATTGCTCCCCGGGCCTCGCTTCCCATCTTCCCATCCCTCCACTGGGTCTCTGTCCTTTCATACCTTGCTGTCAGTGACCTGCTTGGCCAGATGCAATGGAGAACAAGCATTGGTATGCAAAGCATGACCGTTTGGCTTTGCCTGTGCTTGATTGTTCGGCGCACCCAATATATTTAGGCCCGTTGACGATCTGTAGATGCACCACCTTAGCTAGGGGGTGAAAAGCAGACCAGTGCTGACAGAAATCATAAAAAATGTGAAAAGAGTCATTCATTTTGTGGACTGCTTAATTATGGCACTTAGGTCACAAAACCGCAGCATAACTCCCCTGTTGCTACTATTTTGCCTTATGCAGCGAAGCTTTTCGAGTATCCTACACAGAATGTTTCCTCAGGCTGGCCCAAAAACTTCCTATTATGTACATCTTTTATACTACAGAATATCCAGGTTTTGACCCCAGATAATATGTTTTGGGTTGTACATTTGAGGAGCAGCTGAATGACCCTCAGATGGAGAGATAGTCTGTGTGGCAGAGTGGGAGGGGAGGGGAGGGGAGGTGTTAAGTCTCAGACTGCTTCCAACAGCCATTATTACCTGGAGCCTGTCTTGGCAGATAGCACCAAACCCACTACCAGGGGAGACGTCTGTGTTAGTTTGACTATGATTGATTGACTAACAGAAGACAAGTGCAGAATCCCTGGAGACTCTCATCACAGGGTGACATTACCTGGTACCAAGTCAGTTATGTTGAAACTTAGATAGGTGGCGAGAGTAGGCAAGTCCAGTATGACCTACAGGAATACATCTGTGTGATAGGCCTGCTCAGGAATGCCCTGGGAGACTGGGGGAGGAGGTTGTGGTAAGCAAAGACTGACTATCCACAGAGCAGACTGTAGTGACCTGGAAATCGCTCAGAGAATGCTTCCACCCACAGGTGTAGAGATGTGCACAACTCATTAAGTAAAAGATGTGCCCTTGTTACAGCTGCCTCTGTCCACCTATGTCTCCGCAGGATCAGTCAGAGCTGTGGTAAACATTCAGCCATGGCGCTGTATTATTAATCTCAATGGGAATGAGCCTTATTCGTTAGCTAAAATTATAACAGACTGGACATTACCATTAATGTGTGAGATCTCATTGCCTCCTATATCAAAGTGGTCTACCCAACAACCAACATTAAAAGAGTAAGCATTGACTGTTCAACCTCCTTACACCTTCAATGTCAAAGCTTGAAAATTATGTACTTGGCAATTCAGGGAGTTTGCAGGTCCATCGTGGCTCTTGTACCAGAGAAAACAGGTAATATTTGTAACGGGGATGGGCCTGGTACCCATGGGTTCCCTATGCCTGAAAGAACTGTCTTGAAATTATGTTATTGTTTTGCAGAATTTTGATGTTGGCATTTGTCTGGGGTTATGACACACGCTGGACATACTGCCTTCAGACTTTTGGTTTCTGTTTCTCTAACTAACCAAATGCAAAAATATTTCTGTTCACCACTCACCACAATGCCCCTTCACAGACACACCAGCGACAACCATCGTCTGCTTACATCGAAGAAACATGCCAGGGAGCGTTGACTACGGAACCACAGGAAGCGAATGCCTTTAGTCTGTTTCCATTCTGCAAGTTCTCCGGTCACAGAAATGTGTTTCTGTCATAACACCCAGAGGTCTAAAGAGCTTCAGGATGGAATTTATGTCTTAGCTTTGCATGCCATCCAGCTATTTTTTGCTTAATAGTTTAAGGTTGACTCACATATAACAGTTATTGCTTGACAGAGCAGCACAGTTAGGATATAACACTGTCTTACCGTCCCCTAAAAAGCATAGTTCAGAAGTGACACTCATTCGGAGGGTCCCACCAGCATTTTGCACTCATTTTTTGTAACAAAAGGCCGGAAATGAGATTTAACTGCTGTGACCAATCAAATGTTTCCTTCATTCAAATGGAACCTTCTTATTGAACCAGTAGCAGCTCTCTACTCTTTCGTCGGCTTGAAGGTTTTCAAAATTTTTGTAATCAGTTAGCTGATTTTTTCTAACTCGAATTACTAACATCTATGATAAACTTAAATTATCAAAACAAAACAATAACAGGCTGCGAATTCTAAGTAGTGAGCTTCAGATGGCATCTCTTAATACCCCTGAGTCTACCGACCAGGAGACTAATTTCGTAACAATCTTTCCGCTGCTTACCCCTGAAATGGTGGAATAGCATCTCCTTAATACTAAATCAGGTTCACCCCTGGAACCGTGCAGACTGGCAATACTGCACATGGTGGCTGGTGCTGTTGCATACCCTCTTGCAACCTTAAAGAATAAAGCTGTCGCTTCTGACTGCTATCCAGCTATGGAAGGAGGTGGTGGTCAGGCCTCTTCTTAAAAAGCCCAATCTTGACAGTAGAGATTGTAAAAACTATCCTCAGATTTTGCTACTTCCACTACCTGCTAAGATTCTTGAGAGACACCTGAACGGCCACCTGATGGAGTTTATGGAAGACCAGGGATGGCTGGACATATCTTAGTTCAGTTTTCAGCAACATCACAGAACTGAAACCACATTGGCCTCGACCACGGATTGTATCAGGTGGCTAGAGGATGAAGGGCAAGGTGTGGCTCTGATCCTTTTGGATCTGTCTGCGCCTTTCGATACCATCGCCCCTTCTCTGCTGTTGAATGCCTACAAGAAATGGGCTTTACAGATAGGGCCCTGACGCTGTTGTCCTCCTTCCTTAAAGATCACTCTCAGAGGGTTATGCTGAATCAGTACCACTCTGATGTCTTCTCTTCGCCATGTGGAGTACCGCAGTGCTCATCTCTGAACCCTACATTATTTAATCTCTGTGTTTCTCCACTTTCCACCATTATCCGCTCCTGTGGGCGGCATGCGATAGCATGCACCGATGACACCCAGATCATTATGTTGATCCCTAAGAACTCTGCAGCCACCACAGCTAATTTCTCACATTGTATGTCTGCGGTAGCAGGATGGATGGAAAGAAATTTCCTGAAACTCAATGCCGAGAAAACTGAGGTGTTGCTCTTTGGAACGCATGACTCGATTTGGAATGACAACTGGTGGCTGGACACCTTAGGCACCTGCCTGTTCCAACTGAGAAGGGCTTAAATCTTGTAGTGATTCTAGATACTGAATTCTCTCTCAATAGACAGGCTAATCGCACAGTTGCAATTTGCTTCTGGCTCATATGAAGGCTAAAGAAAATTTCCCCCTTCATTCAGGTTACTCTTGCTCTGGTTATGTCCAGAATTGATAAGTGTAAGGTACTTTATTTTAACTCTAACATCAATACCCAGACAAAATTACAGGTAGTGCAGAATGCTCTTGCTAGGGCGATTCTTGACGTTCCCAAGTGCCAATTAGCTTCCTCGGGGTTGAAATGCACTGACTCCCCATCAGAAAGCGTATCAGGCTTAAGGCTATCTGTATCGTACATAAGGCTCTCTATCAAGCTAGTTCAGCCAGGATTAGGGGGATGTTCCACCAGTACTTTCCAGGTAATAATCTCTGTTCAGTCTATCACAACCTGATTACCCTGCCTAGAGTCCGTAAGTAGAGATGGGTGGGGCTGTGCCTTTTCAGTCGCAGCAGCCAGACTTTGGAACTCACTCCCCCAGTCTTTGACTTCAATTAAAGGGCACCTGCCTTTCAGAAAGGCATTAAAGACCTGGATGTACACTATATAGGCAGACCATTTTTTTGAGCATCATAAGTGTTTGATTCGCTGCTAAACTGAAGTGGACTGGTGTGACTACAGCACCTTGACGCCTACAGGCAATTGTCATACTTTATAAATTAAAATAAAATAAAATCAACCAGAAATAGCATGTCAGTGGGCCTTCATTAACCTTGAAAAGTTTGAGCAATAGGAATTACAGATGTGTCCGTTTTTAGCAGGGCTCTATCTTAATGTGTTTTCTTACGTGGGAAACCGAATGAAAGAGCAAAGCGTGTGAATCAAAAGCAGCCCTAGCACATATGTTTAAACCAGCCCGACTCACTTCTTTTCCTTGTACTTTGTCTCTGTTTCCATCCATCTTCTCTATCTCTTATTCTCTCCTGTTCCTCTCTGACCATTCTCTCTCCATCCCTGTGGGAAACTTGCCATTCCTGCAGAGTCACCTGAGATTTTTGCCTTCTGCTGCTGAACCACGTTTTTGTTGGCCGTAAGTCTCTGTGGGGCATATTCTCAAGGACTTATCGCCGAGTTATCAGCACTTTAGCGCCGCAAAAGTGGCGATAGATTTATCGCCCTATTCTCAAGCTGGTGCAAACTGCCGATATCGGCAGTTTCCCAGCGATAGCTGCCGCAAAAAACATCGCCACGGATGAGAGCGACAACTAACGCTAATGATATGCAGAGTAGGCGTTCCCGTGCAAAAACACACGAAAACACCACTTCGCGATATTCTCAACGACCAGCTAGATCTGCGATGCGATCCAAAAACAGGCGATAAGGCGCGTTAGCAGCAGGGATTTAACACCTGCCTTTTACTGGTGTTAAGCAGGACAACAACCTGCAGTATGAAAGGGAGCCCAGCCCAGAGCCACATCTGAAGACCAACACATGTCATGGAGCTACTGATCATGCAGGAGACCCAAGAGGTCCACAACACCCACCGCCACCACCCCCAGGCCACCCCCTCCGCCCCCCGGACTACCACTGAGGCAGCGCAGAACAAGACAGCTGACCTTCCGAAAACTGCATGGCCCCTCAGCCACACAATTGCAGAATGTGGGGAGAGGTGGGAACCAAGTATGTGTGAAGGAGGCAAGTCACCCATGAATAAGAATGTACACAATGCCAAGTGTGGCGGTGATGTGCTGGACAGACTTCAGTATGCAGAGCACAGACATGTCCATGTGGACATATACTGCTGGTGTTTGTAGTGTTGTGGACAGTGGATGCAACCATGTTACCTCAGACAGTGGGGAAGACCTCGGTCATGTAGCTGTGTCTCCCCCCCTGTGAGCGTAAGCAGAATGGGCTTGTCCGGCGAACGCCAGTCCAGCGTAGGAGTGTGAATAAATTGGCCGGGGCTCTGGGCGTGGTTCACTTCCGGGATGGCCAACGCGTCTGCCAGGGCGGCGCCCTTCACCCTGCCATGAGTCCACCGCCGTGACCGCCAGCCTCCTCAGCCGATCGCTGGCTTCCGCGACACAGGCCCCCAGCGGCACAGCACCGCGGAGTTGTGTGTGTGCTGACTACTGCCTTCGGCCTACACTGCGGTCAGCAGGTCCCCCAATTCAAATTGAGTCTTGATTTATTGATGGCGCAGTCCAGTAGGCAACAGACATTGCTTCCAGTGCAGCCCGCCCGGACAACGCATCATCGCAGGCTGCGCACCCGCTGAGCGCTTCAGGTGCCACTAACTCTGTGCAGCTCAAGTCAATGCCACGTGGCTGTGGGCCCTTGCTGACCGCTGCCTCCGGCCTACACTGCGGTCAGCAGGGCTCACACATATCAAAACCAATCCTGACCTGCAAGGACAAGCCATCATCGCTGGCTGCACACCCGCCACAACCGCCAGGACCACCTCCAACCAACAACTGCCAGAGTCGGAGGAGTCTTACAGCCAGCCTATCAAAGTTGCTCATACCTGTCTTGGATGCCATCATCAGCTTGATACCCTGGTCAGCTCTTCAGGTGCCACTAACTCAGTGCACCACAAGTCATGGACCCTTTATGATTGAATCTTGTGTGTGTGATTTCAGATCTGGTGCCCCTACCTCAGTGCACTGCAAGTCATGGACCCTTTATGATTGAATCTGTGTGTGTGATCCGATGATCACTGTTCTAGTTGTTGCCAGCACCAACCACTCCCTGAGGGCTGGCTTACACTCACCCCACACCCATCCGGCACAGGCGTCATTGGACATGTGACCCTGGTAATAAAAAGGGGCCGGGCGCATGTGCCCGTAGCCAGTACCACTATCTATCTAAGTGTGTCTGTGTGGTCATTATGTATGCATGATGGCCCCGGGCCCTACCACATTACATTGTGCTGTGGACAGCGGACGCAACCATGTCACCTCAGGAAGTGGGTAAGACCTTGGACACGTAGCTTTGTCGTCCCCCCCGTTAAGCGTAAGCGGAGTGGGCTGGGCCGGCGTATGCCAGTCCAGCGTAGGGGTGTGAAGAATTTGCCCGGGGCTCTGGGTGTGGTTCAGTTCTGGCCTGGACAAGGAAGTAACTAATGCGTGTGTCTCTGTTGTAGTGTCGGCACCACCCGGTCCGCAATCGACAATGTTGCAATGTAGCATGCACCCGGAGGGCGGACTCGCACGAACGGGGAAATGAAGGAGCGCAAGACCGCTCGGGGTCTTGGCTCATACATGCCAAGTGTTGTGTGTATCTGTATTGCCGCAGCATGAGCCAAATGCCTAGCCTTATCGCAGCGCGAGTTCAGCCAGGCATGAACTCTACATCTGTGTCCGCCCTATCCTTACCATAGGCCTACACTCACGTGGCCGCCCCCCTTCAACGGCCAACATCACAGTGTCGTTGTCAGGGTTGTGGACATGCGCAGACAGGCATGACAATGGTGTGCCGTAGGAGTGCAAGTGATGCAACCGCGCAGCGCACACAAGTAAATAGGCTCGGGGGAGGGAGGAGCAGCTGTGAGGCAAGGTAACACACAGTGATGCTGCTCATTTGCCACATGCAAGACATGTCAAACATGAATCCCAAAGTCGCACACATCCCACCTCACCCCAACAAGCCACATCACATTTCCTGAATGCAAGCAGATGACAAACTAACATTAGGGATGAAAGCTCCTTTGTCTGAACTATCAGGCAGAAGCACATCTGCACCTCCGACCTCGGAATTGCATGTGCCCGGCACCCCCTGACAGATACAATAGCAGCTGATGACGATTCCCACACTACGCACAGCCCAACGAAAGACCAACGTATACACACCCCACACACAGAAGTCCTTGCTCGAAGTTATCTTGCATGGAATGGCCTTCACACTTACTCCCACAACATCCCAGGCGTACAACCATTGCACACTAAAACAACTCATTGATCTGAGCTGTGGCATTTCATCCACAGAACTGGCGCAGGTCAGAACAGTGCCGTTTCAACCAGAGCCACTAACGCAATGGCAGAACATCCCGGACACGTGCACAACCCCTGTCACATGGAACTGTACCGTTCACGTATGCTGCATTTACTGGGGGCACTGCCATTGGCAGTGCTGCGGATCAGTTACCGGCTAAGCTTCCGCCTTGCCAATGTCACCTGCGTTCAGCCTGTGTTGCATTGTCGATCGTGCATATTCGAGTGGTCCATGGATGTCTGCCTATCCAACAGGACGGTAGCTGAACTGGATTTTGACATGTGTGTGCACCCCCTGTTGGCCCACGACCAGGAGTGTCACTGTGATACCCGTTTATGGGATGCCTTGATACTTGGCATATATGCTGGCAGCTGGACCTGGGATGATTGCACAACTCCTCGTGTGCAGTGACCGCATTGAACCGCTCCCCTATTGGGCTGTAGTGCTAATTGGTGAAAGGGGGTGGACGCAGCACATCTGTCCAGACCTGCTAATGGATTGCCTCGCCGTCCTGTTTGATGAAGTCGACAACGACCTCATGTTGGAAATGATAGCCTACGAAGCTGCAATCGCTTTCATGAACGAGCAACTACGTACCTGCAGGCACAACAGATTGGAACCCATTGCACATGTCCCAACACCTTGTTGCATCTTGGAGATCTGGTCACATATCCCACGACAATAGTGGACATGGCTGCATTCGCCTGGACTCCGAATACATGAGCGGACAACAACGCGGGTTAACACACACCTGTGAAAGGTGAGGCACTCCCCCGGAGTGGACAGCGGCGCTTGGCAACGTTCCTCATTCTGACATACTGCTGCATTAGTCTGCATGTTGTGGCACTTATCTTGCCCGTATTGACACGCATATGCTAATAAAGTCTACGCACCTTCACTTGTATTCAACTGTGATGAGTGTTGATTTGAATGACAATGTGTGTCTCACTGCCTATCTGGGTAACGGCCATACATGCACATTGATAGCATTACCCAGGGAGTACCTTTTTGTGGAATCACTGTCCCTACATTCATCCATACTTTCATACTTGATTGATCATAGCCATGACACATCTGTGTGAATTAGAATGTTTTATTCGCATTCAGTGGAGTGTTGAAGCTGGACCAGTACAGGGCCATGCAAACCCCACTTTACATTGTTGCCCCGTGGAGGGCCAGCCAGAGTCCTTTAGGGATTGACAAGTTCATCGGAAGAGGAAGACTTCAGTCCGCAGTGTGATTGCTGTGTCATTGGTAACTAAACAAAATATGGCAGTCCATGTCGAGGTCCAAGGTGAGTGTCGCTGAGTGTATCGGGGGACAGTGGAAGGTGTTATTCCAGGGCATGATGCAGAGGGCAGAACCAAGTTGAAACAGGCCATATGGCGGAGATGAATGCTACCACTTCATTCTTACCACAAAGCCAGATTCATCATCATCTTCGTCCTCTGATGTGTCAGGTGCCTCACATGTGGGTGGTGGTGTTTAGTCTGCATCACTGTGTGGCACTGACACATCAGGGGCCGGAGGTGGAATGTCTGCCGCACTGTGTGGCACTGACACATCAGGGGCCGTAGGTGGAATGTCTGCCGCACTGTGTGGCACTGACACTTCAGGGGGCGGAGATGTGGATGGAGTAGTAGCAGCAGCATTCATCCGTGCCAGGCCTTGTGGCAGCAATGCCATGATGAGGATCTGCAGGGCATGGAAGATCACAGCTACATCTCGCTGGTGTGCAGCCGTGGCAAACATTCTTTCCGCTCTGCATCCGCTCCAAGCTCTCCATCATTCTCCTTATGTGTCCCAACTCCCGGCTGACATCGCTGGAGCCACTCTGACTAGACAGTTGTTCTTGGCTCAGAGTCATGACTCCAGCGATGTCAGCCATGGATTGTTGGGGAGCATGTGGAGCGGACAGTGGGTGTCCGTTAGGGACTGTAAGTCGTCCCTGATGGGACTTAGACACCCACGTATGGCATCTAGTTTGGCTGCCATGAGGTCGAACCCCACCCGCAGCTGATCAGCCATCTTCTCCTGGCACCCTAACACATGGCGTTGGAATGCCATGTGTTGGTCGTGGGGGTCCTGGGAAACAGCCGTGGGGGTGGGTGCTTCCTGCTGTGTGGTCTGTGCAAGGGATGGGGTCTCCTTGATGCAGCTGGGCTGCCCTGCTCCTGGAGGTGGGGTGCCCAAGCTGTCCATGAGCTGTTGGAGGGCATCGGTGTCGATGTTGGGGAGGTCCTCTTCATCATCAGTGCTGAGTTGTTGGGTCTGCTCTACAGGAGGTGTTGATTCTCCCTCTGCAATGTGAAGGGGAGATGCAGATTGACATTGTGTTCACATGTATGTTCACGCATTGTACAAGTTTACTAACAGACTGCATGACAATGTACATTGTGACTGTTTGTGAGGAGTTGCCTATTTGATGCGGGACAGTTGACATTTCTATGCCATCAGGGATGTGAGGTTGTACTTGTACACTATCATCTCACAGTTTCCTGCTGTGCCAAATGCAAATGGCCATTTTCTACACACAAGCGGCAGCAGTTGTGTCCTCTGTTCTGTTGTGAAAGTGTTGCAGTTTGTACCACATTGTTGTCAATGTTGAGGTGCTCTGATTCTTATGTGTGTGTGCTGCATTGTGGGTGAGTTGCCCCTTCAGCTCTGATTTGGCTGGCCCTTATCCCTTTCAGGCGGTGTGCCTTTCACTTCTGTGCTTATACAGTGCTGAGATGTTGCAGACTTGGGTAAATTGGGCTCTTGGTCGGAGTTGTGACTCTTGGGCATGGTTTGTCTGCAGATGTGCTATACTTAATGTGCATGTGTGCCATTGTGCCCATCTCCCCCCGTCCCCCCAGTCCCTGGTCATTACTCACCCTGTTGCTGTTGGCTAAGGTCATGTTGTGCAGTGTCCGGTCCCCCAACTCCTGCCACCGTCTCCCCAATGATGACCCGGGTCACCATTTCCTCCATCTCATCCAGCTCCTGGTGTGTCGCTGGACTCCCACCTCCAGTCTGCATTGCTGCTTTCAGGTTGGCTGCGAGGTTCAGCTTGGTTTTGCACTTCACATCAGTCCAGTGCTTCTTGCAGTCGTCCACTTCCCTTCTCTTCACTCTGACTGCATTCACCTTGGCCAAGATGGACTGCCATATTGTATTTTTAGTTGCCAATGACACAGTGGAGGTGATGAACAGTTGGTGGTGGTGTTCTATCACCTCCGTAATGAGGAACTGGTTTTCCTGCGTACTGAAACGCGGGTTCCTCTTCTTCTTCTTCTTCTCCTTGTCCTTCCCTGACCCCGAGGTCCCAGGCTGGTCCTCCGTGGGGCTTGTGGGGATCTGGTTGTCCTCTGTACTTGCTCCGGCTACCTCCATGGTGCTTCGCAGTTGTTTGTGTTTTGTTTGTGTGTTTTGTTGCCGCTTTTCTAGTGGTTTTTCCCACCTGACTTGTGGGACTTGCAGGCCTGGCGCTGCTTATCGCTGAATTTTTTATTGCAGTTGGGCCCATCGCAACTTTTTTCACGTTCGGGTTTAGATTTTTATCGCCGTCCCGGTAATTTTATAACTGACATTTGACGCGTTATCGGGAAACTATCGCATGTTACCGCCATGTTGAGAATACGACGTTAACACAGAGTTATTTTCCCGCGATAGACGGCGATATGGAAAATTGCGTTAACCTATTTTGGCAATGATTATCGCACGTTCTTGAGAATATCCCCCTGTGCTTTTTGCCCCTGCTAAATACTGGTAAAGTGCATGTGCGCTTCCATTTCAATGTGGTAAAATTGGCATACATACATGAACCACACATTTAATTTACTTATACAATGGTTCCAATTCCCAATCAGGAATAATGGCCCGGACTTTAGCATCTGTGCTCCTGGCTGGGCTGGCAGCTTCTTTTCAACAATAGATCTTTGCATGCCACCAGTGGACGACCACATCAGATTAACATAAATTCCAGAATGCATTCCACCAATTTAGTTAGGCACCTTGAACTTACTTTTTAACTTTGCTTAGCCAAGGTACCAGTACACCAGTGAAATACTGCATTTCATTCTGCTGAACCCCTTACTTTTCTGGTGGTACCAGAATATCATTATCAGAATATCGTCTGACATAAATATTGTGTCTAAAATGGCATTTGCAAAAATATTCATTTTTTGACAGGCAAGAGACTTGTCTCAAAAGCAGGCCTGAGCACATTCAAACACATTGAGTGGGCACTACATGGCGGTGCTGCACAGTTATGGCTGTGTAGACATGCATTATACCGGGTACTTTTGCCGTCTTAATACTGAGTGCTCAGTTGGGCTGCCAGATTTCTCGCTTTATCCATGGGTTAGTCTGCCTCTACATTTATTTCTTCTGGGCAAGTTGTATACACAGTCATTTTATGTTTTTCAATCGCACTGAACCATATCTTGATCATCTGTGTTCAATATTTATAACAAATCATCAGAAAAAGCTTTGGGCTGAACATGTGTTGTATTCCGCTTTAGGTGTCCGTATATAGGTTTTCCTGAATCATGTCCTTATATAGGCACAATTCGCATTGCCCTTATATAGGCATAGAATCCCAGTCCTTATTTAGGCATTAACCGTGCACTCCAAATACAGGCATGGTCACCGACATCCGTCCACCCTAACGTCACAACGAGTTCGTAGAAACCAGACCCTTAAGCTTCGGGAGTTTCCCTAGCACAGGACTATTGATTTCTCCAAGAACTCATCTATTATGTATGAACCGTTATACCTTAAGGGTTCATTCCTGACGTCTTCCTCTGTCCGACTTCACGTCAATGCTAACATTCTGAGGCACCTATCAGGTATAAATATACCTTCCCTCGCCCAAGCAAGTTAGAGGAGACCTCGACTTCAGAGGAGCCCGTATCCCGGCCTGACGCACTGAGAAGACGCTGTCATTTGCTGCACGCAGAGAATCCAGCTTCCAGTGATCTGACTTCCCTCGCGGGGTGTTAGAGTTCGAGTCCGGAAAGAGATTCCCACCTCTCTCATTCTCAAGGTATGGAGCTGACTAGAACCTAGAGGGACTCTTGGCATACTTGGCAAACTAGACTTAACATACTCTTAGTATACCATAGTAAGGAATACTTCTCCTACTTCCTACCTTTCCCTACACCTAGACTAGGTTAGGTACATTGGGGTAGAACTAGCGTAGGTACGCATCGTATGAGTACTCGCATTTTTAGTTCATGTTATTTATGTGTGTAAATATATACTAAAAGATAATGCTAGCGCAGTACTATTTATTTCTACTGCTTACGCTGTACATTATTTATCTTGCATACTGTCTTGTGATTGTAACAGCACATATCTCTTACACGAGAAACAAGACTGTTCAATAAATTTTTTTTTGAAACGCCCGTCTATTCTTTCTGTGTAACTCTGAGAAAAACTAAGCATGCACGATTGAGCTGAGTGAAACGGTTATCTATTGTTTCCACAACTCTGGGACATGTTCCGATTCTAAAGGGAAACAAAGTTGTCATGTTTTGCGGCTGCCAGAAACTACTCCCTTCTTGTTAGTCAAGGAGTTTCTAGTGGCCTCTGAGCTAGCTGGCACAAGTAATTAAGTTTAATATACTCGATAGGGATATATCGACCTTAGTCCTATGTCAAGCCTATAGGGTATATTATTCCAATGCGCAGAGCCTATTAGGGAAATAGGAGCTACACTACATAGCGCCCAACGGTTTGGTAAGGCGGTAATTTAACGCTAGATACTGAGTAACTCAGACGTGCTTTTTCTCTCAGAGACCCCTACCCATATACTCCATAAGACGTCTGGAGTGGGCAGGGTTAAGTATCCGCCACAGCTAAATAGGGAAGAACCCTATATATTAGATGTTTGGTTTGTTCAACGTTGAAGGATACAGTGTTCCAAAATATTGTGCACCTTATCTTTGTTTCCTTGAAACTTGTTCTACATTTTTCAAAAAAACAATGTCTGACACCGAGAACGGTGGAGCTGCGGCTGACCCAGTCGTAACAGCTTTTAACTTTACAGGTTTAGATGGAACCGAGGAGGGTGTTATAGACATCCATTCAAACTTAAGAAGAGCCATCACTCTAAAACTCATAAAACACGGTCTACCACCAAGAGGCGGTAGAGCAGTTTTCGTGATAGAGGCACACGAATCATTTCAGACAGAGGTATTCTATTCATGGATAATATTCCCTGAATCAAATTCAGTAACAAAACTGTTTCACTTCTACAAAGAAGATGATCCACCAGAGGAATATATTCCTTTTGAGGATATTGAAATTCCACTAACATAGCAGGAGCATCAGCTCTGGTTTAAAGGCGCCCTAAAACATCACAGAAACATTACCAGGCTCGGTCCACTAGGTAGACTAGGAGCAACATGGCCGATTCTAGCCGGCTACATTCCTCATCCTGAACTGGATATAATTTCAGATGAGGAATTACTTACTCAACTACAAGAGTTAATAAAAATATACAGACAATTGGTCCAATATGTCATGCGGACTTTCACAGTCCAACCACCATTGACCATTCCAAACCAGACCCCTCAACCGGGGACTACACTAAAAATTACACCACAGACTTTATACGCAGTCATGGGTAAAATGCCCACAAAACGTGAGCAAATTCCATTCTGGATAGCTCAAAAAATTACTCAAATCGAAGCAGTATTTCCTAATACTAGCCCTTATGAGAAACACAGAATCCTAACAATCTGTTTGCCAATGGGGATCACACCACAACTGGAAGACTGCACCACTTGGGGCTCAGTCTTTGCTGCCATCTATACTAAAACACATGGTGTTCCGTCAATTGCAGTAATACCAGATGTCCTGAAACAAATTCAAAACGAATACGGGGCAGAGCCTGCTCTAAATTTAGGTATGAAATTACTGAAAAATTTCGACCAGGTCTCAACAATAATATTATCTAATATTAAAGAGGAAGCAGCAGCAGTGGCGATCCGCCAACGATTAAGAGAATTCGATGTTACAGAACATCAAACAGAACTACCCAGAATAATAGAACAATCTTATTCAGAATTAGGCAGAGATAGTTTGGGTGGAAGACCAGTGAAGCCAAAACTATCTGAAAGTCCTGAGAAGGACTCTATTAAACAAACTCCTACATCTTCTAAAAAGAAGTGGGAAACTAATAAACAAAATTCAAACGAGAAACGTTCTCAATCCCGAGGTAGGTCTCCTCAAAAGGAGCCCTCTGAAAGGAGGTATAACCTCAGGAATAGGGATAATTTAAGAAAACCTGACAGGTATCAAGATACTGATACACGTTCCTCTCGTACCTTGCAGATCTCGTCACAGACATCGGAAAGAAGAGGACGGTCAGAACATAGAGAAGAACGCGTGAAATCCAAGGAAGATAAACACGCTCCGAAAAATAAAACAAAACCTCAATTCTCCAAAAAGAAGGTAGCAGGTCTGAAGATCAGACATGCCGAGAATACTGAGAACACAACTCAAGAACGGAGAATGGGCCCAGACAATGCTGGACAGTGCAGCAGAAGTCACAATAGCTCGCCAGAACCTGAAGGAACTTCTGGAGATAGTGGACTTGAATGAGTTCATTACAGTTGAGACTATAGACACCAGGGTTAGTACTCCACAAAGGTTATATGAAATAACACTACGAATGGAGGGAGACATACCAAGACAGGTGAAAACACTCTTTTGGGAAACACTTTCAAGGGGCTATGACATACTTCTAGCAGAAAAAGACTGGCCACCACAATTTGTCAGGGAGTGCCCACATGGCGAGGACATTATTATGCCTGCCTTCTCCAACCATATTCCAATTCACCTAAAATATACTTATGCCAGGAAATGGGCAGTAGCCCAGGCCCCAGCATTATATAAAAATCATGTAGGATGGGATGAGGACTCACCCCACCATAAAATACATTTAAAAAATGAACCAACTGCACAAAGGCAGTACCCAATAAAGCAAGAAGCTAAAAAACAAGTCAGGGAGATCTTAGATCAACTTGAATACCAAGGGGTGATTGAAACATGCACCTCCTCAATGAACAATCCTTTGTTTCCTGTATCCAAACCAGACCATTCTTATCGTCTAGTTTTGGATTACAGACACTTAAACACTTGTTCTAAAACATTTGCAGTGCAAAATGCACATAGCACAGCATTAATGAATAACATTGTGGGTAAAAAATATAAAACAACATTAGATATCTCAAATGGTTTCTTTTGTCAAAACATAGCACCTGAAAGCAGGTACTTAACAGCTTTCTCAATAATGGGGACCCAGCGTCAATTTTGTCGACTCCCACAAGGGTTCAAGAACAGCCCGGGTTATTCTCAGCGAGGGTAACGGAGTTACTACAAATTTATGATAATGAGGCATTGTCATATGTCGATGACATCTATCTGACAGACGATGACCTGGATAAGCACTTGAACAGGGTGAACACCATTATATTGGGCTTCGCCTCTGAGGGCTACAAATTCAACTTAAAAAAATCCAGAATTGCCCATCTCAATGTCCTTTTCCTAGGATATGAGCTTTCAAGTGAAGGCAAGAGCTTGGCAGCTAACTTTTTAGAAAAGTGTGCGCTGCTCCAACCTCCAAAAACGCTGAAAAACTTACAATCTATCCTGCGTTTCCTAAATTTTGGAAGAACATACATTCTAAATTACGCAGAAAGGGTTAAACCTCTCTACGCATTAATCAAACCTGATTTTTCAATCAAGAATTGGACACAGGAACACACAGAAATCTTGTGTTCACTCCAAGCTAACATGTTAGCAACAAATCACTTACAAACACGCGTAAGTCAACGCAACCTGGTGATCCGAATAATTTCGGGTCAATGCGGATTCACCTACTTAACATTTAATGAGGGTGAAAAAGTACCAATTGCATACAAATCCTATTTGTATACACAAGCAGAAATGTGCTTCACTTCAACTGAAAAAATTCTGACAGCAGTTCAAACCGCTGTAACAAAAGAAAGAGCACTAACCCAAGGGAAACGCATTATTGTCGTAACCCCAGTACCAGCCTTAGAAGCGGTCACAAAAGCGAGCATCCCGAATGCAAAAGCTTTACATCCTAGATGGATACAATGGGTTAATTCTCTTGCTGCAACAGATGTTGAATATGTTTTTGATCCTGATTTAAAAACACAAGCGTTCCTGCAATATGAACATGAATGTCCTCTGCCCACTGAAATTCTGCCTTTCGATCAGTACGAATTCATAATTTACACTGACGGATCCGCACAACCCGCAACAGGGGGTAAGCAAGCTTACAGTGCAGCGTGTGCAATCGTTAAAGGTCGCATGCGAGATGGTAACTTCAGACCTATGGTCACAAAAACTCAATCTCTAGGAGATTGTACAGCTCAGCGAGCTGAACTACAAGCATTCAACCTGGCACTTGAAAGTACAGATCGCGAATTCCCCACACTGATAGTGTGCGATTCTTTTTACTGTGTTCAGTCGTATAATGAATATACAAAATTGGCTTGAAAATGGGTTCAAAGATGCAAAAGGTGGCACAATAAAGCATAAAACGCTTTGGGAACAAGTAGTTCAGTTAAAAACGAACTACCAAAGGCTCACGTGATACATACACTGAGTCATCAACGTGATGGCGTTCACGTTGCAGGAATTCATTGGCTGACGAAGCCGCAAAGGGGGCTGTTCAGACGGCTTCCGTAGCTGCGATCACTCGTTCAAAAACGAGAATAGACAGTGAGATAATGTTGGCTGTCAATGCTACAAGCAAAGGCAGTGGTGCAGCGTTACCAAAAAGTTTCCACTCAAGTACTCTTATGTAATTGATGCGAACAACGTTCCTTTTGCTCAAATCCCTGGAGTGGGGAATAGGGTAATTCCAAACATGGAGCGTAGAGCAGCTTTGATTTATGAAGCACATTTGGGGGAGGGTCTGTCACATCAAGGGATCTCTAAAACAATTTTGACGTTAAAAGAGATGTACTGGTGGCCCGGAATGAATACACAGATTCACATCTTCATAAATGACTGCATAGACTGTAAGGTACAGCGAGATGCAGAACGCCACCAGACACCATGCTACGAAGTAGGCTGCCAGGGACAGACACCATTATTAGACAGCATTAGACTAATCTATGCGCAGGCGTCCCTCTGGACAAATGCAATCCCACGAATACTGAATCAAGCTTCCTATGGATATGGCCTCAGCGCTCGGCTGACGCTCGAACTGTTATAAAAGATTTGCGAGTCTTTATCGTCACATACGCAATAGGCACGCTACATTCTGACCAGGGCCCTGCGTTTAGCTCTCGGGCTTACAAAGAAGCCATGGCCAGTCTGGGCGTTGCATTGCGGTACTCCTCTCCGTTTCATCCTGAGGGAAATTCTGTTGTGGAAAGGAAAAACCGGGACATAAAGCAGTCTATAACAGCTAGGGTATTAGGTTCGGGTGATGGGTGGGTCAAACATCTTTATAGGGTCCAACGCTCATTAAATAATTTGCCAAGAAGTTCTCTAGGGGGGGTCACTTCATATGAGGTCCTATTTGGGACAAGAATGTGGGTACCTGACCTCGAACACGTAGACACAGTGGTGGAAAATAAACCCTTTGATATCAAAGATCGTTTGGCTGTTTTACAGGATCTAAATGAACTAAGATCGAAACAAAGCAACGTGTTCCTGCAGCCAACCACCACTGGGGAAAAACCGGCAGTCCCAGCAAGGCCTGTCTGGATTCCAAAAGTTGGGGATCTAGTCAGAGAGAAGATTGTGGACAAGAAGGAATTTGGACCTTCTTACAGACAACCAGTACCTGTCCTAGCTATCCACGGAACAAGAACAGTACTTCTGCCGCCCCTTGCTGGAAAAAAGGAGAAAAGATTTGTGTCCATCGACCTCATCAAACCACAGTATGTGGCCAATACAAAATAGTAGGCCTTTTGGACTCCGACCTAGTAGCAGACGCACTCCTCTCGCTACTATCCAAGAGGTTCAGACTGAAAGACTGATAACTATCGAGAACTCAGCAGTAACAGATGAAGGACTGAGCAACAATGCTATGGAACTCATCCCTCTTGAAACTCAAGTAACAGTTCGTCCAAATACACCTGTCTACACCAATGTAGCAAGTGATCAACTGGTTCCAGCGATTTCAACAAATCCTGATGCAATTCCAACAATTGACAGAACTGCTTCTGGCTATTTCATTAACTTTGATACGTTTTCAGAGGATCCGAGTGAGCCTGAAACGACGCCAGCATCATTAACATTCAAACAGCATGTACAAGACTTTCTTCACTTTCTGAAAAAGACTTATCTGGTTTCACCATGGATTGAACTATGGATTATTTCTGGAATATTTTTCTTCCTGCTTTGGCTAGCTTTGGTTATGACTATGAGCGTGCTTATAAATGGCAGATACATCCATGTGAACACTGAAAGAAAAGATGTGAACTTACTTTTGCAACCTCACAAATCTTCCCATCGTGAAGCAAGAGACTTGTCAGCAGTGAACATCACAGCCGTTCCTATACAGGATGGTATAATGTGGGACAAAACTGATTTCGATATCTTCGGCACTACGGAACAATTGAACATTCCACATTTATTTAAAATTTCACTAAGTGATCTTATTTCGTCCAGTACCTATTCTTATGATTGGGACTTTGAGACTGTAAATGATATAATGTTTGATCTAGAGAGGTCTGCTGCATTTTCTAACAATGAATATTTAGAGGGTTCATCAGACTATGAACAGCTGTATTGCTATAACCACTATGGTCATCATTTTTTGCATAAATCTGCAACTCCTAGAAATGTGTTTATGTTTAACCAATGGGAGCATTGTCCTACACCACCAAAAGGTAGTTCAAAACATTTGCTAAAAGTTTCCATATTTTTCAGGATACAATACATCTGATCCAGAAACATTTTATTATAAAAATGTAAACAAAACGGGACTGAAAATTATGTTAACTAATACAAAACAGATTTACTCTGCAGCATTTAGTGCCCAATTGTCTAGACAGGGATACAACCTTTGGAAAGACTCAATAGACACAAAATCGGTCTGGGGTACTAAAGAATGGCAAGTGCAGGGGACAGAAGCTTTATTTAGAGCATGTATGATCCCTCAGCAAATAATGTTTTTGAATGACACTGTCCAACAAACGTTTTGCCTTGGGTTAGCCAAGATCAAAGACATGAAAACACCTTCTGTACCAACACCTGCAAGTGATAACAATACACAGGCAGCGGTTACAGTTGACACAATACTACAACTCAACAGAACAAATCCTGATTGGAGAAAATGGTTGATCTGGCCCACAGACACAAACAACTGTCAAGAAAGATTCCTGAATAAAACTCAGGGCTTTACTATTCACAGGCCAGACCCACGATACGTCCAAAGACAACATCCGGGGGTAGTAAAAACATACAGTGTAGGAAAATTATGCCTCGATTGGCTGCAAAAATCTACACTTAAGGATATGAAACAACACTTATCTTTACTTAAAGAAGACGCAGACCGTAGGGAATTCTTGCTTGGACCAAGAAAACCGCGTCAAAAATGTTTCATATATGCCGGCATTTAAGCTGCTTATAATGAAGCATGGAAGGTGTCACAGATGGAGGTCAACTCCAGGGTCACTTGCTGTATGCAAGTATTGTTTGCCCCAATAGACACAGTCAGGGAGTCGCCTTTGTGGCCTTCGTTGAATGTCTCTTTTATAAGATTTGATACTTTAAGCAGAATGAAAGCCATGCTTATACAACAAACAGTGCCTTTGACCTCGGCCAAAGAAACCTATGATCTACAAGTTGCAAGGACTTCGGCTGAGATACAGGCTTTAATACGTACGAACTGCCCTATACATTTCGTAGAAATGATAGGACGTATCTTTAACATGTCAGATACAAGCGGAATTGTACATGTATTTAAGACCATCTGTTCCGGACTACTAGCACCTTTCCAGGCAGTCCTCGGAATCATCCCAAACTTTGCACATTCGGTGTTTGGTGGTGTGCCATTAATTCTAGCACTTGTTGCAGGAATTCTATTTCTATTCCTACTGTTACGCTATGGCCGGCCTATTCGCCGACATCACTCCGAGCGAAGTGGAGAAAGCTCTCCTTGAACGAAAGTGCCGTGAGCGAATAGTACAGCTTTTGGGCATGCCTCGTCTACGGGAACTAAATACAACTTGGTTCCTGTCATTTAGACCAATCTGGCAAGATTGCATCTTACCTGTTCTACGCTGCCTGCTATGCGGTGAAGAATGCGTGCTAGACACCTGTCTAACACTTCCATCAGTTATGCCAACGGATATCGATACTCTGCTGGACCCGATAACAGCCCATGCTCTGTGTTGTCCCCAGAGGCTACTGATCCTGATGACGGCATTCATTGAGATCTCACAGACGCTTCCGGCTGCTGCTGAGGTACGAGATGGATCAACAGGCACACAGGTAACAACGGACGCGAACATTGCTGCAGCATCTTATGCTGAGGGCGATGCTTCACATCGCTGTGCAATTAATCTCCTACACGAGGTGTTCCAAATGTCACCAACTTCGGTGGACGATATTTTGTCTACAGAAATAGATGATCTCATGTTTACACCAGACCCATACACTGACTCTGATTCAGCTCACAGTGTACCAGGGACGCAATGAATTTGGCCTTCATGTTTTCAACCCAAAATTGAACTTTTCTTTTTTTATTACCTTTATCAACCTACATGGCAAATCAATCTGCTTGCAGTAGAACTATTCTTATAATAATGGACTTCAAAGTACTTCCGGGGACACATTGTCACCTTATCTGTCTAAATTTTTTTTATTAAGTTCCATGACATGAAATGGCTTTGATTTTTGAACAACTTATCAATCATTTCATCATATGTAAATATTACTGTTTATTCATTGAGGTTGCATTTTATTTTCAATATATGCTTGAAATGAAAACAATGCTTAATATGTACAGTACCTTTTGCATTTCAACGGTTTTTAACTCCTTTTCAATGCTTTTAGAATGTTTTTAGCAACATGTGGTACTCAATTTTATGTTTAGCATTTAAATGTTTAGCATTTTAGTATTATCATACATACGAAAGTGGAGTGGGTGTTGTATTCCACTTTATGTGTCCGTATATTGGTTTTCCTGAATCATGTCCTTATATAGGCACAATTCGCATTGCCCTTATATAGGCATAGAATCCCAGTCCTTATTTAGGCATTAACCATGCACTCCAAATACAGGCATGGTCACCGACATCCGTCCACCCTAACGTCACAACGAGTTCGTAGAAACCAGACCCTTAAGCTTCGGGAGTTTCCCTAGCACAGGACTATTGATTTCTCCAAGAACTCATCTATTATGTATGAACCGTTATACCTTAAGGGTTCATTCCTGACGTCTTCCTCTGTCCGACTTCACGTCAATGCTAACATTCTGAGGCACCTATCAGGTATAAATATACCTTCCCTCGCCCAAGCAAGTTAGAGGAGACCTCGACTTCAGAGGAGCCCGTATCCCGGCCTGACCCACTGAGAAGACGCTGCCATTTCCTCCACGCAGAGAATCCAGCTTCCAGTGATCTGACTTCCCTCGCGGGGTGTTAGAGTTCGAGTCCGGAAAGAGATTCCCACCTCTCTCATTCTCAAGGTATGGAGCTGACTAGAACCTAGAGGGACTCTTGGCATACTTGGCATACTTGGCATACTTGGCATACTAGACTTAACATACTCTTAGTATACCATAGTAAGGAATACTTCTCCTACTTCCTACCTTTCACTACACCTAGACTAGGTTAGGTACATTGGGGTAGAACTAGCGTAGGTACACATCGTATGAGTACTCGCATTTTTAGTTCATGTTATTTATGTGTGTAAATATATACTAAAAGATAATGCTAGCGCAGTACTATTTATTTCTACTGCTTACGCTGTACATTATTTATCTTGCATACTGTCTTGTGATCGTAACAGCACATTTCTCTTACACGAGAAACAAGACTGTTCAATAAATCTTTTATTGAAACGCCCGTCTATTCTTTCTGTGTAACTCTGAGGAAAACTAAGCATGCACGATTGAGCTGAGTGAAACGGTTATCTATTGTTTCCACGACTCTGGGACATGTTCCGATTCTAAAGGGAAACAAAGTTGTCATGTTTTGCGGCTGCCAGAAACTACTCCCTTCTTGTTAGTCAAGGAGTTTCTAGTGGCCTCTGAGCTAGCTGGCACAAGTAATTAAGTTTAATATACTCGATAGGGACATACCGACCTAAGTCCTATGTCAAGCCTATAGGGTATATTATTCCAATGCGCAGAGCCTATTAGGGAAATAGGAGCTACACTACACATGAAAGTATCGAATTTTAATACAGTGCTCAGTGCTCTGCCTCTTGCATTTACTGCTCAGCTGTTTTTGACAGGTGGGCAGGGAGTGGGACCCTTAATAGAGAAAGTTGGCAGGATGTAAGCATGATGTAAGATATTTTATATAGGAGTATAGGTATTCCAGTAAAGGCAAGAGGTTTCCCTAATGGTACATATGGGGTGCATTAGAGACCAGGGTGAATGTATGAAAACAACATTCAGAAGGAAAAAGGTTTCACTGTAAAACCCTTCTGCCAACGTGCCACAAATAGTAGGAATGATAGGAAATACACGGCTAGGTTCCATGAGGGAAGAGAAAAATAAATGTTTTCAGGCCTGTCTAATGTACTGTAAGGGAATTTGTGTTGCGCTTCATACTTCATAGGCAAGGGGCCGAAGCGCATTACCAGGCAGGTAGCTCACTGCTTAGTTGGAAGGGTAGAGACTCTTAGTGTGAATGGGCACATTATTAGTGTGTAAAGACAGGCAGAGGAGGGTTCTGTGACCAGGGAAGGTACACATTGCTAATATGCAAAGTCTGGTACTCCTAATGTGTATAAGGACATTTGTACACTGCATGTGAGGACAGATATGCAAGGGTGAGGGCGGCTATAAGTATGTGAAAACACAAGCAGAAACTGTTCATGCATGAGAATGTTTTCCCTTTGTCAGTGTGTGAGGACCAGCGCACATCTTACAGTGCTGGAACAGAAGTGAATCCAGCCAGATCCCAGAGCCTACCTCACAAATACAGCGCATACCTTTTTATGGTCTGACTGGATAGAGCAGCTGTCGCCAGACGATTATGTGAGAATCACAAAGAGAGGGCTGTGACCACACCCACCATGGGAGCCACGAGAGCATGTTTTGATTGGGCAGAAGTAGTGTGCTTAAAAAAAAAGTGATTTCCCTCCACAGAATTGTTTTCATTTTGTTTATTCATCCAGCCTGAGCTTGAACTTTCAGGGTCACAGCTATGACATTGTAATGCTGTTAAAGTGTTTTAGGTAACTAGACAATTTATGGTGTTTGTCTCTCTCTGGCAGCAGCCCATTTGGGAGGACAGCAGCCACGAGGAATAGATTTCAGTCCCAGCACCCTCGCTTTCCATCATTAACTTTAGATTCTCAGTATAGCAGAACTGTGGTGGTTATGGTCGAAAGTTAAATTTCATGGCTATAGGCCTGATCTATCTATTATGACATGTTACAATAAAGGCACTAGGCCTGACTTACTTATTGTGAAAAGCATATGATGAATATAATAGGCTTTTAAATGTGAATTTTAATTACTCTGCAATAAAGCCTACCGATAAGCGTTTTGTTACATGTAACCTCACAGATAACTGTAATAGGCGAGGGCTTTGGCGTCGGCCTCCCACTCACAAAAACCCTGGAGGTTTTCACTGAGATGGTTCTTGATAGGTCCTGTTGAGTGGGGTTGTATATTGTTTTGCAAGCTGCAGTTTCTACATATTTGTAACTTTATACCTGTATGCATGATGGTTGACAGTTTGTGTGAACTTGAATAGACCAGTGGCCAGTGTTGGGTAATGTGTAAAGCCAATGCTAAAGGGTAAAGGATTCATCGGTTCATTGTGAAAAGTCAAGCCCCATTTCGTAGGTTTGATTTGTTTATTATGAAATGTTATAACAAAGCCAGAAGGCCCGAACTACTTATTGTGAAAAGGATGTGTTAAAGACAACAGTCTTTTAAGGTGGGAATGTTATTACTCTGAGCAAATGCCTGTAGGCAGGTATTTTGTTACATGGAATTTCATAGATTACCACAGTAGGCAAGGGGTTTGGTGCAGGTGATTTACCTGGAAAAAAACGAGGAATTGAAGATATGCACTACAGTAATCCGTGTTAGGCTCTCATTGCAGAGAGAGTATTTTGCTTTGCCAACTACAATTTTCTGTACATTTGTATTTTTATGACTGGATGGTTGCCTTGTAGAAATCATAAGCTCAGTACAGTAGTCTTGAGTTGGTTTTGGTTACATGCCAATGATAAAGGCATGACTGTTTTTTTTTTTTTGAAATATCATTTTTATTGGCATTTAAGAAGAAACGTCCAAAGCAATAGTCGACAATCTTTCCAGTTCTATGCACTGCATGCTCTCGTACGTATTATAGCTCTAAATACCGCAACCCTATCCCAAGTAAGGACGGTGGTGCTTCAATTCTCAACAACTTGAGTCACATGTGAGGGTGAGCAGCCATAATCCCAAAATACATTATACAAATATCCGTTACAGAAGAAAGCAACATCCACAATTTGAACAAATACAGACGAAGAGGGAGAGAGAAAAAAAAACATTTCATAAACAGAGACCACAACATCTGGAGCTTTTGAGATGTAAAAGAAACCCAGTGAGTGTCATGAAGGAAAGGGCCAGACCCGCCAGGGGCAAGCCTTACAGTTTAGGCTCCCTCCCGTCCCTGTAAAATAATTGCCATATATAGTCTGATGCATCTCAGAGTCATGTAACATACTATGGAAGTGCAGCTAATAACGGATGCCCAAAATGATCATATTATCAATAATGGAACAAAATAGTCCCCAGTACGTGACTCATCGTATATGTAACAGAAAAACACTAAACTTAAAAACCATTTACCAGGGGACAAATGCTGCAGGCAGTTTGTGAACTAAAGACCAGGATCAGTAAGTGTGTGTTGGACCATGGGCGGGGCAGGCTAGAAGGCATGACTGTTTATTGTGGAAAGTTATGATAAATGCAGTAGTTCCGGTATCTTGATTGCGAAAAGAAAGCACATTTCAAAATCAATAGGCATTTAAGAATGGATTGCTTTTACTTTGAATTAAAGCCTACAGATTTTTTATTATATCGGATCCCACAGACTACTTTAGTAAGCAAGGAATTTGTAGTTGATTACCCCTTCTGACAAAGTGTAGAAGATTTGCACTATACAAATCCTTGTTAAGTCCTGTTAGAAGAGAAAGCATTTTGCCATGCTTACACTCGGCACAGTAGACTGGAGTTGGTTATGGTGATAGGAGCAGGTGAATGACATATAATTGATGAAAGCAATATAGAATCACAAAATTATCACCCAAAAATATTGTTTACAAAAATATTTTCGTCAAATACTTAATTTTGAAAAACATAAATGTTGATGACCAAAATATCGCTGTCCAAAATATCTATTCCTGCTAATATCGTAACCACAAATATTGGAAACAAAAACATTGCTAACTTAAAAAAATAATATAAATGTCAACAATATTGAAATATACAATATTGACGGCACTAATATCTTAAATATTTAACCAAATACCACAAAAAATGTAATACCTCCATTTTACTTTAAACAACAAATACATTTAAACTCGACATTTATAAATAAATCATCTAACTACATGATTTAAATATTATATTATTAAAATAAACTTAAAACACATAACACCTACATTACAAAAACCTAAACTAATTATCAAATAAATACAAAATGCAACACATTTTATAAACATTATAATCAGTAATAAATAAAGATAAACTTAAAAAAAAAAAAAACACAAATATATATATACAACATAAAAACAGAAACACTAATTAGTGTCCACCATAAAAAGTAATAACTGAAATAAAATTATCCCAATCGATCAATACCAATAAAATCAACCGTAAGGAAACTCACCAATAAAATACTTGATTAATTAACAATACAATATAAAAGGAGCAGTACATTTCTACACCTCCCACATTCGAACAATTGAAATTTCAAGACAATGACACTCTGCCAGATTGCAAACAGAGGGCCACAGAAAAAATAGGAAGAAAAAAGACACCTTCCTTCAAAAGTAAGTAAAACATTTCATCACATTTTTTAAAGTAACTATTTTAAAAAATGTTAGAGTACAAATAACTAACCAAACTCTATATTTGTATGTTTCTACCAAACTTTAAGTACTACATAAAAAGTACGATACAATCTATGGCTAAAGACCCACCAATTGAATAAAACAATCAAACTACTCAACAAAGGCACATTATAAGTTAGTAAAATCAAGCCATTTTTAAACATCACCTAAACCTTAAACGTAAATAATATAACAAAAACCCACAACCCCGGGAAACTATGCAAAAATAAACATTTAAAATATAAGCGATTCTATTTCTTTTTCTCCAACAGAAAACAAACCACCTAATCCACAACTTCAATCGAAAAATGATAAAAAGCACTGTAATTAAAATCAACACACCATATGTAAATATAAAATGTAAAACAATTGTTGTAATATTTCATGTACGTTAGCAACATGAAAATAAAAATATTGCAATTTATTTAACTAAATTATTAAACTATTTTCACACAGAATGTCAGAAAGTGCAAGATATAACACATCACAGAAAGGCAGACAACTGACCTTGTATATTTGCTACACTTCCAACCAAGAAAGCACAAGCACAGGGAATGTTAAATGGAAATGTACAAAATACTATTCTAATGCATGCTATGGGAGGGCTACTATGATGTTGTTATAAACATGAGAGAACACAGCCACGTAGCAAATGTCACCAAAATGGAAGTGAGGCATGTACTTTAAGATTTAAAAGAGGCCAACACTAGTTCCGAAGAGCCCACAACTAAAATTCTAAAAAAGAATTACTCCCAAAGGTACCTGAACACATCACAAGACAAATACCACCTATACCCACTATACAATGCTTAATTGCATGAACTTAGAAAGTCACCAGTGATACTCTTATTGCCCCTAGAAGATACCAAGACATAGAAATTCCTGACCACTTAACCACCACACACAATGAGGAACGCTTCCTCCTACATGGCAGTCTTAATAATGAGAAAAAATTATTCTACTTGCTCCAGCAGATAATTTATGAAGACTAAGCCAATGTCAAACATGGATATTGGACAGAACATTCAAAATGTGCCCTAGATCATTCACTCAGATAAACTTATACAACAAATAATGAAGAAAAAAAATATTTAATACAAACATATTTTGGAAATCTCCCCACTCTTTCCCCCTATAGACCCAGCGTACAACTCAAAAAACATTATGAATCTTTTTATGAAGAAAAAACCTTATTCTAATGATTTTTTTTAAATAACAATAAATGTACCTTTTACATTAAATAAATTAGAAATGAAAATGTAACAAAAATACATCACCTATTAAATACTAAAAACATTTACAAGAAATGAACCTTAAAAAACAATATTATATATAACGATATTTTTGAAAGATATATGTTTTACAATAATAAAACACCCCAAAAACAATATTTTTAACTGTAATATTTTTGTCTACAATATTTTAACCATCACAATATTCTTGACACAATAAGTTTGTTTCACAATACTTTTTTTACCGATATTTTGACCAAACACAGATAACAGTTCTTAACTTGATTGGTTTGCAGAGAAATGTTATGCCAGAAGTCATAGGTTTGGCCTCTTTATTATCGAAAGTTATTCCAAAGACAGTAGGCCTGGCTTATTCGTTGTGAAAAGCATATGATAAATCCAATAGACCTCCAACTGTGGATTGTTGTCACATTATGTTACAGGAAAAAACAATGGGAGAGCAAGGGATAAGGCTAAGGGGCGCGTCCTGTTCCCCTGAAGTGTATTAAACTTAAACAATATGGACGAACCCACTGATTGTAGGTAGAAAAGTCACTATATGTAGTCTAAACTTGAACCCATTCGGTGTTGTTAAAAGACCCCTCACACACCAACCTAGTTGGTGTCATGCTTCATCATTGAGTCCCAACCGGGCGGCCGAGTGCCTCCCGGTTGTGCTGCGACGCCTGATTACAGCGGAGCTGGTGTTGATGCATAAAATGTGATGTGAAGTGAGGTTACAGTTAAAAATATCTCTGAGAATCCTTGCCTCTAATTGTAATGTTGGCGGCTCAGGATATGACTAAAAATATATATGTGTAGTGCAACTAATCATGGAATATTACCATTAAGTTGACTATGTGATGGTCTACATGTTTCAGCCCCCAGGGGGAGATAGCTGGGGCTTTCTTCAGGACCAAGTGAGTGGTAGGTGAGTGGCAAAAGAATGCCATGTGAAGATCAGTGCAATACCTACACACGCGCTAAGGTATGTGGTAAAAAAGTCGGCGTACTCACTGATATTTTAAAAAGCAAAATATTCAATGCTATTGGGTTTTAGGCAGGTATGGAGGCTCGGGGTGGGGTACTCATCCAAGTGTTCCAATTTGGAAGTGGTGAGACGTCCACTGTTAACCTAATCTGGTCCCCCGGAGTCCCGGCTGGTACATTATGTTACAGGCCACAGAAAGGTATATGGTTACATATAGTCTCAGAGATTACCATAGTACGCAAGGCTTTAGATTTTTGTCACCCTCTCTGACACACTCTTGGAGCACAATGTCCCCATTGTGATTCTTGTTGCTTATTAAGAGGGGTTGTATAATATTTTGCTAACTTTAATTTTGTACATATTTGCAATTTTACAACTGTATGTATGATGGATGTAAGTTTATGCGTACCTCAGTAGGCATGTGTTGCATACATTGTCAAGCCATTGGTAAAAGCTATAGGCCTTATGAGTATACTGGGAAAAGTTATGGCAGATTCCTTGGGCGTAATCTGTTTATAAGAAAAAGGTATGTCAAACCAAGTAGGGCTCACTTTGTGAAAAGCATGTGGAAACGGCAGCCTGCTCCTCACCTGCACTAAATGCACCTGTCCACACATTGTGTATATGTTCTTGCACATTTCAAATATCTGTACCTCTCCTTGCTCACACTTATTGAATAAAAAGGCAAGCGTGTGAGAGAGCAGGTCATGTGTGTAACCTTTTTGTTTCCACTGGAAGTGATACACAAATACAATTAACAGTACTTAGTTTTACTGTCTCATATATGTTTCCTTTTCTGTTTCAGATATCTATTGGTGAAGAATGGGCTTAGGGATCAGAGGAGGCCATGTCCAGTTGTTTTCTGTTGTGCCCTAGAGGATGTAGGGGGTTTTCGTGGAAAATAAGGAAGTGCTGTTGTTGAGTTTTTCTTGTACCTAGGGCCACATTTTATAAGCAGCCTGGATCGTTGCCTTTGCTAATATGCACAATGCAACTTTTGAGCACCATATTAAACTAGGTAAGTGGTGTGCTATTTAGCACCATTTCTTCCCAGCCTGTTCCCTTGTGGAACATCCGTTCCTGCCTCATCACTCGACTCCTGTTCATCCCCACACCCTTCCTCCTTGCCCGATGACTCCCCTGCCATCGCTCCCTCTGCCTCCTGTCTCAGCTTCCCATCCCTCCACTGCAGTGGCGGCTGGTGTAATTTGAAACTGGTGAGGCATAAGCAGAACGAATCAATGTATGCGAGCGAGCGCAGCGAGCGAGCCCGACGGCAATAAGAAGGGTTCGGGGGGTTCTCCCCCCGTGAAGATTTTTTTTTTAAATTAGCATCTTTTGGTGCGATTTTCAGCACTATTTCTGTGATAAATGGACTAAAAATTCAGTTCTTCTAGGCATTCATAAAAGAAAACTCATACATTATTTCAGAGAATTTCTTGGTTGCCAAGCAAGAGGGCTAGGGTACTAAGCAAGACTGCTTTGGCTTAGTGTTAGCGATGTGAACAAGTTCAATGTACAAACCTGGGATCTAGGAAGAGTCCCTCTCCTGAGAAAGAAATTTAAAAAAGATTGGCAAATGGTGCATTTTAAAGCAAATGAATGCAGAGATAAAGCAAGGCTTATTAAGCAGTGGCAAAGTAAAGTCTGGAAATATTAAACACATTAAAAACTGCCCCGTATCTTCTTGCATTAATTTGTTCAACAGTTACTGTAATATGTAAATTGTTCTGCATGACAAATTTAGCCCTTTAAAATGTATGCTTGCCCAGTGTCTCATGCAGCATTAACTTTGGAAAAATATGCTCTAACCAGACTTTGGGAAGCACCCACAGCTGCTGGCTGTAACCAGTCATATAGAAATATGTGCAGACAGGTCTTTAAGTGAGATGAAAAAGTGGGTGCTCCCTATAAAGGAACATACCAAATACATTTCTGTGATTCCCATAGTGTGCCATCAGACCGGTATTTTGGTTTCTCTCTGAGATGTAATTTTATCCAGACAAATGGCACAGCAACTGACATACGCCTAAAGCCTGTCAGTATGATTGGCTTTGTCATTGGGTGTTAGCTGTTTAAGATAAATGAGTAACAACAATAATTTCTTATAAATAATTAACATTGAAAATGTTTAAATTCTGAAATAGTGAGTCTGTGAATTAAATAGCATTGAGGCCTGTGGAAGGAGTTTCAGCCTTCAATTATGTGTGCTTTATGTTAGATATGTATCCTCTTTTTCTCTGCATATCTTGTCCATCTGCACATCTTCAACCACCTCTCTTTCCTCTTCAGCATCCTCTTTTCACTCTTCCCTGAATGCCCTTCCTCACATCTCTGTCACTTCACCGCCCCCAACATGCACTGCACTCCCTCAAATATAAGCACTTTAATTTCTCTTACTTTTGCCTTGCAAATATTTTGACATAAGTGTACCCCCTTCACACACATTTCCACAGAATTTCAGTTGCAAATGGAATACACAAACATTGTTCTGTGTGCTCTGCAGAGAGGCCAACCCACTGACAGGCACTTTGTTTGGCTTTAGCCTTAGCGCCTGCGTGCTCAATCAAAGCCCCTCATAAACACCTGGCATGGCTCAAGCCTCAAAGTATGCACAGAATAAAATACAGATAAACAACAACATTATAAAATAGCTAACTCATGGGGAATGCAAGATTAAGTAAACATGTAAAATAAGAGAGGAACTACATCGCTGAAGTGCATACCCTCGACGTTTTTAACATTCATTGTTTGCAAGTCAATCCATGTTTTTGGCATCAGTGTTAACTTAGGGGCATGTACACAGGGCCAGTTTTAATGTCATACATCAGAGGACTGGCCACTATAAGCACATGTTACACAGTAAGCACATATCTCTCGCTTTGACGAACAAACTGAAAAGATGTCGTGAACACTTTACTGGTGTCACACCAGTAAAGTGTTCACAGCAGCTTTTCAGTTTGTTCGTCAAAGCGTGTCTGTAACCCACACCACAATACAGTAGCTCTGCACCCCACTAAAGCTGCCCAAACCCCAAGCATAAATGGAATCTAATCCATCACAGCTGACTTACATTTGCAATACGTACTTCTTCATTACAAATTCACCTAAAATGCTGATATTCAACTACTACACAACAGACATGCTTCTGCACTGCTAACCCACTCCGTGCTGCTAACCAACAACAAAGCACACCACTTATTTCTGCACCGAAACCCAACTCTAGTTCTGATACAACTCAGCAAAAGAAATGACATACTTATGGAGCAAGAACTCACTTGATTCACCCGAAATCCAACCCTGTTCATGCAATACTCAAAGCAAACCCCTAATGCTGTAGCCCCACACCAAGCACAGCAGATACACAAACTCTATCAGTTCAAATGCTACTGTTCACTACTACTGCCCACCATCTCAACCGAAGAGATAACCGGCCACCCTGTGTCCAATCACAATACTGCTTTCCGATCCAGACATACCCCTACCCAACCACATGAATGTTTTCAGCACCGAAAGAGACATACTCCAGTACATGTGCCAAGACTGTTGCCCAACGCAACACACCCCTGCACCACTAATCGGCTTCACATAGGGACATCCAAAACTCTAGCACAAAAGAACTTAATTTACACCAAATCACCCCCAACTCGGCGACAGCACATACCAGAAGATCCCGGGTCCAAAACCAGTACTCCTATCTCGCTCTAAGCGTGAATCATACTCCTGCATCCAGAATGCAACACCACAGTCGCGGCTCGCAATACTCACGGGGGGAGGACTCGCGGGGGGGTCGCGCGGGGGTGGGGGACCGGGGAGGGTTTAAAAATAAAGTAAGAAAAAAAAACCTTGAAAACTTACCTGACCGCCGAGTACGCGCCACCTCTCTGCTGTGTGCTCCTGGGCCGGTGTCCGCTTTGGCGCCTTCGTGAGTGGCTGGTGGCAACCCCTCTCAGCCAATCCAGACGCTGCTCCAGCAACGCCAGGATTGGCTTGAGCAGGGACTGTCTCCGCCCATAGGAGACCGAGGGCTGCGGCCACTGGCCAGTAGCAACCCTCGCCCTCGCTCGCTCTCCTAATGCAGGGCACAGTAGTGTGCATGTTCGGGCTGGTCAGAAAAATGACCAGCCCAAACCCGAACATGCGCACTGGGCCTGCCCTGCTGCTGTCAGTCAACAACAAACCCAACCCTGCAGTGCTGCCCCACCCCCTTGAGCGATGCGTCCTGACTGACTCCGGCCGGCCCGATTTCGAGTCAGGACGCCGGTGAAGTTAATCTTCCTCGTTAAGTTAACGAGGAAGAATGTGGCCATGTGGCATTAGTGGGGCAACGCCCCAATGGACGCACCGCCACTGCTCCACTGGGTCTCTGTCACTCCGTGCTTTGCTATCTTTCATCTGCCTGTCCAGATGCAATTGAGAACATGCATTGGTTTACAAAGCGAGACCTATTGGCTATGCCAATGTTTCTTCGGTGCACCCGATATATTTGAGCCCGTTGTTGATCTGTACATGTGCCACCTCAGCTCTGGGGTGAAAGGCAGAGGAGAGATCACACAAATTATTCAAAACACTTCTTGTATATGCCTAATGATGATACTTTAAAAGATCAAACAGCCATTGCATTGTTGCCCTGTTGCTGCTATTTGTCCTTTTGCAGTGAAGCTTGTTAAGTATCTTTTATGGAAAGTTTCCTCAGGCTGGCCCAAAGACTTCCTATTATGTAAGTCTTTAATACTACAGAATATCCAGGTTTTGACCCTAGATACAATGTTTTGCATTTTACATTTGTGAGGCAGCCCAATGACCCCTCAGCTGTAATGATAGTTTCTATAGGTGTCTGGAAGAGGAGGCACAGTATTAAATCTCAAATCACTACCAACAGCCATTATTACCTGCAGCCTGTCTTAGCAGATAGCAACAAACCCACTACCACGTGAGACGTCTGTATTAGTTGGGCTATAATTGATTGAAGAACAGAAGATAAGTTCAGAATTCCTGGAGACTTGTCACAAGGTGATATTACCTAGTCAGCAATGTTGAGCCAAACATAGGTGGCGAGAGTTGGCAAGTCCACTATGGCCTAGGGGAATACAACTGTGTGATCTGCCCACTCAGAAATTTAGAGATTGGGGGAGGAGGCTGACTCTAGGTGGACAGAATACCCCTCAGAGAATGCTTCCACCCACGGATGCAGAGATGTGCACAACTTGTGAGGTAAACAGATGTGCCCTTGGCGCAGCTGGCTACATCCACCTACTTCTCTGCAGGTGCAGTTAGAGCTGTGGTAGAAACATTCAGCCATGGTGCTATCATCACTTTACTTTGTTATTGATCTCAATTAAGCCTGGGCGGTGAACTTCGCTACGCTCGCAAAGCTTGCGAATTTACGGTAACTTCGCGATTCGCGTAGAACGCGAAGTTACCGTGCACTACGCAATTTGCGGCGTAGCGTAGCTGTTTTTCTTCATCGCGCGCTCAATATACGTTCTGCGCGCGCGGTAACGACCTACCGTGATTCTGCGTTCGCCGACGCGACTTCCTATCCGTTCGCGGGCGCCACGAGATTTGGAATCCGGCCGCAAGATCCCGCGAGAGTGTGCGACCGCGAACACGTCATTCGGACGCGCGATCTGACTTCCGGCGGCAGTGTTGGTAAGATCGCGATCCCGAACACGAAGAAACTACAATCTGGCGAAGAATATATCTCGAGCATCATAAAACCTTCTCGAAAATGATGAATTAGTTCATTTTGCACAAAAAACTCCTCAGGTTGTCATTTAGAGATGTAGTTTGGTGAGCAAGGAGTCCTTTTTCTTTTTTTCCAAGAGGAAGGAAGTGCCCCTGATTCTCAAACTTCCTGTTCCTGTCCAGCAGGCTCCTCCCAGTGTTTTGTCCATGTGCTGTTCACTTTCATTTGGATTTGGAGCTGGAAGGATCACTTTTTGTGTCTGTCTGCTGCATCATATCATTGGATTGGATTTGAGGACTCTTGGATTTGAGATTTTACAAGTAAGTTGGAGAATTGGTGTACTTGTTTGTTTGATTGGGGCTTGTTTGTACCTACATTTTTTGGGGGATTTCCATATTTTTTAAAATGTATTGTTGTGGCCTGTAGTTTCGGCAGGGGCCTAGTTGTTTTTCTTTGATTGGAATTTCAGCCAGTAGGCCCAGACTAGAGCCAGAGGTACCCATGGGTGCATGTTTCTGTGATGTCTGTTGAATTTAAAGTTTAAACATCATGTAGGCCGGGCATCCATGGATGGCCTTGTTTACTTTTGAATTGGTAAAAGTGGTTTTTGGGGCGTATTTTATTTTTTGTGGTGTTTGTTAAATAAATAGGCCTTTTCAGCCAGTAGGTAACCCTGGGCGTTCAGCTCGCGGACTTTGGGCAAGTCCGCACTGCGCGACAACGCGGACTTACACTTTTTATCTTCTTCGCGCGCTCAATGTACGTTTCGCGCGCGATAACGACAATTTGTGACGATCGCGATGCCGAACACGCAGAATTTACAATCTGGCGAACAATATCTCTCGAGCATCATTAAACCTTCTCGAAAATGTTGATTTAGTTCATTTTGCACAAAAAACTCCTCAGGTTGTCATTTAGATGTAGTTTGGTGATCAAGGAGTCATTTTTTTTTTGTTTTACAATTTTTTCCAAGAGGTAGCAAGTTTCCCAGAGTCTCCAACTGCCTGGTCCTGTCCTTTGTCTTCACTTTTTGTTATTTTGGGTGGCCTGGCCATGTGGGTGGCAGCCATTTTGTGAAGCCAGGCATTGTGCTTTTGCCATAGGCCTGCATTGTCTGTCTTGTCTTCCTTTTCTTGTTGTTCTGGGTGGCCTGTCCATGTGTTGGCGGCCATTTTGTGTGAACAGCCACTGTGCTTTTGCCATAGGCCTCAAAGCTTGCGGCCTAGTGTGCCAGTACTAGTAGGCCCGGCGGTAGTCATCCTCATGGGTGCATAAAAACTGTTTGTGTTGTCTGTTGAATTGTAACATAATTGAGGCCATGGATGGCATTGTTTTTAATTGGTAAAAGTGGTTTTTGGGGCGTATTTTATTTTTTGTGGTGTTTGTTAAATAAATAGGCCTTTTCAGCCAGTAGGTAACCCTGGGCGTTCAGCTCGCGGACTTTGGGCAAGTCCGCACTGCGCGACAACGCGGACTTACACTTTTTATCTTCTTTGCGCGCTCAATGTACGCGCGCGCGATAACGACAATTTGTGACGATCGCGATGCCGAACACGCAGAATTTACAATCTGGCGAACAATATCTCTCGAGCATCATTAAACCTTCTCGAAAATGTTGATTTAGTTCATTTTGCACAAAAAACTCCTCAGGTTGTCATTTAGATGTAGTTTGGTGATCAAGGAGTCATTTTTTTTTTGTTTTACAATTTTTTCCAAGAGGTAGCAAGTTTCCCAGAGTCTCCAACTGCCTGGTCCTGTCCTTTGTCTTCACTTTTTGTTATTTTGGGTGGCCTGGCCATGTGGGTGGCAGCCATTTTGTGAAGCCAGGCATTGTGCTTTTGCCATAGGCCTGCATTGTCTGTCTTGTCTTCCTTTTCTTGTTGTTCTGGGTGGCCTGTCCATGTGTTGGCGGCCATTTTGTGTGAACAGCCACTGTGCTTTTGCCATAGGCCTCAAAGCTTGCGGCCTAGTGTGCCAGTAGGCCCGGCGGTAGTCATCCTCATGGGTGGATAAAAACTGTTTTTTGTTGTCTGTTGAATTGTAACATAATTGAGGCCATGGATGGCATTGTTTTGAATTGGTAAAAGTGGTTTTTGGGGCGTATTTTATTTTTTGTGGTGTTTGTTAAATAAATAGGCCTTTTCAGCCAGTAGGTAACCCTGGGCGTTCAGCTCGCGGACTTTGGGCAAGTCCGCACTGCGCGACAACGCGGACTTACACTTTTTAACTTCTTCGCGCGCTCAATGTACGTTTTGCGCGCGCGATAACGACAATTTGTGACGATCGCGATGCCGAACACGCAAAATTTACAATCTGGCGAACAATATCTCTCGAGCATCATTAAACCTTCTCGAAAATGTTGATTTAGTTCATTTTGCACAAAAACTCCTCAGGTTGTCATTTAGATGTAGTTTGGTGATCAAGGAGTCATTTTTTTTTGTTTTACAATTTTTTCCAAGAGGTAGCAAGTTTCCCAGAGTCTCCAACTGCCTGGTCCTGTCCTTTGTCTTCACTTTTTGTTATTTTGGGTGGCCTGGCCATGTGGGCGGCGGCCATTTTGTTAAACCAGCCACTGTGCTTTTGCCATAGGCCTCCAAACTTGCGGCCCAGTATGCCAGTAGGCCCAGAGGTAGTCACCATGGGTGCATAAAACTGTTTCTGTGTAGTCTGTGGAATTTTGGCATCATTTAGGCCATGGATGGCATTGAATAGATTAAATTGAATTGCGAAATGTGGCTTTTTTTGGAGGGTCTGACTATTTCACTTATTGGGTGTGGTAAATAAATGCCTTTTTTGCGTGTGTACTGTGTCATTATAATTGTGTTGTTGTAGTGGTTGTCTAACTTTCCAAAGTGTTTTTAGCCATGTGGATTTTAGTTTTTGCATTAAAGCTGTGTGTGTTTTATAAGGCATCCTTTGTCTGCCCATATATAGGCCTGCTTGAGTTCATTGTTTGCCGTGCCTTGTGCCTGTGAGTCACCATGTTTCTGGGGGCCATTTTGTTGTGGTAGTTATTAGTGTGCTGTTTTTGCCACATAGGCCTGCGTGTCTTTCCATTTTTCCTCTTGTTTTACTGCTTCCAAATCCATCCCCATTGCCAGCTGCAGCTCCCTGATGCTGCTATATAATACATCACACGTGATGCACAAATTTAGGCCAAACATGCTCCAGTACATTTTAGTTTTTGTTCTTTAATATTCTTATTCTTCCAGAGTGTACAGTAGCCAGGAAAGCCCTGGCCTTGTTGTCAACGTCTCACAAATGGCTACACTGTGTGTTGTTGTTGGAAGAGTTTCTGAAATTTAATAATTGAGGCCACCACACACTAAGTTCTATATTCTATTTGTTTGATTTGTGCTATGTTTGACTGATGTTCTGGCTTTTTTGCTTTTAGGTGCACAAAGACTGAGGAGGAGGTGTGTCTCTCATCATTGCCTGTTGCACTTCCAGACAGACATCCTGCTGCTGGACACACAACGTGACGTGTGACCTGACCAGACATCTCTGCAACTGAGTGCTGCTGACATCTGAAGAAGATGGGCCCAAAGAAAGCAGGTACCAGGTCCTCCAGTACCAAGAAAGTTGCTATTGAGAAGAAGAAGGAACAGAAGAAGCAAGTGACACTGAAGTCTGGTGTGCCGGCCAGTACCTTTTTGGGAAAAAAAATTGCGCCTGCAGCAGCGGTGTCCGGGGGCAAGCTGGGGGCAGCACATCCGCATCAGTGGACCCAACCCACCAACCCAGGGCCAAGCACATGAGTGGGGAAGAGGTAGCCAGCCTAATGGTGGAAAGCAGTGATGCTGAGCCGGAGATAAACTTATCGCTATCTCAAAGTAGTACCCAATCAACGCAGGAGGAAACACAGCAGATAAGTGGTCAACAACAACAGCCGCAACCACCGCCCGCAATAGTAGTTGTTGTTCCTCCTGAAGTAGGGGCAGTTCAGGAAATTGAGCCTCATGCAGAGGTAGAAGAAGAAGCCACTCATTCAGAAGATCCATTGTCTTCCAAATCCCCAGCAAGGAAAAGGAGGGGTAGTCCATCGAGTTCTTCGCCAAGCCCCCTTCTGATGATCTAGATGCCACTTGGAAGCCACAAACTGAGTCTGAGAGGGAGCCACGTTCCAAGACCAAGCTAGGGAAAAGGAAGGTTCCAGAAAGCCTTACACTTATGGAGGTCGATGTAGAACAGCAAGATGATGATGATGATGACGACGAGCCAGTCATCACGAACATCACTCCCGGCCCCGAGGAGATGGAGACCAACATTCTTACTCTATCCAAAATCGCTGCGAGGGATGTAGCACGCATACCTCCACAGGTAACACCAACACGACCTACAGCTTCCATATTTGCATTAGCAAAGGCCCGGCAGCGACCTACATCCAGCACAACCACCACCTCTGTAGGAGTAGGTAGTGGTACAGCAGCACAGAGTCAAATTCAACACACACCCTACAGATCATCCGGCATTGGAAGTGGCACCTCCAGCAGGAGGCCAAAGTTAAGCTCCCCAGTTTGGGACTTCTTTACGGTTAGCGAAAAGGAGGAGAACATTGCTATATGCTCCATTTGTAATACCTCTGTTAGTCGTGGTAAGCTTGGTACAAACTATGGTACCGGAGGCCAAATGACCCATCTGAAAAAACACCACTTGATCAGCTGGGAGGACCACCTTCGCGACAGAAAAAAACTGCAACCATTGGTGTTGGTGGGGATAAAGGAGTAGAAGAAGATCCGATCACGGTGGAAGAGGAAGGACAGGGAGACATTCTCACTAGTGGTACACAAGGTGTCCCTGACCCCAGCAGTGCAGTCTTAACGTTGCACACATCTTCAGCAACATCTCAGTGGCACAAGAGTAAGAGTCAGCCGGAGACACCAAGAAGTACCAGGTCCGCACTACCAAAAAGTGCGTTGAGCCTAAGAGAAAGGAAAACCATGCAGCCTACCATTATCAGCATGTTTGGGGGTGAGGGGCAGTACGAACGCAACCACCCAATAGCACGTTTGTACAATGCGAAGCTGGCTAAAATGTTAGCACTGGACCTTCTCCCTTTTTCTTTTGTTGAAGGGTTGGGTTTTGTGGAATTTGTGTCAACCATCTGCCCAAAATGGCATGTTCCCAGCCGCTACTATTTTGCCAGAGTTGCAGTTCCAGCACTACATCACGACGTGCTGGAATTGCTAGGAAAGGCCTTGAAGCAGAGTGCTGTTCACAGTATCCACCTGACTACAGACATGTGGACCAGTTGCCAAGCCACAGATTACATGTGCATCACTGCACACTGGATCAGTTTTGTGGGTGTTAGAGAACAGCTATCTGCTGGTGTTGATACTGCAGAGATTTTTCATGCCACTCGCAAACATGCAACTGTAGCCATGTTTGCCATGGAGAAATCTCATACTGCTGCAAACATTTTGGAAGAGTTTAACACCAAGGTCTTTGAGTGGCTGCGCCCAAGAGGGCTTACGATTGGTTTTGTTGCCACGGACAACGGCAGTAATGTAGTTTTGGCCATGCGCAATGGTGGCTATTTCAGGGTCCCGTGTTTGGCACACTGCATTAACATTGTTGTTCAAGACTTTTTGAAAAATGAATCAAAAGTCAGCAACTTACTGGTCACCTGCAGAAGAATATGCACACATTTCAGCCATTCTTTTAAAGCCCGGAAGCAGCTGAGGGTCATTCAACGTGAGCATAAACTGCCAGTCAAAGCGCTCATCCAGGAGGTGCCAACACGTTGGAACTCAACTTATTATATGCTTGATCGTCTGTTTGAACTGTACATACCACTCAATGCTTATGTCATGCAAAGAATAGGGGAACCTACTGTGAGAGGCATGACCGTTGAGATGGCTCAATGGGACCTCATTAAATGCCTGACTGAGATGCTACTTCCTTTTGAGATCTTCACACGTGAAGTCAGCAGGGAGGACTGTACTATGGGCCAAGCTATCCCATTGTTGCACATGCTAGAGCAACAGCTGAAGGATGTGTCTGAAACGTACGCAGGTGTGGATGACAAACAAGACGCATATCATTTGGCGGAGACCTTAGCCGCTCGCTTATCGGAAAATACAAGGATTAAAAATAAAATTTTGTCACAACCACATTACATTAGTGCCACAATTTTGGATCCACGGTACAAAGTATTTCTGAACAGCAAGGCAGTAATTCCTTTTTCGGAAGTGGATGTTGCCAACTACAAAACTTTGATAGCTAAGGAAGCAACTATTTTCGAAAGCGAACGGCTGTTAATTACAGGCCCCCCACCACAGGCCATAACCAGTACTACAGGGCATCCAGAGTCAAGTTATACTTCGGAGCCTGAGGGCAGTGCATTTGCCTCCCAGCAGTCACCTACACCAACAATAACATCAAGAACAGGATCATCCACAGCACAATGTGCAACTGATTGGTTTCTACAGCAGGGGTATGGTAAGTCCAGTGCTGATGCAAAGGCAAACCGGCCGAGCACATCCGAGCACCCCTTAACATTGAGCGGATGGTCCAGGCCTATCTGGATGACCCAACAGAGGTCTTCATGGATGGAAACCCATTGGTGTATTGGTATGGGAAAAGAAGCCAATGGACAGTGCTCAGCAGGCTGGCGATAAAGTATCTCGCTTCCCCTGTCGCAAGTGTCTCTTCTGAGCGTGTTTTCAGTGCTGCTGGTGCCATTGTAACTTCGAAAAGGACCAGTCTCTCGGCCCAAAGCGTGGAGAGGTTAACCATGATCAAAATGAATCAGCACTTTATACCACCGGATTACAAAATACGTGAATCACAGCAGGAAGAGCAGAGCGACTTGGATGACGTAAATAGTGCGTTACAGGACCTACTTCTGTCCGAACCACCAGAGTTTGAGGACGAGCTCCTCTTCCCTGACAACTAGGCTTTCAAATTGTTGCTTTCTTCCTTCCTTTATGTGTCTGTGTATCTGTCTTTCTGGTTCAAATCAAATCACAACAAAACCATCACCACCGTCTTCTTTTATTTCCCTATTGGAGTTGCACGTCTGTGCATTTAACTGTCCACTCTTCAGAGTCCTGCTTCATCTTCCTGTCTCGCACGAGTACATTTCCATCAAGCCAGACATTAGTACAAGAAATGTTGCCTTTACCAGTCCCGCCTCCATTAGAAGTGAAACGTGACTACTATAGCTATCCTCCGTTTTGTTTTCGAGCTGAAACTCATCAGTGTCCGAAGGCTACAGCCTCAGCAGGCATCCAAAGGTCCTCACTGTCAGGACAGAAGGTACTTGGCAGAGAAAGACAAGAGACTCTTCGAAGAAACTTGCTGACATTTGTGCAAACTCAAATGACCAGCAATGAGCACTACACAGGCCGCGGACCATCATCACAGTGCTGACCATGGGAAGCAACTTAAACTGTGACAAAGAAGTGCCACAGATGAATAAGACGAAAACCGAAACAGCGCCTAACACTCAAAATGAATGTGGACTGGAGTAATAATGATGAGGCCACTGCCCCGCAAAAAAAAAAAAAAATGTCAGAACTAGGCATCTGATGATCTGACAGCCAAAGAGAAGAGCAAGACAGGTAATGATGGAATGCATTGGATGTTTGCAGACTCTGAGCGATTGCTGTTGTTTGTTGTTGATGTTGTGCATGAAGTCGAACTCTACTCTACTAGTTAATCTACAAAGTGACTCAAGTAAGTAAGTGACAGTCAATGTTTCCTTTCTTGTTGTTTAATAACCAAATTGTACTCCTACTACTGCAGGTGCAGGCCAATATCTGTTGCAATTTTTTAATATGGAATATGGACTTAATCGGAGTCAATACAGACTGAGTTGTAGTTGGACAACACGTACCACACCATGATGATGACCATACTATCTTTTCGCGCGCAGTCATTCAGTTGGATCGGAGATGATTCAAGGACTAACTGCATTTCATGAAGTGGCATAAGGTAAACATAAACACAACAATTCAACAAGAAAGTAGTAAACACAGCAGACCTACATGTCCATGTAGTGGTCTAGTCGAGTGTAGTGATGACTGACAGCGGCGCATTGATTTTGTCACTTAATTAGGAAAATGCTAAGTTGCTGTGTATGCCTTTTGTCTGGCTATGTCAAAAATTAAGGTAAATGGAGGTTGGGTCACGGGCTGGTGCTGTGGTGGGCCTGTTCTGTCCTGTTGTTGTTGTAGCTTAATGCTGTAAACAGAATCTACACGATATATCCAAGCCGCCTCACTCTGAAAGTGTTCTCTCTTCTCTTCTTGGACTCCACCGTAAATGATGTTTTTTTTTTTTATTCATTGATTTCTCAATACCCCTTTTGTTTTTCCATCTAGACGTTACAGGCCGGCCTTTACCCTGTGCTTGCTATACTGGGAGACACAACTCACATTTACCTTACCAATCGGCATCAGGAAGGCCACCAAGATTGATGTGCGGAGCGTCCATGGAAGATAGGACCAAGAGGAAGGACGAGATTCAACTCCACAATTTTAGCATGATAATACAGTAACTTTAGTATCATTCATCATTCATCTTTTAATTAATTTGAATCCTTTTTTCTCTGCAATCATTAGGACTGTGTGTTGTGTGTTTGTTTGCTAATTGATCCCTACAAATGTTTTTTAATTGTCTTTGCTATCTTTACAAGTAAGCCCAGTACAACATGGAATTTGGGTCTCTGAGGGCATATTACAGGCAAGGCAAATTGCATAGAATATACTGGTGCCCTGTACTGTCTAATTGTCTAGTAGGAGTTATTAAGTACTACTCATTAACCATCAAGTTATCTAATCTTCATCATCATTAACGCATGCATTTCCCTTTTCTCGCTTTATTGATTTTTTGGATAAGATCATGGTCGTCTGCCAAGATTGCGCTTTGCTTTTGTTGTCCATGCGTACTGTTTTTCATTTTCAAACCTTTCCCCAAACCCCCTTCCCATCCATTCATCAAACCCTAACCCTCTTCCCCCGGGCTGTGATTTATATTGAGGTGTGATGTGACTACATAAAATGTACACCAATTGATCACACGCTTGCTGGGGCAGATGTGGTGAAAGCAACACTAATTCAATTGCAAGGCAGGGCGAGGAGCTTCTTCTGCTTGGCCACCCATGCTCAGTCTATGTGCATTGTGCAAGCCGTCAACGGCTAATAGTAGTACATCATAATTAATTGCCGTCATTGATTGGATTAATCATCAAACTCCTACCACACAGCAGTAAAGGTTACGAATTACGATTGTGTTAAGTTAAGTGACTCACTCGACAGCACAACTGCAGTTTATAACTTCTTGTACTAGGCTGTCCCCGCCACCATTATGTTTAATTTGACTTTAGCAGTTGCAACTGCAATATTGTTTGTTTGGCAGTCGTCTTCTGTACTGTATTTCACTTCGTTCGACTACTCCTCCCACAGTTTTTCTCAGGCAAGTGACTGTCTCTTTTTTTATTTTTTTAGCAAATGCTACTGCCAGTGTCTACTCTACTACTACCACCACAACCATGGCATCTTCTACATTCTCTATGGAAACCATGCAGCCATCGCTGTGCCGAACGTAGTCATCATCAATCACAGGTAAGATAAGTTTGGTGGGAGGTAGAATACTAGTAGGACAAATAACTCAGTGAGGGGTACCGCATCTATCTGTTTGTTATACATCATCGGCAGATTATTTAAATCAAACACTGGCTGCGGCCCTGCAGCAGCAAGCAAACCAATGTGACGTTAATTCGTAAAACAGTAACCCCCCACAAAACATTAACATTGTATGTTTAAGTATAAATATAATTTATTACCCTAACAAAAATAAACTATCCCACACCTGACCCACCCCTCTCCCTAACCCCAACCAATGTCCAAAACGAAAAAAGTCCAAATAATGTCCCGAAACCCCAACGCCCAATTCCCACCCACCAAAACAAGGAATAAAAAGGGGCAAAGCAACAGGGTCCTCGATGTTATAATCGGCGGGCTTTGAGGTGTTTGTCCACCAGGATTTTCACCCGCTCCTCCATTTGCTCCTCTTGCCGTGCCATCCGGAGGAGAATCTTCTTGCGGAATGCCCTGCAGTGGCATCCACAATGGGGGACAGCAGTGCTGGCTGCTAATGAATTGCGGCGGGTGGCTATCAGACCGCGGCGCCGTACCGCTGGAGTTGGGGCCTGGCTGGGGCCCGGGGCATCGGACGAGGCTGCAGCTGCTGCTGCCTCCTCCTCCTCCTCCGCCAGAGCCACCAGCCGCCGGTACTCCCGGCATATGGCCTCCAGTTTCCGGCGCCGGGCCCTGACTGCCAACTCCTTCCGCGATGGTTTGTCTTGGGAAAAGAAAGAAAAAAATATTGTTGTAACCAGTACTCTTACCTAAACAGTAACACAAAATTAATTCAACACATAATGGCACAGTAGCACTAGCAAGAAGCACAGTACATAACATTTGTGGTAATAATCTATCTATCCTCCCACTTCCTCGGCCTCTAACATTTGTGGGAGTTTCAGGCATTATACTAGCACTATGGACTCCAAGCAGTACACAGTACACCAGTGTTCTTCTTATCTCTAGTTTAGGGAAATGACATAACCTGGTTGTAGCCGGCATTGCCAGCTCGGTCATCTATGCTTGAAGCCAAGACAAACATACGAGTCATGACGCAGAGTCACATTAGTTTGATTTACTACTGTTTGCAGGTGGGGAAGCTCGTATTTTTCTATTACGGGTGGCACTGGCCATACTCTCTCTGTTACATGGAGGGCAATTGCTCAATTTCACAGTGCCTTGGCTACTACAAAAAGGCAGATTATATATCTGATCCAATGATCGTTGCTTTTATATGGGACAACGACATAAGGTCAGTAGCGGTCGTTGGTGGGACTCGGGGAGTTTGGCCGGGCGGTGGCGTGGGTAGGGGCAGGATGGGGGTAGTAAACTATGGATTACGGCCAATTACAGGTAAGTAAACATATAAATAAATGAAACTAATTTTGTTGCGCACACTGCATCGCATTTGGCGGTGCAGTGCGCACAATGAAATTCACTTTATTTATTTGTATGTTACAGTAAAGTTACCTGTATTTGCCCGCGTAATACATTGTTTACTACTACCCCCCACCCTGCCCCTCCCCACATCGGCTTTGGTACGCTGGCGCGGTTTCTTTAACATTCCCTAAAACTGTGCATCCCGTGACAGTCTCCACCTATGCTGTCTATGATGAATACATACAGGCATCCATCCATTCTAAGTAAATGTCAATCATTCTTCTTAATCTCTCCACAAACGTTACTTTGTTTCACCAACAACAACGCATGCGTCCACTCACTCCGTTGCTTGCCTTGGCTTAGAGTTTCACCCAAACACCGCTGATGATTCTTGCTATCCACAGTATCCACCCATACTGTGTCTTCCACCCAGGCAGGCATCCATTCTTCTTTCACCTCCCACCCATCCTTCAACAACACATGCATCTGATTCCTATCAGCCACCTATCCATGCTTCCAACGTATCCTTCTCTGCCAGTCGTCATATTAAATCTCGCCCGCCCTTCCTCCTTCCACCCTTCTTTCCCTTTTTGTTCAACACATCCATCAAGGTCATCTGATCTGACTTTTAGTCTCCTCCATAAAACTTTCACAGCTGAGTTGGAGTCAGATATAAGAGGCCATTGGTTAATGAAGTCACGCTGGTAATGCTATTGCTACTGCATTGCTCATGCTGCTAAGTAAAGGGTGTCTTCTTTATTAACCGTTGTATAATGTTCACTACAACTTCATACCTAATAAGTCTCAACAACAGTACAGTGAGTGAAGTCCACTCCACACACCCTTCCAGCTAGTGCAATGTCAATAAGTCATGAATATAACTTACCACCGCCCGCCACTGCTGCTGGCTCACCCCCTGTATCTCCTGCCCCCTCCGGAATGGCCGCAACGCCATCGCCGCTGGCCCCACCGGCACTGGTGGTCGGTAGTACGCCTAGCAAAAACATGACACATTTTTAGATGCCTGTACACCTCCCCCTATTTATTCTTTTTCACTAGCAAGATTGAAAAAAAGGTTAATACATATTATTATTATAAATCACATTCAATAGTCCAAATCGGGTACTAGAGTACAGTCAGTAGACAGACACTAGTAGTGTTATTATGGTCCCTAAGGTCATTATTATACTATACTCTACTCTTTGCAAAGTTAGCCTGAGCCATGCAACCATTTTTCGCTTCATGTCTTTTGCGCATGTTACCTCGCAGCTTGTTGTGCAGTAACAGTAAGACGCCTTTTGAGCCCACATGAGCACATACAGCTACTGTCTGAGCGTTGCGTACAAGAGGTCGGAAAACAAGCCACTTTGTTATGGAGTTCCGTTAGTCCGTATTACTTAGCCATAGGTAACATGTTACAGTTTTTTGGCAGGACTGACAAATGCTTGCATTAACACGCACCATTTTTCTCAGGCAGAGGATTCCCTTCTACGAGTACGAACCAGAGATTTGCAGAGCTTATGAATGATGCATGTAACCAGTAATTCTACGTTCTACGGTGAGGAGTCGCCCAGAATTCACACAGATCTTTTGTCTTATATCATCATGCACTTGTTGCAACAATTTTTATTGTTTTAATCTTATGCATTTTGCTGTTGGAGCTGGCTGGAGTACACTGAATTTTATAGAACAACAACATACAGAAGTTGTCATTTGAAAATAAACCTTTTGAACTTACACATAGACTCTGTGGTATTTGGTGTGGTGGTGGTGGTGGACTTACACGAGTGAGTGAGCGAAAGTGTGTTATGTTCTGGGTTGTGGAATCATAATCATTGGGTATCTTCGGGTGGGGGTTCGGGGACCTAATGAGACACTAGCTAGTCGTTCAGGGGATTGTGGGTTCACTTCTGACTGAGGTGTGAGTAACGTCCAAGTTCCAAACTCTCATCACCAACATCCTCTTTCATTGTGCATAGTTCTGCATGGGGCTGTGCAGAATCCAAGTAGTATGTACTATATCCTATCAAAAATAGTCAAATATCTGGTTGTGCATTTTGTTTGTGGTAATTGTCAAAGCCTCAAGATTAAGAAGCCTAGAAGAGGACAACCGAAAGGACTGGACTCAGTGGCTAGAGCTATTAGTATTGGTCAATCTGAGTTTTATTCAAAACCGTACAATAAAGAGTGGCAATGCAAACTGGGCAAGCTTAGCGACAGACTAATAGTAGTAGTACCGAGTACAGACATTCATAGCAGAGGCAGTTACAACTTAGAGGCAGGGATAACCAGAATTTAGAAACAGATAGTCAAGTCAAGATCAAAGAATCTTTTGTAAAAAATATAATTAGGGAGTGGAGCCAGAATTAATAGTTCTGAAAAAATAAGGTCCAGTAAAAGTTAGGGCAATATAATTGTTAATATAACCACTGGAGGACTTACTGGGACCAGCAGCAGGGCCCTCGGTAGAGGAGCGGTCCTCTGGTGGTTGTCCCGCCGACTCGGACCCCGTCTTCTTGCCCCTGGGTGCTGCAGATCAGTGATCATGTAAGATATAATAAAGAAAAAGAAAGACACAAACATTAATGATTGCTGTGAAACAAATAAATTATCTAAAAAAAACGCTCAAAAAACGTTTTAGGAAACAAAAATTGCAATAAAATTGACCTATCTAATCCGATCGCCTACTGGCTTGCGGAATTCACGGACAGTCTACTTATTGGGGAACACTAATTCAGTGTTCCATTCTGATTGATTCAAATAAAATCCAGAACACTAACTAAGCCTAAGTACCACCTGACCTAGCCCACCTATTCCAGGCGGGCCAATTGTTCATTAAGCATGCATTTCCATTTTTTTTTTCCATCAAAAATGCATAGATGAGAAGGAGGACACATGCATAAAGTCAGTGCATAATGCATACACCAAATTGTTGGTTGGTTGCGTCTGATGTTCTGCAGCTGACTGACACTGCTAAGCTAAGCTTACCAGTACCACTCACTAAACAAACTACAAAAGGTTCTACTAAGGACTGGGGTAAGCAGCACTCAGTGACAGAGGATGCGTCACGCACACCGTTCAAAAATTATCAACTAATAGTAACTAAACCTAGTATCAAATCCATCCACCACTATTTGACAGGAGGACAAAGGAAGGACTACAGTCTCTCTAGCAATAGCATTACCTAACTGAAGTTCTCTAAAGTAAACTCTTACATAATAATGACAAGCGAGCGCAAAGTTGCAAAAAAGTAAGAGTACCGCCCAGCACCTGTGTCCTACAATCACAGAAGATTTTGAAACGTAATTTACCTGCAATGTAAGCAGCATTATTCTTGTTATTTGTAAAAAATGTATACACAAATCACAATACTTATACTACTATATTTATTGGCTACTCACCAAGCCCCACGACCTCGACACCTAGCAGGTCCAACAGGTCCTGCTCCCGGTCAAGAATGTCTGACCACCGGTGGGCCAGCTGGTTATGTGTGCGCCGGACCGCGGAGCAGCGAAACACTGCCCGACGCACCTTCGCCCACCGGCGGTGACGCTCCTGGGTCGGGTAACCGGAGCCTGGCCTGCCGCCTGCTGCCAAGGTCAAGGGGAGGTGGCGCTGAATAAAAAAAACAAGGGCGGCCACCTCCTCCTCCGTAAACAGCTGGCGGGCTTGCACCCCTGCGGGGCGCAGTCTGCCGCAAGGCAGGCGGCGATTGGGCGCACGCGCCTTGCCCTTTGACCCGCTGCTGCTACCCTTCGCCATGGTTCTGGGGTGGGAGGAGGTGAAAAAGAAAAGTTAGAAGGGAAAAATAAAGTTAGGGGAAGAAGTAGGAGCTTAAAGAAGAAAGTTATATAAAACAGTTGAAAAGTAAAAAAACACAGTAAAAAGTAGAAAAAAATGCAAAATATAGACTTAGGCAGAGAGAGAGATAGGTAAGAAATAAAGAAAAATTGAAAAACAGTGTAAAAAACTAAGGATTGCAAAGATTGAGGGAGGATAGAAAAGCAGGCCCAGAACCATAGCATAGAGTGGTAAAACAAGATGGCCGCGCCCATCGCGACCGCATGGGTAAGTTTGCGCGATATTTCTCCCCGAGCACGCACAAAACGTCGCGAACACGTACAACGCGTTCCCGAACATGGAATGCGCATCGCGAGCACGCTATACGCGACCCGGAACAGGAAATAAGGGATCGCGAACGGGCGGGACAAGTGAAAATCAAAATGGCCGCGCCCATAGGCGACCGCATGGGTAAGTTTGCGCCCCCGAGCACGCAAACAGCGTCCCGAACACGAACAACGCGTTCCCGAGCAAGAAAAACGCATCGCGAACGGGCGCGCCAAGCAGCTACGCACGCTCGCGAAGCTACGCGAAGCTCGCGTAGCGCTTCGACGTCTTCGCGTAGCTTCGCGTAGCGCGACTACGCAAACTACGCCCAGGGTTAATCTCAATGAGAATAAGTTTTACTTGTTAGTAAAAATATAACACTGACTGGATATTACCATTAATGTGTATGATCTCAGTGTCATCTATAATAGAGTGGTCCACCCAACAACCAACATTCAAGAGTAAACATTGATTCTTCAGCCTCACTGTTCTTTCTATGTCAAAGCCTGAAAAAGAGGTACTTGATATCGAAGCCTGAAAAGGAGGTACTTGGCAATTCAGTGAGTTTGAGGTTGCATCATGGCTCTTGTGGTACCAGGGAAAACAGGCAATATTTGTTTACAGGGATTGCCTGGTAACAGGGGCTGCTCTGATACCCAAGACTTCTCAATGACCCGAAAGAACTAGCTTGAAATTATGTGATTGTTTATTCAGAATTTTCATGTTGCATCTGTCTGCGGTTTTAAAACTCGCTGGACAAACCGACCTCAGACTTTTAGTGTATGTTTCTCTAACTAACCAAATACAAAAAAAAATCAGCTTGGTTCTCACCACAATGTCCATTCACAGAGATAACACTCGTCTGCTCACTTCTGAGAAACTTGTCAGGGACCATTGGCTACAGACCGACAGTACCACAGAAGCTAATGCCCCCAGTGTTTTTCCATTTAGTGGGTTCTACAGTCACAGAAATATGTTTCTCTCTTAACACATAGACCCTAAAAGGTTCTTAAGATGGCATTTATGTCTCAGTTTGTACGCCACCCAGCAATGTTTTGCTTAATAATTCAAGGTTCACTCACACGCATCAGTTATTGCTTGACAGAGCAGCACATAGGATGCAACACTGTCTTACCATTCCCTACAAGGCACTGTTCAGAAGTGATACTCGTTTGGAGGGTCCCTCCAGCTTTTTGCACTTATTTTTACCAACAAAATACCGGTGATGCAATTTAACTGCTGTGACATTTCAAAATGTACTTCATTCAAATTGAACCTTCATATGGAACCTTCATATTAGACCATAAATAGCATGCCAGAGGTCCTCATAAAAACTTTAAAATGTTAAGTAATAGGAATTAAAAAATTATATCACTCATGGCTGCATCTTAATGTGTTCTCTTAAGTGAAAAACCACATGAAAGAGTAAAGCATGTGCTGGACCTAGTCTGTCAATATGGAACACTTCACAACCTCGCATGGATTGAAGTTTCATCGCACATTGTGTAGCCTCAGCCCTCTTTTGAGGCTGCCTGGGACATCCAACACTGAGGAATCCAGAGTCAGCAACCTGACTCGTTCTGGGTGAAACTCAAATAGAGCTGTCGTGATTTATACTTTATGTGTTCTCTTTGGGACACCGTACTCATTGTTCAATCTGGTCATGTCATCAGCTGTGCGTTCTTGAATCTCGACAGATGACTGCTGATGACTGACATGAGCAGACGCATGTTGGCTTTCACATCTGTGTTGGAATCCACTAATAAAGAATATTACTTCCATCGAATGTGTATGGACTGGTTTTTACAAAGTGGCGACGATTTCCAACACACCAAACCCAGCGGCGTGGACCTGCGCCCGGTTATTCCAGTTATTGCAGTTTCCTATGTTCTACATTGACGGCCCCCGGGGGAAGTGAAGGTCGCAGACCAGTCTTCCCTCGGGGCAATTCGTGCGATGGCCGGAAGGACAAGGTGTGGGAGGGTTTAGATGATTGGGGAAGGGGCGGGAGTTAGGAATGCATATAAGGTGTCAGGAGAGGAGAATCCGGCCTCTTCCTGACACCTTAGCACCACCGGGGGGGATTAGAGGAAAATGTTTGTGTAAAGGTTGGTTTGGGTCAGGGGGCGGGTTGGCGAAGTGCGACAGGCGCCCAGGGGGCCACGGGGATACAGCAGGGACTCAACGTGACATTTTAGGTGTCCATGGCGGGTGCGACGAGGCGTCGCATGCTCCCAGCTGGGCTGGTCTCCTGAGGCAGGTCCATGTCCAAAGGGGAGGTGTGGGGGGGGAGAGGGGCAAGGGAGCTGAGCCTGATTTTTGCGCTGTTTGGGGGCGGGGGTGGGGAGGCGATGATCGGGACGTTCAGAGCCACGCGGGAGGTGCCGGCCAAAAGCCAGTGTCTGGCGGCCCATTTCGGAGCATAATGAGGTAGCTGGAGACACTTATCAGCAGCGGGGAGGGGCCGGCGGGGGCTGCAAATTAGTCGATTGTGGCAGCCGGCGTCTCCCGCCCGGCCGAATCACCGCGGGAAATGAGGGCTTGATTGGAACTGCGGCAGGGAAGAACGGAGGCTTGTCAGGCCCCTGTCAATCAACAGGCAGCCGGCCCGCGTGTGCTCGGAGTCCCGCACTGACTTCGGCGGGGGGGCTGTCATTGGGGTGTGGGAGCCGCTGTACCCGCATGCAGGGAGGGGGGTGCGCCGGGATATTGATGCCCCGGGACGCGGATGGAGGCGGGAATTTACTGCGCCAGCACAGCGCTGGGCTACAGCAAACGACACCACAGCGTGGGTGCCTGTGGGCCCCAAACAGGCCTTCAAGCCTCGGCGGGAGGTCGAGCGGCGGGCTCTACCCAGTGCGGTGCGGCAGGTTTTATGCCATGCAGCCCGGGTTCCCAGCGGCTGGGGGGGGCATGTTGGGGTTGGCTGTGCTGGGGTAGGCGAGGCTGTGCCAGGTTTTAGAGTTTTTTCTGGCGCGTCACCTGGCCTGTGGGTCACAATGGCCTAAGGTTTAAGGCTTGGAGTCTTACACTCATAGGTTGAGGGTTCTATTTCTGTGGTTTCCCAGGGTGGAGAAGGGGGGGAAACCCCAGGAGGGTCGGGTAGGGGTTTTTGCAGCAGGCGCGCGGGTAGGGGGTCCATGCCCACTCCCCCCTCGGCCAGCACACAAGGCGGGGGGAGGGGGTCCGAGGGGTCGTTAGCTGCTACACGGTCCCCAGGATAGGGGTGAGGGACTGCCAGCACGGCATGAGGCCCGGTGGTGCTTGGGACCCTCCAGGTTGGAGCGACCTGGGGGGGGATCCAAGACCGGCAAGGGATACCGGCAGAAAACGGGGCATCGCCAGTGGGGCGCACGACGGCCCCGGTGCGCTGGCCAGAAGCAGTAGGGGGGTCCGCGGCGGCCTGCCCTCCAACGAGGGATCGCGCAGCGCATACTACAACGTGATGAATACAATTTGTGAAGAATGATTTGGTTGGTGAGAGGAAAAGACTGGGGGAGTGTGCGTGGTATGACGGGAGGGGAGTGTTGAGTGTCAGAGGGAATGTGAGGATAGCTGCGGCTGAGTGGGGGTTTCGGGGGTGGGGGGAGTTGAGGTAACCAGACTGTTTTAGTTTTGCAGGAGGCGTTTATGGCCTCAGACGGAACTGTGGACATGGAACAGGAGGGCACAGCAGCGCTGGTCAGGATGAGGAGGTCCCAGACGGACTCTCAGGTAAAGGAATAAGGCCGAGAGAGGGGTCCTGGGAGCATGGGTAAGAGGGGACTTCAGCTGGTCGGCTGGGGCGTGTGGGGGGTTGTGAGGGAGTTGGCACGGAGGCAGGTGCAGTGGCAGCATCCTGCGGGAACTATGGGAGCCTGGTGATTTGGTGGGGATTGGGTCCAGATGAACAAGGTGCTACCACACGAAAAGAGGGGTTCGAGCAATGGGTCATGTCTTGTTGTCTGCCAGGTTGGCCAGGAGTGTCAAATGAGCCAGGGGTGCCAGTTAACATGAAGGAGGACATCGGTCGCCACTGTTGGGCCTACATCTTACGGTGTGGGAGTGGGGGCAGGGCAATTGCCCTGCGGAACGTCATGGATGGCAGCTGAGTGGCAGGAGGGATGGGGGGTTTCGCATGGCTGAGCAAGGAGGGCTGAGGTACGCCCAGACTTGCCTGAACCGGAAGGGGCATCAATTCAAGGCTCAGCCTCTCCGTAAAAGCGAGAGTATGATAGCGACATTGGAGCATAATGAGGTAGCTGGAGACACTTATCAGCAGCGGGGAGGGGCCGGCGGGGGCTGCAAATTAGTCGATTGTGGCAGCCGGCGTCTCCCGCCCGGCCGAATCACCGCGGGAAATGAGGGCTTGATTGGAACTGCGGCAGGGAAGAACGGAGGCTTGTCAGGCCCCTGTCAATCAACAGGCAGCCGGCCCGCGTGTGCTCGGAGTCCCGCACTGACTTCGGCGGGGGGGCTGTCATTGGGGTGTGGGAGCCGCTGTACCCGCATGCAGGGAGGGGGGTGCGCCGGGATATTGATGCCCCGGGACGCGGATGGAGGCGGGAATTTACTGCGCCAGCACAGCGCTGGGCTACAGCAAACGACACCACAGCGTGGGTGCCTGTGGGCCCCAAACAGGGATCACTTACCTGGGGGCGGGGGATCTTGGAGGCATCCATTCATATGAGGTCAAGCTGGGGCCTCCCCGGAGGAAAAGGGAAGAGCATGAAAAGAGGGATGGGTTGGGGATGTAGTCCGGGATAGGAGGTCCTTACCCGGTTAGTTTCAAGGCCATGGGCCTATGGTGCTCGACGTCTCCGGATGGGAAGCCGGTGCTACAGCACAGGATGGAGATGTTCTCCGAAGTGGGTTGGGTGTGACAACGAGTTCACGAGGGCCCGGAGAGGTAGGCGATCTGCAATAGGTTGACGACGAAGAGGGATGGCACATCATGGGGGAACGGGGTCAACTACAGAGGTGTTGGCGGCCCGGTTGATCAGCCACCATAAGGGTGAACTTGGTCAAGTTCATCGAACAAGGGGGCAAGGAATTGCCTAGGGGCTGGGAAGGTATGGGGGCTCCTTGACGGACAAGTTTTGTACACGCGGTGGGGTTTGTCAGGAGGAGTTGCGCGCCGGGGGTCATGGGAGCTGAGCGCAAGTGTTGTGCAGCAGGGTGGAGGTATGTAGGCACAGACCTGGATGGGGGAGCCAGACGGATGTGGGGTACCTGGTCGGACACTGGGTAGCATACTCAGTGGGGGAGTTTTAGTGTTCTGAGGAGCGGTAGGGGTTTTTGGGGGCACCACAGTGATTGGGCGCAAAAAGGGGCAAACAGACAAGGAGCCCACGAGGTAGGGGACGGGATAGGCCAATGCTTGGGTGACATATTCATGGTGGGGGGGCTGCGGGACACGGTGGGGCCCCAGGCAGGTCACGTGGTTATTTAGGGGTGGTACGTTCGAAGGAGTTACTCAAAGGATATACAGGGAGGAGGTAACAGGGGGACAGAGTGCTGAAGCCCAGGCATGGCTGGGGCAGGCCGGCGGTGCCATAGAGCGGTTTTATTTATTTATTTAATTTATGCATAAAGTTTTATATAGCACTAGCGAGATCCATGGGTATCAGAGCGCTTTACATACACACAGGATGGGGGAAGATTGCATTACATTACGGGACAAGAGGTTGCACAAGGCTGTATGCAAAGGCTTCATACTTATGTATGCAGTGGAGGGGGGGGATTAGTAAGGGGTTGAAACAGGTAGATAACCACCATCCTTGATGGTCAAAGTGAGAGGGGTGTTCATTAGGTTGTTGAGGCCTGGGTCGGTTGACTTGGTCGGTGAAGTGTTGGTTGAGGAGCAGGAGTTTCAGGTCCTTTTGAAGCAAGAGAAGGTGGGGTTGCATCTGAGGTCAATAGGGAGTGGGTTCTGCATCCTGGGGAACTTTACCAGAGACGGATCGGCATTGGTTCATTTTCCTTTCAGTTTGGGGGGATGAAAAGAAGGGAATTTGTGCTTCTCAGAGTCTGGTTTTTCCTGTCTTACCAGTTTATGGTTAGGTAGTTGTGGGATTGGGCTGGGGGAGAACGATCCGGGGGTGTGGGACAGTGAGGCAGAGTTCAAGGGTGGCCTGGGAGGTTGCGGGGGAGGACGTTGGTTTGCCAGGTGCAAGGTTGATGTAAGCATCACGAACCTGTGAAGCAAGGTATGGGTGGGAAAGGTTGAGCAATTTGGGAGGGAGGGGCAGCACCCAGTGGTAGATTTGGAAGAACAAGGATAGGGGTATTTTCTGAAGGTCAAGGGGAACTGGGGTGTCTGGGGGGGGTGACCTTGGAGATGGTACGAGATGTTTAAGATGGAGCGTAGGTAGGGGGCCATGGGCTGGGCTGAAGGGGTTGTGTAGCGAGCCTGGTGTGTTGGAGGTGGTCCATGCGCAAGGGTTTCTCGGACAGAACAGGGTCGGCCCAATTGAAACGTTTGGGAGGACGGGGTTTGGGCCTGGGACAAGGGCGATTTGGGTTGGTTGAGTTGTCATTTGGTTGCAGCGGACGGTTGCGGTGGAGCGTGGGTCATAGAAGACGGGGTCGCAAGGAGAGGGCATGAGTTAGTGGCGATGTTGTAGAGAAAGGGAAGGCCTCTGGCAAAGGGGTATTGTTTTTCCAAATGTTGGAAGGGAGAGTGACAGGTCTGCCTTCCATCATAGGCTATATACAGAGGCCAGGTCGAATGGTGGGGGCCAACTGTGGGAGGCAGGCAGTTACGAAGCATGGGGGCTGTAGCAGTGGTGGGGTCAGGAGGGAGCAGGGGAGGGTAGGACGTTCCAGGAGGGCGGGGAGGAGAGTACAAGAAATGTGTTGATGTGAGGATATAGGTCTTGCAAAGGGGGTTTTATAAGTGGGTTTGTACCATGGGGGGAACGGGGGCTATGGGAAGAGGGGTAGAATTTCTTACGTGACTAATCATTCTTTTTCTACTACAGGATGTGGGGGTAGACCGGGAACCGGGACGGTTGCCTGGCTAGGGGCCCCGTTTCTCTTGGGCGTTGGGGCAGCAACGGATGCAGTTTAGCAGGTGTACGGATGTCACCAGGCTGGGAGCTTAGCCACCAGAATGTGATATGATGGGGGAAAATGTGGTTTGCAATTGGGGGCATGGTTGACGGTACAAGTGACATCGTGTCAAAAAAGAGAAGGAATTGCCCCGATTTGAGGATACATGGGGGGGGAGACAACATTATAGAGTTTGTCATGACTGACGGTACAAAGATCTGCAGAATGGGGATTTGGATTAATGGAAAGGAACTTGGAGGTAGTTGTTACAGGTATGAATTGTGCCTCAGAGGAAGGACTGGGGGTGTTTGACAATGCTTCAAGGGAAAGGGCCTGCAGGTAATGGGGCAGTTTTTCAGGAGGGGCACGTGGTATGGTTGGAGATGGTGCACCTTTCGCGGTCGAAGAATGTCATGGTTCTATTTTGGAACGTGGGGTACAAGTCTTTAGGTGGATGGTCGTCCACGGGGTGCCGCAGGGTCGGCTGACGGGAGGCGAAAGATGCACAGGACCTGGGGGGGGGCAGGTAACCGCCCTACGGGGGTTCCCTGGTTGGCGGTACTTCGGAGGGGTGGGGAGTCACATACGGGCGGATCCACCCCTCGGGGGGAGAACGATACACAGGTGACTGATAGCGGGGCGCGGGAGGCAATTAGCAATGAAGGAAAGTCAACAGAGGATGCTTGGAGGGCAAGTGAAGGTGAGAATGGGGAGAGGAAGGAGGTCACTGAGTGAATGGGGAAGAGTCAAACAGGTGAGATGGTTTTGAGAAGGCTGAACGGAGAATGTGTCTGTATGGGATGGGAAAAGTATTTTCTTGCATTTATGTACTGTTAATAAAGTCTAAATGATTGCAACCTTGTCCAAATAAAATGGCCTTTTACGCTTCAAGTAACAGCATGGAGTGTAGTTATAGCGCGATGACGGCCCCCGGGGGAAGTGAAGGTCACAGACCAGTCTTCCCCCGGGGCTATTCGCGCGATGGCCGGAAGGACAAGGTGTGGGAGGGTTTAGATGATTGGGGAAGGGGCGGGAGTTAGGAATGCATATAAGGTGTCAGGAGAGGAGGATCCGGCCTCTTCCTGACACCTTAGCACCACCGGGGGGATTAGAGGAAAATGTTTGTCCACCCACCCACCCTACAGGTTAGGTGGAGCGCTTGGGATTGGATCGGTCTTAGCATGCCAGTTTAGGGCAGGTTGCAGAGTAGCAGCGTTACGGTACTGTGGAGGGGTGGAGAGTCACATACGGGCGGTTCCACCCCTCGGGGGGGGGAGAACGGTACACAGGTGACTGATAGCGGGGCGTGGGAGGCAATTAGCAATGAAGGAAAGTCAACAGAGGATGCTTGGAGGGCAAGTGAAGGTGAGAATGGGGAGAGGAAGGAGGTCACTGAGTGAATGGGGAAGAGTCAAACAGGTGAGATGGTTTTGAGAAGGCTGAACGGAGAATGTGTCGGTATGGGATGGGAAAAGTATTTTCTTGCATTTATGTACTGTTAATAAAGTCTAAATGATTGCAACCTTGTCCTAATAAAATGGCCTTTTACGCTTCAAGTAACAGCGTGGAGTGTAGTTATTGCGCGATCAACATTCTCATTCCGTGGTATTTTCATGCTTAACGTGTGAGAGTCAGGTCAGTTTTCAGCGCTGAGATAGACTTACATTTTGAAAATAACTGTCAAGTTTGTGAGGGGCCCCGTTTGACAGTTAAACTGCCTTGTCCTGCAACTGTTGTTCCACGCGACGTCACTGCGCAGCACCTCGTATCCTGGAAGGCAATCATTGTGCACGTCATTACGTATTGTGACGTTCGGCGCCATTTTGAGTGTGCACTTTTCCTCGTTCCTCTCAGTGTATTTACGTATGTCTGCCTTTTTAACAGCAATCTTTTTGGGAGTCTACTCAGTGGCGGCTCGCCGAGGGGTGCCGCCGGTCGGTGAGGCGGGTGGGGAGGGGCAGGGTGGGGGCGAGTGGACTTGGACTTACGACGGACAGAACTCCCTCTGAGTTCTGTCCGTCGTATGTCCGAGTCCACTACCCCCCCACCCTGCCCCTCCTCCGCCCCGCGGCACTCCCTCGGCGAGCTGGCACTGGAGTCTAGAGCACGTCCTCTCTTCTGTGCCCATAGCGCTTCCAGCAATACTACTCAGAGACACTCCATGCTGTACTTTTGAGCTGGTGCTCACTTGAGCATAAGGTATTCACTTTCATAGCTACAAAGCGCTACTCAGTTTCAACACGTGCTACGCTCGGCTCTTTAAGCATGCATTTTCACTGACAGCCACAGCTTTGCACATCACATGAGCTTGTGACGTCATCACACACACTGACAGGCACAGCTATTACCTTCGTGCCTGCAATTGGAGCTTGACTTTTCCTTTAGAACGATAACAAGCACAGATAGTTTTTTTTACCTTAACCTTAATTTCGCAGTTTACCATTCAAAGGAGCCTATCATACTTTGCGTAGGCTGACAGGCACAGTGTTATCTTGTGTTCTACATAGCTAGTCAATAACGGTGTGCGCAGACTGGCACAGCATTATTTATTTGCTACCCTACGCTGCTCCTCCGGGCATTGAGGTGAGAGAATTTCAGTAATGTACTGTAATATTTCTATTTTTCCGATCTGCTGCATTTTTCCTACAACTATTTTCCTAGGTTGCTGGGCATTTTGGCCAATTATCTCATTTTCCCATGGCTTCAGGGAATGTGTGGAACCTCTCACCGCCACAGGCATTCCCAACTGCTGCTGGAGAACCTGTACTTAAATGGAAGAATGGAGGGAGTATTTCACCAACTATATATCTACATTTGATGACGATGAGGAATTTACAGCGGATAAGAAATGTAAAATACTTTTGCACTGCTTGGGCCCAGGCGGGTTAAAAGTTTACAACAGCATTAGTAAAAAAACCTAGGGTAGCAGGACCAGGTAATATCTACGTAAACGCCCTTGAGGATTTAAACCCACGGTGTTCAAGCAGTGGATTGATATAAGCTTTACCAGATCTGATTCTCCTGGGAAACACACTTTTAATAGGGTTGATCACTCTTCTATCCTAGACTACATACTGGCAGAAACTAGAATTTGGAATAGGGTTGTTGATTTCGCTGTCTTGCCTCGGCACGACTGCTATCACAATGTTCTAATTTTGGAGCTGCAGTTGTTAGACGCTGGGGAAAACTCTGACCCTTCCACATCGATAGGTGACAGACTATCACTCACCAATGGTAGGTGAAAAGTAAGATGGATATGGATTGAACAATCGCCTGAAAGAATGGCCTCCCTATATGAATCATTCATACCAACTCTTTTGGAACTAGCAAAGTTTTCAACTGTTGATGGTATTGTTGCATCCCTAATAGAAGTTGCTAAGATGCATGAGGCATTGATTGCCAAACTGGTGGATATATTCTGGCCAGTGGGCACCCAGGGAGGGGGGGGACGACAAAGGTAAAGCGGTCCTGGTTTAACGGCAGATGTCGGGAGGCGAAGAGGGTCCTGATAGAGGCAATAAAATCTAAGAGTAGAATCCAAATTAGAATAGCGAGGGCCTCTTACAAAGACATTATTGCACTCGCAAAACAATCATGGGAAATGGACCAATGGGCATCCCTGAAACAGGCTGTAGAGGTGATGGATATGAAAGCCTTCTGGAACATCGTAAGCACAGGCAGTAGCAAAGCAAAGGCGGCTCTAGAACCCAATATAGCGGCTGATAGTTGGAAAGAGCACTTCCAGGCCCTCAACGCACCGCTGGAGACTGAGATTAGCACCCCGACCCCAGCAATTCAGCCATTACAAAATTCCCACACAGAGACCCCTGAGTTGACCCTGATAGAAGTTATCAGTGCAGTAAGAAGAATTGCCCCCGGTAAAGCCCCAGGTCTGGACAAGATACCTGGGGATCTCTTCCGTGCTGAGCCTAATATCTGGGGGCCATCCCTGTGGGTGCTTTTTAATGCCACATTACAAAGCATGGCATCTCCCGTAACCTGGGCTGGAGCCGAGATTCTTCCAGTGTATAAAAAAGGGTCCCCACTATTGCCCATCAACTACAGACCAATCAGTCAGATTGACGTAACACAAAAAATCTTTGCTAGGATCCTACTGGATCGCTTACAGACCTGGCTGGAGGAACATAAAGTTATGAGTCCACTCCAAGCTGGCTCCAGGGAAAAAGTATCCACTATAGACCAGATATTTAGGCTCCAACTCCTCTATTGAAAACGGTGCATCTGGACGGTGGTAGCTCTTATCTGGTCTTTGTGGATCTCAAAAGTGCTTTTGACCTGGTGCCAAGAGATGCCCTCTGGGAGGTATTACGCGACCTTGGAATTCCCCATTATCTCTTGAACATGTTAAGAAGATTGCATTAGGGCAACTATGCCCAAATCAGGCATGGGAAGCATGGGGAACTCACTCCACCCATTCCAATAAACAGAGGAGTTAGACAGGGCTGTGTGCTAGCTCCCACCCTGTTTTGCATTTACATCAATGGACTGGTTGGTGTACTGAGCAGGTTGAAGGACATAGATGCTCCTAAGTTAGCGCACAAGTTAATCCCAGCAATGATGTTTGCAGATGACACCCTCCTGCTTTCTAAATCACCGATGGGCATTCAGAGAATCCTTGATGGTTTTGGTGAGATTTGTAGAAACAAGGGGTTGGACATCAATATACAGATGACGAAATATATGGTCTTCAACCCCGCTCATACAACCCGTCCTAACCCGCATATGAATGGTATCCAACTTGAGCGGGTCTCTGTCTTTGACTATCTAGGTCTTACCTTAACAGAAAAAATGGACTGGGGGCCACAAATGGATAAGTCAAGTATCAAGCTAGCACAGACTGCAGGCGGGTTGGCCAAGCTATAGAGCAACTCTTTTCACAAGCCCGTAGGACCTGTTATAGAGATTTATAAAACCCAACTAAGAAGTGCTGCTATGTATGGGGCCAAACTCTAGGGGCATCGTCATCCCAAGACCATCATTAAGACTGAGAATAATTTTTTTAGACAGTTGCTTGGCCTACCAGCAAGCTCCCCACTTGTTCCACTGCGTCTGGACCTAGGGATGAGACCAATTGTAGAGGAAACTGGCTGTAGACCTCTAATATTCTGGCGGCGATTATGGGTGACCCCTGAACTGGCCGAATACAGTACAGAGTTACAAGAAATATTGGGATTTTCCGGTATAGGTAAACTGGCATGGTTTGCACACATTAAGGAAGGTTCTCATACCATAGTTAGAGATAGCCTTTGGAGTAATCCGGAGGTAGCCTGTACTACAATTTCGCTCAAACAACTAGTTAGCAGCTACAGGGGGGTAAACTCGCACAACTCCCTGAAAATTCCGCCACCGGTTCTCTTACAGTTAATTTCCTGAATATAAAAGATATCTATAATCTGGAGCCTTGCCTAGATGAAATACAACCGGCCCTAGCCAGGAAACTCTATGTACAGTTCAGGCACGGTTCTCTTCCTCTGCGTGCTTTTTCTCACAAATGGACCGGCAGTTCTGCCTTGGGGTGCTCAGCATGCAGTACGCAAAAGGAGACCGAACTCCACATATTTTTCTTTTGTCCTGGATATAAAAAAATTAGACAAAGATGGTTGGTACAACTGTGTAGGAACCTAGGCACAAGCCGTTGTGAAGAAGCATTTAGGATCCTGAAATACAACACTCAAATGGCAATTGTTTATGCTGAATCTCATTTTCTAACTTTTATGTGGTGGGCGTGTAAGGATTTGTTTAAGAATCAGTAATGGACTTAATGTTGATTGATCTTTTAACTGACCTTGTATTAATTCTATCATGGTTTTATTGAGTTTTAAAGTTTTAATCTGTTTTTATATATTGTATGTTTTTGCAACGTTCTTTTATGGTCCACGGACCGAAATAAAGAAAGATTTGGCTGGATATAAGTTTTTTCATTGAAAACAAGGTAAAGAGGAGTCCATAGAGAACTGTGTATCGGCTTTAAAGAATCTTGCACTCACAAGTAATTTTGAAAATTTACACAATGAGCTTATTAGGGACCAAATTGTGATGCAAGCTTCTAACCCTAGCATCCAGGAAAATGTATGGGCTAAGGGTGTAAGTCCATTGCAATATGTCATTGACATTGTCAAGAGGGCTGAATTGACTTGCAGGTGTGCCAATGCTGTGCTTTCAGAAAATAAAGAAAAGAGGAAGTTGTTGCAGTTAAAATTGGTGCTACCAAACCGTCAGCAAAGCAGAGGATGAAAGTTCAAGGAAAAATTGCTTTATGAAATAAAAATTACAAAGGGCCCAGTAGGAGACGTTGTTACAGGTGTGGTAGTACCAATCATCTAGCTAACGACAAGAGGTGCCTGCAAGAAAACAGAAATGTTCCAATTGCGGAATTATGGGACATTTTCAAAAGGTGTGTCAGAAAAAATCTTCTGATTCCGTCAAGTTAGTTGAAAAGGACAATGAAGGCACAACTAGCACATCTGAAGATGATGATTGAACATCTGTGAAACCCGGTGTAGAAGACAAGCCATTGTTACAAATTGATGGTGAGGAGTTGGGCAGGAAAAAACATATTTGTAAAATGACAATGGGTGGTATTGATATATCCATTGTCGCAGATTCAGGTTCCCCATACACCATTGTCAATAAACAGGTATGGGATGAGAAATTTGCACTAGTTGTGGGAGTTCAGTTGGAAAAGTCAGACATTTCCATGAAAACTTTCACAGGTGAACCTAACAATATATATGGATTTTGAAACTCAAATTTCTTTTACAAAAATAGGGGGCCCATTGGCAAATTCTATGTTTTTAAAATGGGTCCCTCGCTGTTGGGGTGGATGGACCACGATTTACCTTGGACCCCCAACAGTCCTGATCCAGTACTCATGATTCAGTCTGAAGAAGAGTTCAGTAAGGCAGTGTTAAAAAAAATTCAAAATATATTTTCTGGTGGTATTAGGAAAACTAATGGTTTCAAACATAAAATCTCTGTTAAACAGGAGGCTAAACCCAAAGTTCATAAGGTGAGGAACATTCTGTTTGCCGTAAAAAATGACGTTAAAATACATTGGAGAAATTACTTTAGGAGAGAGTGATAGAGCAGGTGGAGTCTTCTGAATAGGTGGCCCCCTTAGTCGTGGCAAAAAGGGCCAATTGAAAATTGAGACTTTCATAGATCTTCGCGATCTCAACAACAGTATTCTAATAGATCAATTTCCCCTGCCACGTATTAATGAGATGTTGGCCCTTACTAAGGGTATCAGGTGGTTTTCCACTATTGATCTTAAAGTGGCTTACCACCAGAATCCCTGCACCCGATAGCAGAAGCCTCATCACATTTGTTATACCATTTGGGAGAGTTCCCTTCAGTCTTGCATCTGCAGCGGCCATGTTTCAGAGACTCATGCAATTAATTTTTAAATGGGTTTATAACTTACTTATGTTCCAAGAATGATATATTGGTAATGGGCAAGACCAGGGAAGATCGCGATAAAAACTTATTCCAAGTACTCAGCATTCTTGAAAGCAAAGCTTTGACTGCTGAACACTGTAAGTGCAAGTTTGCATGCAAGGAAGTAACATATTTACCTCGTTTGGTTACAGGTGAAGGCATGAAACCAAAGAAGGATGCCATTAGAAATGCTCCGCAGCCCATGAACCAGAATTAACTATGTTCTTTCCTAGGCTTGGTATAGTTTTATGCCAATTTTATCAAAACATTTTCTACTAAAACGTATGACATGAGACAACTACTTAAACTTAAGAACAAATTTGAATTGTCAAAAACGTGTCATAATGCATTTTGTTCTCTTAAAGATGAATTGTGCATTGCTCCCCCACTGCAAGGTTTCGACTCATCCCTATCCAATATTGTCACCACAGATGCTAGTGGTAAGGGTCTTGGAGCTGTCCTCAGCTAGAAGGATGTTCTGGGTAAGGAGTATACCATTGCGTTTGCATCCCGCTCTTTGGCACCGGCTGAAGAGAAGTATTCGGTCATAGAGCGTGAAGCTTTAGCATGTGTGTAGTAGTTGGAATTCTTCCAACAATTTGTCTGGGGGTAACAAAGTCACATTGTGCAGTGATCACAAACCATTGACGAAAGTGTTGCCCACAAAAGGGCTTTATGCTGCATCCCCAAGACTAGCCTGCATGTCAGTTCATTTGTTCGACTTCAATTATGAAGTACAGTATGTGCCAGGTGTTAAAAATGTGGTTGTTGGCTTTCTCAGTTGCATGCCTGTGCCTTTGAGTGATGCAAGTGAAATCATAACTGAGGATTTCTGTGTAGTGAACAACAATGAAGAGTTGCATGGCATATCTGTGCAGGAGTGGAAGTTGGAACAGGAAAATGATGCTTTACTTAGTAATGTTCAGGGTATTATTTCAGGCGGTTGGCTGGATAAGAAAGTTGTTCCCAAGGAGTTATTGCCTTTTTTGGGAGATAAGGCATGAGTTGTCTGAGGGAGGTGGTTTGCTGTTAAGAAGTGGCAGGGTCATTCCCCCTTCCAGATTGAGAACAAAGATACTTGAGATTTGTCATGAAGGACATTTGGGTATCAGTAAAACTAAATGTAGAGTGAACAATTGGTACTAGTGGCCTGAGGAGAGCAAAGAGATAGAGAGGAAAGTTAGAGATTGTTTGCTCTGTGAAAATTCTGACAAAACCCAAGTCACACTTAGACCTCCCCTCCACCCAATTTAATGTCCCAATTTGCCTTTGGAAAGGGTAATTGTGGATATAATGGGATCCATACAGGAACAGAATGAACAAGTGTTTGTCTTAGTCCTCATTGACCACTTTTCTAAGTGGCCAGAAATTGGTCTGGTGCAGAAAGCTGATGCTGGGAGCATTATAAAGTTTTTAGATGAAATATTCATCAGAGAGGGGCTCAAGAGCATCCTTAGCGACAATGGTCTGCAATTCACATCTGACAGTTTTAAGGCTTATTTACTCAGAAATGATATTGTGCACAAAACAACCTCTGATTACCATCCCGCAGGTAACGGTGCTGTGGAACGGTTCACCTGTGTCATTAAAGGTATAGTCCAATTAGCTAGCAATATTAGTCTAGCTTGGAGAATGTAAATTCACAAGACATTGTGGGCATACAGAATCATGCCATGCAGCAGCACTTGTCTTAGTCCTTTTGACCTCATAAGAGGAAGGACTCCAGTGTCCAAAGATAATGTTGGTTGGTTGGCAGCCGTCAGGAGATGAATTGGCCATCGGAGGTTGTCAGAGGTAATTTGGAAGAAACTCAGAAAGTGTGTGAAAAATACTATGACAAGAAACACAATACCAAGTCAGTACAGATATAGGTGGGAGATTTGGTGGGAGTAAAGAAAAGTGGTCATATTGGCAAAAGCCAAAGCAGGTTTTCCCAACCACTTAAGGTAAAAAAAAGTGTTCAGTAATGCAGCTTTATTGAGTGATGGTAGGGTGTGGCACTTTTCAGCGATTGCAGTGTGCAAGCGTGATTTTGGTGCAAATTCATCCATCGGTACAAGTAGCATTGATACAACTGATGGGAGGAATGGTTGGTGGTTGGAAGAGGAGGGTGAGCTAATGAATATGATCTTGCTGTTCACCAGGAACTACATCAATGTGCAGAAACATTTACTCCTGTTGAGGAAACGGCCACTACCAGCTTAGACTAGTAGACTGGGTCGTCTTGTGGTGAAACCAAGGAAATGACAGGACTATGTCTGTTAGTAGTTACATTCAAGGAATAATTTCCTGGTCTTTATGGTATCCGTGTAACTTATGGATGTTTCCTACAAACTATCTATGTTATGCTTTATTACATATGATACACTCATATAAATATTTTGACCTTCTCTAATGGTTGAATGTTTATTTAGCAATATTGCAAACCTTGTAATGTTTATGCTATTCTCTTGTATTTTTAGTTGATCACTATTTATTTGTGTAACAATTTTTAGCAATATTGTCATGCTTCCTTTTTGTTGTGTTTTGTATAAGGAGGACTATGTGTCATGATTTATACTTTATGTGTCCTCTTTGCGACACCGTACTCATTGTTCCATCTGGTCATGTCATCAGCTGTGCGCTCTGGAATGTTGACACATGACAGGTGATGACTGACCTGAGCAGACGCGGCTCAACCTCCTCCTGCGTTGGCCCTCACATCTGTGTTGGAATCTACTAATAAAGAATATTACTTCCAGAGAATGTGTATGGAATCATTTTTACAAGAGCCAGACAGGGGAATCAAAAGCAAACTCGAACATTCAACCTTTAAGGAATCCAGAGTCACCAACCCAACACTTTCTGGGTACATTGCATACCTTTGTGTTGCCTTATAGATTTCTACACATAGCCCATCGCATCCGCAGGCTTTTGCGTTGGGGGAGGTTCTAATTGCGTACTGTACTTCAATAGACATAATAGGAGACATGTAACTAGCTTGCGCCTCACTGGAAAGAGTTGGCATTCGGATAAAAGTAGATATTCCTCAATACATGTCAAGGAGGGTCTCTCAGATAGAGTATACAATCTTGCATAATGATCGAGAAGCACTCTATTGATCTGATCTGCCTCATCACACACGCGTCCTTCCGCTTCATCCTAAATAGCCTTAATAATCTCCTTATTTCTTTTTTTCCTAACGGACCAAGCCAGGAAGTGGCCGATATGCTCACTTACTTCATAAAGGTTTTGGAAACAGGTCTGCTGATTTCCAATTTCCTTTGATGTAAAAAAATCCTTCAAATTTTGGCGAGCTTCCTGGAGCCTGATTTCCATTCCAGATACCAGGCCAATGGAGTGAACATATGTAGCCTGATCTTGTTCAAACTGCAAGGCCCTTACCTGATCTCTTCTCAGCTTATTTATTTGGGATCTAAACGAGATTGCTCCACCTTGTATAAATGCTTTGAACATCGCCCCATACTGCAAAAGGTGAGGCGGTACCTTAGTTTTTATCAAAAAATTCATCTATGGTGGGGCGCATTACCAGAACCCAAGACTCATCAGTCAATAATGAATGATTAAGGCTCCATCATGGTCATTGGGGCTGCAGTTCCTTCAACAGCAGTTCAATACAGGAGACTGAGTGGTCTGAGAAGGGATTTTACAAAATGCCTGACTGTATCCTGTTCCATAGGTGGGAAATTAAAAAGAAGTTGATTCTGAATGCTGAGTTATATTGTTTCGATCCAGCATGACATGATCACTACACAAGTTCCTAACCCAGTACAGAGATTGAGACTCATTTTGCTGCTTATTAGCGCATGAACGATCAAGTTTAACGTCCTGAATTATATTGAATTTGCCCCCAATTAAAACCGGCCCATCTAACAGTTGAAGTAGATCATAAATTTCTCGAACAGAGGACGTCATCTTCAATAGGCCCATAATAGCTGATAAGGTATAGTTTGGGAATGCACCCTTAGCTTCACCATAATCCATCTAGCCCGTGGATCTCGGGAAATCTGTTGGACTTCACATGCAAGGTCGCGTGATACAAAAACTGCCACCCCCCCTTACTGCAGCATTAGCGATTGCGTAGAAGGCGTGTGAAATAAATAACAGGATACTAGGTTCTTTGGCCAGGGCTTTTAAATGGGTCTTCAGAAAAAGAATAATCTGGACCTTAGAGGACTTCAGCCATGTCAAAATAAACCTAAACTTTGTCTAATTGTTTACACCATTTGTATTGCAGGCTACCACCCTCAAATGATCCCAGGTGCATGCCTTATTGTTTGCCAAAGGCTTACTCCATCCTGTTCCCTCCCCCATGCTGTCTGACTTGCTCTGAGCTTGAGGTTCGCCACCTCAACAAACTGGGGTCTAAACTGCAAAAAAGTATAGCTGTCTTCCAAATTCCTCTCCCTGCTTTTTCCTATAGCAATCAATCAAGCTGTACTTATATAGCACGCTAATCACCCAAGAGGGTATCCAGGCCATGTGCTGCGCATGTCAGTCGAAGAGCCAGATCTTGAGTCCCTTCCTGAAGTGAGTCAACGAGGGTGAAGTATGGAGGTGGAGGGGAAGGGTGTTCCAGGACTTGGTGGTGAGGTGGGAGAAGGAGTGTCCTCCAGTGCGGCAACGGCATATAATTGGTATCTGTGCCAGCATGAGGTGAGTGGAGTGGAGGTTCCTGGGAGGTAGGTGCAAATTCAGGCAGTGGTTCATGTAGGTTGGTCCTTGGTCATAGAGTGCTTTGTAGGCATGGGTCAAAAGATTGAATTGGCATCTTTTTTGGATGGGGAGCCAGTGGAGGTCTTTCAGGTGCTGGGTGATGTTGGTCCTCTTGGAAAGGTTGAGGATCAGTCTGGCTGCTGCGTTCTGCATTGTCTGAATCTCTTCATGAGATTGGTGGTGGTGCTTGCATAGAGTGCATTGCCGTATTCCAGTCGGCTGGTGATGAGGGCCTGCATCACCAAATTCCTGGTGTTGATGTGGAGCCACTTAAAGACTTTGCAGAGCATGTGTAGTGGAACCCGGCTGAGGATTCAGCGATGGCCTGGTGTTTCACGGAGAGTTTGCTGTCCAGGATGATGCCGATGTTGCACGAGTGGTCTTTGGGCGTGGGTGTGGGTCCGAGTTCAGATGGCCACCAGGAGTCGTTCCAGAGGAAGGTGTGTTGGCCGAGGATCAGTACTTCAGTTTTGTCCATGTTGAGCTTCAGGCAGTTGTTCTTCATCTACGCTGTGACATTCTTTATACAGTTGTGGAAGTTGGGCTTCATGGCGGTGGGGTCTGCTGAGAACGAGAGGACAAAATGGGTGTTGTTGGCGTATGAGACGATGTTGATATTGTGGTTTCTGGCAATGTCTGCAAGAGGTCTCATGTAGATGTTGAAGAGGATTGGACTGAGGGATGAGCCTTGCAGGGCACCGCAGATGGTGCGATTGGGTTGAGAGGTGAAGGGAGGGAGACAGTTTCTCTGGGTGCATCCCGTGAGAAATGATGCCATCCATCTGAGTGTGTCATCTGTGATTCCGATATGGCACAGACGATTGATGAGAGTGTGGTGAGAGACGTTGTCAAAGGCTGCAAAGACGTCAAGCTCTGTTGAGTAGGGTGCAGATGTCGTCTGTTGCGGTGATCAGGGCTGTCTCGGTGCTGTGATGACTCTGAATCCTGATTGGGAAGGGTCCAGCAGGTTGTTTCTCTCAAGGTGTTCGATGACTTAGAGGGCGATGGCCTTCTCCAGGACTTTTGGGGGGAATGGTAGCAGTGAGATGGGACGGTAGTTCTGGAGCTCGCTGGGGTCTGTAGAGGGTTTCTTGAGGAGAGGTTTGACCTCTGCGTGTTCCCAGGCAATGGGAAAGATGGCTGTGGTGATGGAGGTGTTGAGGATGGTGGTAAGCTGGTGGCGATCTCAGGCTGAAAAGTCGGTGAGGGCATGGGCCGGTGGGTGCTCCCGAGTGGATGGAGTTCATTAGGGTAGTTGTGATTGGTGTACTGAGTTTAGCCCAGTGGTCGATGGGATGCCGAGGAGATCGGTGGGTTGGGGTTCGAAGTTTCTGTAGATGGTTGCTATCTTGTTGTAGAAGTGGTTGGCGAGGGCGTCACAGAGTTCCTGTGAGGAGGGGATCGAGTTTTCGGTGGCTGATGGGCAGGTAAACTCTCTGACAATGGTGAACAGTTCCTTGGTTTTGTTGGAGCTTATAACGGTCAGGTAAGTCAGGGCCTCCTTTCTCACGGCTTTGAGCTGGCGGTGGTAGTTGTTGAGGGCCGATTTGAAGGTGGCTTTGTCAGTCTACTTCCTGCTGGTTCGCCATCTTCTTTCCAGTTGTTTACATCTGCGTTTCGACACGCTAAGTTCAGGAGTGTACCAGCTAGCTCGTTTTATACATATGTGTGTTTTGGCTGGTTTGGTGGTGGCGACTCAGTCGGCGGCGCTAGCGATCCAGGCTTTGAAGTTCTCTACTTCCAGGTTCAGGTCGGTGGTGACATTGGGCTGAATGATGCTGAGGGCATCGGTGCATTGGTGCTTGGTGACCTTGGTCCAGCTGCGCACGGGGGTGCTGTGGAGGTTGGGGGTGGTAAGGGGAGGTCCGGCGATGGTGTAGTGTATAATGGAGTGATTTGACAAGATGAGTTACGTGGTGTGGATGTATCTGATTCTGTTACTGGACGTGAAGATGGGGGTCCAGTGTGTGCGCTTCCTTGGGTGTGGGTTTCGCGACCAGCTGCTTCAGGCTGATACTGTCCAATCATTCCAGGAGGTTGGTGGAGCTGATGTCAGTAGGATTGTCCAAGTGGAAGTTGAGGTCTCCCAGGAAGATGTAGTGTTCGGATTCGATGGCAAGCATGGTGATGAATTTGGCAATGGCGTCGCTGAGGCTGGTTCATGGTCCTGGGGGTCTGTAAGTGAGGGTACCTTTGATGGTGGTTTTGTTGTCTGTGCGGAGCTGGAAGTTCATGTATTCCATCATCTGCACCATCATCTGCACCATCAGTGGTGGTGCAGATGATTGATTCTTTGTGTACGATGGCGATTCCACCTCCGTGTCTGTTGGCACAGTCGTCTTGTTTCCTCTTGTAGCCGATGGGTGGTGCGGATGGCGATATCTTGGACAGATGTGGGGGTGAGCCAGGTCTCTGTAATGAAGGTCACATCGGGGGTGAGAGAGGAAATGGTACCCCAGACTTTGGTGGCGTGTTTGCAGAGCGACCTGGCGTTGATAAGGAGGCAGCTGAGTTGTTCTGGGGAGGTCTCAGCTGATGGGGATGGCGTGGCGTTAGTTGCTGCAATGGCATTTGGTCCTAGGGTGGAGGTGAACCGGCAGCGGATGCAGGAGAAAGGTCCCGCTGTGGTGTGAGGCAATGTGAGACAGCAGTTGTTGTTGCGTCCCGGGTCCAGGGCACAGAAATTTGTGGCGGAGTATTCTGTGGGAGAATGGAGGGCCAGGGTTCCTGGCGCTGGGCGCAGTCCAGGCACGGAAGGGCACGGACGGGCTTGCCTTTGGCGCTCAGCTGCGCAGCCGCCTCTATAAGTAGTCCTGGGAGGTGGGAGGGGCTGTCTGGGAGAAGTGAGGACATGGAGCGGGAACCTGCAGGAGCTGAAAACCTGAGGGGAAAGCAGCGGGCGGGGTGGGGCAACAGGCCAAAACGGGATGGCAAGGAAGCTACACTATGTAAGCCCACAAAACAGCAAAAGCCCACAAAACAGCAAACAGTAACCCAATTCCAGGCACTAAAAGAATGGAATACCAGAAACAGTGAGGTGAGTTGAAACAAAGTTCCTGGCATTGGGACTGAACAGGTGGCTACGAGTAGTGGGACACAGCCGCACTGTCAGGGAGAGCCAGGGGGCTGAGGCAGTGGTGGAGTGGCTTACAAGACCCTGAGGTCAAGGGCTACCCCTACCCTGAAGTGCACTTTCCCTCGCCCCTCTCCCCTTCTCCCTCCCTGCTACGGGAGCCTTATCCACAGAGACTCCCTGCGGGGCCGGAGCCCACCCCCCCAACGTACACACCTTCCCCAATGAACACCCCTTCCCCTGAGTAATTTGACATGGCACTCAGGTGACTGAAATCAACCGGAATTCAGAAGCAATTGCCTGCAAAATTATCCTGGTGACATACTGCCATATAAACTATAAAGGAAAGAAGCAAATAGAAATCTTGCAAAAGTGGGAAGAGGGACCACAAATAGAAATACAAACCTAAAGAATACCAATTTCAAAATAGGCCACTTCTTTTTTATCACTTAGACTCAATTCCCCCCTGTCCGTCCTTCATCCTCATCAAATTTTTTAGTACAGTCATAGAGATACAGCCTAAAGAATACCAATTTAATGAAAATGTGCCCTTCTTACTATCACTTAAACACGATTCCTCCCCAGGCCACCCTCCTTCCGCATCAAAGCTTTTGAATGTCCTGCAGAAACTGCTTGACCTGTTCAACAGTTTGAAAAACCCAGGATTGCCCCTTATGAATGGCTTTCAATTTGGACTGTTGGACTATCCCGGCTGGGGCCCCTAGACTCTTAAAGTTATCAATCATTGGTTTAAACTCTTTTTGGCCTCAGGCTGCTGAGATATACATATCAGAAAATATTCTAAAAGATTAGTTGTCAAGGGTACTATATGCTTTGTCTTGAATGCCAACGGTCAGCACTCTCTCCTTGACCCGAAAATCACCAAAATTGACTAGGATAGTTCTAGTGTACTTAAAGTTGGGAGGCCAAAATGCTGGTACTCGATGGGCGTGGTGAGGGTAAGGTCGATGTCCTTGTCGGCTTCCGGTATCACATGTTTGATAATTAGATCTGAGATCAGCCTAGTAACTGATTGGCCACTCTCTTGTCCCTCGGGGATCCCAATAAAGCGCAGATTTGAGTGTCATGATCTATTTTCGACTTCTTCTAGCTTGAGCTGTAGCTCAGAATGTTCTAATTGAAGTCTCAACTTAGTTGGATCTTGAGTATTCCTGAAATCTCTGAGACTCTTTGCTCAAGTCGTCCCATTGGTGATGTAAGTGCTTGCATATTTGTATCGATCTGGCCCAGCTGGTCTTGCATCTCAAGGTGCACTTTATTGTGTGAGAGCTTCATCTCTCGAATCTTGCCAAGTATTTGCTGTAGAATAACCTCGCTTGATGGAGATTGAGCCGACTGCACCATCTGTGCCTTGGATATGGGGCCTGTTAGAACTGGGGGTCTCTAGTTGGCAATGGTTTGCACCTTTGTCCAAATAGGGACCCTTGCTTCTAGTCAGGATAAGGGGGAAACACTCCTAAAATAACCCCTGCTCACCCCCTGGTAGCTTGGCACGAGCAGACAGGCTTATCTCAGAGGCAGTGTGTAAAGCATTTGTGACCACATACAGTAATACAGTGAAAACACTACAGATGGACACCACACAGGTTGTTTATGTAAAAATAAGTAATCTTTATATAGACTTATCACAAGACCCAATAGCAAAAATCCACAATACTGTACTCAAAAATAGACTTAAAATGATAGAGACAGTTCACGTTATCTTCAAAAATAGGATAGTCAATCAAATAAAGCTTGTAGCAACAAATAACTCCACTTGGAGTTATCACGACGTCGTGACCGGTGGAAATCCCAAAGTACGGCGCCGACCGCGAGGTGCGCGGCGTCGGGCCCGGAGTCGAGCAGACCCACAAAGAACAGTACCTGGAATTCGATGAAAACAAAGACGGTGCACGGCGTCGGGGAGGTGATGCTTCGGTGGCGCCGGCGGCGTCGGTTCCTGACGACCCCAGGGGAGGTGATGTCTCGGTTCCTTACTGCAGCGCAGGGGAGGTGAGGCGTCGGTTCCTTACTGTGTCGGGGAGGTGACGTCACGGATGGCGGCGAGGCGTCGGTTCCTTACGATGGTGCGGCGTCGATGCATTCGGGGGTCACCCACGTCGAGGATCGGCTCCGCGATGATGAAGCCCTGGCGTCGGTGAAGTCGGGGCTGCGGTGCGAGTCGGGACGGTGCGTCGTGAGCGTCACGAGCGGTGTCCTCGGCTCCGGTGCAGGCAGCGGCCTCGATGACGGCTTCGGAGTCGATGTCGCACGGCGTCGGCAGGCGTCGGGCCTACGGTGCAAGTCGGGGCGGTGCGTCGTGCTCTTCACGAGTGGTGCCCACGGCTTCGGTGCAGGTTACGGCGTCGCTCGCCGGCGTCGGTGTTGCAATTTCCCTCTGTTAGCAGCTAAAACAGCAGTTCCAGAGGCAGGCAAACAGAAGGGGTGAAGTCTTTGTGTCCCTGTGACTTCAGGCAGGAGGCAAGCTCAGTTCAAGCCCTTGGAGATTCCCTTCTTCAAGATGACAAAGCACAGCAAAGTCTTTTCTCCTGTCCTTGGCAGAAAGCAACCACTGCAGGCCAACCCCAATCAGCAAAACAGCACAGGGGCAGTACTCCTCCTTCAGCTTCTCCGGTTCTTCTCCTTGGCAACAGGTTTCTTGATTTCCCAGAAGTGATCTAATTTCCTAGGGGTCTGGGTCCCCTTTTTATACACCTTTTCCCTTTGTTCTCTGAAGGCAGAGAGGCCTTTGCCTAGTCCAAACCAGTTCTGGTCAGTCCTGGAGCACTTTGTTTTTCTGACTCCTTCTTTCCTTTGAGAGTGAGGGGCAGAGCCATCAGACGCCCGGCAGGAGGTGGAGCCAGCATTGTGGAAGGCAGGCACAGCCCTATTCAGACCCAGGTGCAACTCCTCCCACCCATCCTCCTTCAGGCAGACCTATTCAGCCTAGTGCTGACTCACCCTGCCTCCTGGAATCCCCCAGCCCCTGTCACTCACAAACCCAGACACACAATACACAACCTGAGCAGAGGCAGCTGGATGGTTTAGGCAAGAAAATACCTACTTTCTAAAAGTGGTATTTTCAAACAAAGAATGTTAAAACCAACTTCACTAAAAGATGTATTTTATCATTCTGAGTTCAGGCATACTAAATTCGTTTTTCTACCATGTTCTCGGGGTCAGTTAGGATTATAAGGTGTAATAATCAAACTGCCCATTCTGGCCTATGGAGAACAGGTAGCCTTGCAATAGTGAAAAACGAAAATGGCTGTAATTCACTATTAGGACATGCCACACACACCAGGGCATGTCCTACCTTATACTTACAATGCACCCTGCCCTTGGGCCTACCTTAGGGGTGTCTGATATGAAGATAAGGGAAGGTTTAGGGACTGGCAAGTGGGTGCACTTGCCAAGTCGACATGGCAGTCACAGACTGCACACAGGCTCTGCAATGGCAGGCCTGAGACACATTTTACAAGCCGCTTCTGTGGGTGGCACAACCAGTGCTGCAATCCCACCAGCGGCATTGGATTTACAAGCCCTGGGCACACTCCGTGCACTGTACTAGGGACTGACAAGTAAACCAATCATCCAATCATGGAGTCACTAATCCATTCATCAATTTACAGTAGGGAGCACTTGCACTGTGGCACTGAACAGCAGTGGCACAGTGCCCAAAAGCATCTAAAACCAGCAAAACATAAGAGGCAACAGCAAAAAAATGGAAGGGAGACCCACGCCAATGGTGCCAAGTCTAACACGTGTCCCCTCCAGCTGAAATGTGGGGAGAACTACCCTTCCTCCTGGGAGTTCTCATCACTAAGGCGGAAAAATCTGGACAGACCATCAGCATTGGCGTGTTCTGTACCAGGGCGGTGTTCCACCGTAAAGTCCATCCCCTGTAGGGAAATGGACCACCTCAACAGTTTTGGATTCTCACCCCTCATCTGCATTAACCATCTGAGGGGCCTGTGGTCTGTCTGAACCCGGAAGTGAGTCCCAAACAAATATGGTCTCAACTTCTTCAGCGCCCAGACCACAGCAAATGCCTCACGTTCAATCGCACTCCACCTCTGTTCCCGTGGGAGTAACCTCCTACTAATAAAGGCTACAGGTTGGTCTAGGCCCTCTTCATTCATCTGTGAAAGCACAGCCCCAACACCATGCTCTGAAGCATCTGTCTGCACAATGAATTCCCTTGAGAAGTTGGGCGCCTGAAGCACGGGCGCCGTGCACATGGCAGATTTCAGGGCATCAAAAGCCTTTTGGCAGGCATCAGTCCAGTTCACTTTCCTGGGCTGCTTCCTGGAAGTCAGCTCAGTCAAGGGTGCAACAATGTTGCCATACCCCTTGACAAACCTCCTGTAATACCCGGTGAGTCCTAAGAAGGCCCTCACCTCTGTTTGGGTTTTGGGGGTTCCCAAGCCAGGATGGTATCTATCTTGGGCTGTAGGGGCGCCACCTGGCCGCTCCCTACCTGGTGTCCCAAGTACACCACAGAACCCTGCCCGATCTGGCACTTACTCGCCTTGATCGTGAGGCCTGCCCTCCGCAGCGCCTTCAACACTTCCCAGAGGTGGTGCAGATGTTCCTCCCAAGTGGCGCTGAACACTGCAATGTCATCCAGGTAGGCGGCACTGAAATCCTCCAGCCCAGCCAACACCTGGTTGACCAACCTCTGAAAGGTGGCAGGGGCATTCTTCATCCCAAAGGGCATCACCCGGAATTGGTAGTGCCCATCTGGTGTGGAGAATGCTGACCTCTCTTTGGCCCCATCAGTTAAGGCGATCTGCCAGTACCCAGACGTTAGATCAAACGTGCTGAGGTACCGGGCAGCCCCTAACCGATCAATGAGCTCATCAGCTCTGGGGATGGGGTGCGCGTCAGTCCTTGTGACTGAATTGAGTCCTCGGTAGTCCACACAGAACCGGAGTTCGGGTGTGGCACCAGGCGCGGCAGCCTTTGGGACCAAGACCACTGGGCTGGCCCAAGGGCTGTTAGAGGACTCAATCACCCCTAAGGCAAACATCTTGGAGACCTCCTCCTTGATGCAAGCTCTCACCCTGTCAGTCACTCTGTAAGTTTTATGCTTCACAGGAGGACTGTCCCCAGTATCCACATCATGGATGCACCATTCAGTGATACTGGGAGTCAGGGAGAACAGATCAGAAAACTGTCCCAACAGTTGGCGACAGTCATTCTGCTGTTCCGGGGTCAGGGTGGGAGAGAGGTTCACACCATCCACTGACCCATCTTGCTCTTTTGCATACAGGAGGTCAGGAAGAGGTTCAGTCTCCTCTTCCATCCCAGCATCTGTTGCTAAGAGCATGCCCACTTCAGACCTCTCAAAGTGGGGCTTCAGGCGGTTCACATGCAGGACCCGCAAGGGGTTCCTGGGAGACTGCAAGTCCACCAAGTAGGTGACATCACTCTTGCGCTCCACCACCTCAAATGGTCCGGTCCACTTATCCTGGAGCGCACAGGGCTCCACTGGGGCCATGACCCAAACCTTTTGTCCAGGCTGAAACTCGATCAGAGTGGCGTTCTGATCATGCCAACGTTTCATCTCTTCCTGGCTGGCTTCCAGATTCGCCTCAGCGAGTTGTCTGAAACGCCGAGTCTGGTTCCTGAAGGCCAGCATGTAACTAAATACATCCTGGGGAGTTTTCCTGGGAGCTTTCTCCCAGCCTTCCTTGACCAGACTCAGAGGTCCTCTTACAGGATGGCCATACAGCAGTTCAAAGGGACTGAACCCTAAGGACTTCTGGGGCACCTCTCTGTAAGCAAAGAGCAGGCATGGCAAGAGGACGTCCCACTTACGCCTCATGGGTTCTTCCAGACCCATAATCATGCCTTTAAGGGTCCGGTTGAATCTCTCAACCAGTCCATTACCTTGGGGGTGGTAAGGAGTGGTGAACTTATAGGTTACACCACACTCCTGCCACAGGGACTTCATATACTTGGAAATGAAGTTAGTACCACGGTCAGACACCACCTCCTTGGGGAACCCCACACGGGAGAAAATCCCCATCAGTGCACGTCCCACCACGGGGGCCGTCACTGTCCGAAGAGGGATGGCTTCCGGGTACCGGGTGGCATGGTCCACCAAGACCAGGATGAACCTGTTGCCCATGGCTGTCTTGGGGTCCAGAGGCCCCACAATGTCAATACCCACCCTCTCAAAGGGGGTACTGACAACAGGGAAAGGTTGGAGAGGAGCCTTGTGCTTCCTCCCACTCTTACCACTTGCCTGGCAAGTCTGGCAGGTCCTGCAATGAGTATCTGAACTCTTGCGCATTTGGGGCCAATGAAAGTGGGTGACAAGCCTTTGAAAGGTCTTGTCTTGCCCCAAATGTCCTGCTAAAGGCACATCATGAGCCAGACCCAGTAGGAAGGCTCTGAAGCGCTGGGGTACCACCAGCACACGGGCTGACCCAGGCTCAGCAACCTTAGGCTCACTATACAGGAGACCATTCTCCCAGTAGATCCAGTGTGATCCAGACTGATCACCTGCTGCCTGGCTTACAGCCTGTTGCCGCAAGCCCTCAAGAGAAGGGCACTTCTTCTGCTCCTCGCAGAATTCTTCCCTGGAGGGGCCTCCTTCCTGCTGCCAATGGGTCAGCTCAGGCAGGTCCCCCAGTTCAGCCACTTGTTCCCCTGTAGGTTCCAGGGCATCCCCCTCAAGGTCTGCCTCCTCCTGGACCGTGGGAACTTCGGGGGCCGGTTTCCCGCGCCCCTGCCTCCTCTCTTTAAGGCAGGCACCTGGGCCCTTCTTCCAGGCTCCAGGTCCTCTTGAATACCCTTACCGGCTGCCATTGACCGAGTGGTCACACACGCCCACTCTGGCAGACCCAACATCTCCAAATGAGACCTCCGCTCCACCTTCGCCCAAGGGGAGCTCTCCAAATCATTGCCTAGCAGACAGTCAACAGGCATGGCTGGCCTCACAGCTACTTGAAGGATACCTGAGACCCCCCACTCAAAGGGAACCTGGGCCACCTTGCAGTGGCTCTCTGAGTTGTCAGCGGCAACTACCGGGTAGAATACGTTGGGGACCACCTGCTCTTCAGACACCAGCCGACAACTGACAGCTGTCACACTGGCCCCGGTGTCTCTCAGAGCCTCCACCCTATGGCCATTGATGGTCACCCACTGCCTGTATTTTTTAGTGTTATCAGGCAGCTGGGTCCTAGGGACCATCTCACTGTCTCCTAAAGAGACCAGGGACATCTCTGCGGGACCCCACCCACCTTGGGCACCCAACTCCTCCCCCAGGGCTACACTAGCCATCTGCCGGGGTGGTGCACCAGTGGGTGCAGTGGTCACAGTATTGGGGCACTTGGGACTTCCTACAAAGTGACCCACCTGACCACAACTAAAACATGCTTTGGGCCCCTTCTGAACAGACTTATCTGTTGGGACCCATGGTCTTTTCTCAGTGGGAGGCTGGGAACCCTTACCTTGGTTCCCTTGGGGTTTACTTTGGGGCCCTTTTTGGAACTCCTTCTGTTTACCCTTGTCCCCCCACTCTTCTGCTGGGGACCCTGCCCACCTTTGGCGGAGTCTCCCACAAGACCCTTGTGGACCCGGGTACTGACCCAGCGGTCCGCCTCCTCAGCAAGCTTTCTAGGATTAGTCAGCTTACTGTCAACAAGGTGCTGGCGTAGCTCTGGAAAACAACTACTGGACAAGTGCTCCCATGCAATTAAATCATAGAACTCCTGCAAGTCATTTACTTTGCTACCCTTCACCCATCCATCCAATGCTCTGCAAAAATAAGACACATACTCCACCCAGGTACTAGGCTCCAGCTTTTTGCAGTTCCTAAACTTCTGTCTATAAAGCTCTGGAGTTAACCCATACCTTGCCACTAAAGCTTCCTTCAGGTGGGCATAGGACATCTGATCCAGTGTGGGCAAGGCTAGCAAGGTTTCCCTTCCCTCACCTGCAAAGCGGCCCCACAACCCCGCTCCCCAATCCTTCTCAGGGACCCGGTGTGATGTCATGGCGATCTCATATGCTTTAAACCATTGCCCAATGTCCTCCCCCTTCATGAAATCCTTAATAACCTCCTTGGGGATGTACACTCTACTTTCTACAGGCACTGGAGGTGTGCTGCCACCAGAGGGAGTGATCTCTAGGCTCCTAGCCTTTAGCTCTAGCTCCCTCACCACTCTCTCATGCTCTAAAAGCATCTTCTTTTCTTCCATGGCCAACCTCTTACTTTCTAACTCCAATTTCTTATGCTCAAGGCTATCATGGCTTCCCTGTTTCAGTTTGGCCATCTCCATTTCATGCATCCTGCTTTTGTCCCTGTCCTCCAGCTCCTCTGGAGACAGGCCCTTTGAGAAACACTGCTGCCCTCCCTGGAAGGCGCTCTCCTCCCAGTTAAGCCCAATGGCCCCTCAAGCTGCCCATCTAAATTCTCTGCCTCCTCCACAGGCTCCTCGGACTGCCCACTGGCATTCCGTGCTTCCAACCAGGCTCTCAGTGCCTTGTGAAACTCCTCCTTCCTGGTGAGGCCTCTCATAGAGATTTTAAACTTTTTGCAAACAGCTTTGAGTTCTGGCACAGTGTAGGTATCAACCCTATCTTCTTCAAATTCAATATCTGCAGGTGCAATGGATCCTTTTTTGCTCATGGTGAAAATTGGCAGTTCTCAACAAAAATAAAGGTTCCAAGGAAAAAAAGTCCTATCAAAAAGTATGTGGTTGCGTATTGGTCTGCACTCACTAGTAGTGTACACCAATCACTGTATATGAATCACAAATGCAAGTCCAAATCCTCACCGCTGACCACCAATGTTAGAACTGGGGGTCTCTAGTTGGCAATGGTTTGCACCTTTGTCCAAATAGGGACCCTTGCTTCTAGTCAGGATAAGGGGAAACACTCCTAAAATAACCCCTGCTCACCCCCTGGTAGCTTGGCACGAGCAGACAGGCTTATCTCAGAGGCAGTGTGTAAAGCATTTGTGACCACATACAGTAATACAGTGAAAACACTACAGATGGACACCACACAGGTTGTTTATGTAAAAATAAGTAATCTTTATATAGACTTATCACAAGACCCAATAGCAAAAATCCACAATACTGTACTCAAAAATAGACTTAAAATGATAGAGACAGTTCACGTTATCTTCAAAAATAGGATAGTCAATCAAATAAAGCTTGTAGCAACAAATAACTCCACTTGGAGTTATCACGACGTCGTGACCGGTGGAAATCCCAAAGTACGGCGCCGACCGCGAGGTGCGCGGCGTCGGGCCCGGAGTCGAGCAGACCCACAAAGAACAGTACCTGGAATTCGATGAAAACAAAGACGGTGCACGGCGTCGGGGAGGTGATGCTTCGGTGGCGCCGGCGGCGTCGGTTCCTGACGACCCCAGGGGAGGTGATGTCTCGGTTCCTTACTGCAGCGCAGGGAGGTGAGGCGTCGGTTCCTTACTGTGTCGGGGAGGTGACGTCACGGATGGCGGCGAGGCGTCGGTTCCTTACGATGGTGCGGCGTCGATGGATTCGGGGGTCACCCACGTCGAGGATCGGCTCCGCGATGATGAAGCCCTGGCGTCGGTGAAGTCGGGGCTGCGGTGCGAGTCGGGACGGTGCGTCGTGAGCGTCACGAGCGGTGTCCTCGGCTCCGGTGCAGGCAGCGGCCTCGATGACGGCTCGGAGTCGATGTCGCACGGCGTCGGCAGGCGTCGGGCCTACGGTGCAAGTCGGGCGGTGCGTCGTGCTCTTCACGAGCGGTGCCCACGGCTTCGGTGCAGGTTACGGCGTCGCTCGCCGGCGTCGGTGTTGCAATTTCCCTCTGTTAGCAGCTAAAACAGCAGTTCCAGATGCAGGCAAACAGAAGGGGTGAAGTCTTTGTGTCCCTGTGACTTCAGGCAGGAGGCAAGCTCAGTTCAAGCCCTTGGAGATTCCCTTCTTCAAGATGACAAAGCACAGCAAAGTCTTTTCTCCTGTCCTTGGCAGAAAGCAACCACTGCAGGCCAACCCCAATCAGCAAAACAGCACAGGGGCAGTACTCCTCCTTCAGCTTCTCCGGTTCTTCTCCTTGGCAACAGGTTTCTTGATTTCCCAGAAGTGATCTAATTTCCTAGGGGTCTGGGTCCCCTTTTTATACACCTTTTCCCTTTGTTCTCTGAAGGCAGAGAGGCCTTTGCCTAGTCCAAACCAGTTCTGGTCAGTCCTGGAGCACTTTGTTTTTCTGACTCCTTCTTTCCTTTGAGAGTGAGGGGCAGAGCCATCAGACGCCCGGCAGGAGGTGGAGCCAGCATTGTGGAAGGCAGGCACAGCCCTATTCAGACCCAGGTGCAACTCCTCCCACCCATCCTCCTTCAGGCAGACCTATTCAGCCTAGTGCTGACTCACCCTGCCTCCTGGAATCCCCCAGCCCCTGTCACTCACAAACCCAGACACACAATACACAACCTGAGCAGAGGCAGCTGGATGGTTTAGGCAAGAAAATACCTACTTTCTAAAAGTGGTATTTTCAAACAAAGAATGTTAAAACCAACTTCACTAAAAGATGTATTTTATCATTCTGAGTTCAGGCATACTAAATTCGTTTTTCTACCATGTTCTCGGGGTCAGTTAGGATTATAAGGTGTAATAATCAAACTGCCCATTCTGGCCTATGGAGAACAGGTAGCCTTGCAATAGTGAAAAACGAAAATGGCTGTAATTCACTATTAGGACATGCCACACACACCAGGGCATGTCCTACCTTATACTTACAATGCACCCTGCCCTTGGGCCTACCTTAGGGGTGTCTGATATGAAGATAAGGGAAGGTTTAGGGACTGGCAAGTGGGTGCACTTGCCAAGTCGACATGGCAGTCACAGACTGCACACAGGCTCTGCAATGGCAGGCCTGAGACACATTTTACAAGCCGCTTCTGTGGGTGGCACAACCAGTGCTGCAATCCCACCAGCGGCATTGGATTTACAAGCCCTGGGCACACTCCGTGCACTGTACTAGGGACTGACAAGTAAACCAATCATCCAATCATGGAGTCACTAATCCATTCATCAATTTACAGTAGGGAGCACTTGCACTGTGGCACTGAACAGCAGTGGCACAGTGCCCAAAAGCATCTAAAACCAGCAAAACATAAGAGGCAACAGCAAAAAAATGGAAGGGAGACCCACGCCAATGGTGCCAAGTCTAACAGGGCCCGTGAGTGAGAACTGCTCTGAAGTAGAGGTAGCAACTGAGACAGTTTTTTCACCCTCCCCACCAAGAATTTTGTCCACCTTATGATGCTCGAATGAGTTTGGTTCTAGGTCTGATGGAATACCTTTTCAAAGAGATTCATTTATGGGTGGGGATATGACTTGGCCTCCTCCAGAGTTTGCCGCTTCCTCTGATTGCCCCATAGGCAATACAAAGGGTATATTACTCGTTTTTTTGAGCAATGGGAAATGCTTGAGGGTGGTATCTGGTAGGGGTTAGTTAGAGAAGCAGGGCCACAATCAGAAGAAGGCTGTTGATCTAAGCTTGAATTAAGTGTAATATGTAGGAATGGATCCTATAGAACCGGCTTAGATTGCTCCACCTCACATATCTCCTTTTATTGTGTCACACCAACAGCTATAGTCATATCTGGGAGAAATTCCGGCATTAAAAGAATGCACCAGCTCATTTCATTATGCCCTGCATCCGAGGGTGATGAATAGTCGGGGTTTGATAGCCCATTAGGATTGGTATTTTGTTGCCCCCTCAGTTGGATAGGGCCAGGCCAGCCCTTGTCCTCCACAGTTCTTGACCCAGGCATTTAGGTGGAAGACAGACAGGAACAAAGTTTGGTACCTCTTGCTGCTTTTCCTGGAGGACGTACTTTCGCCACCTCCCTTGTGTCGCTTCATTGATGCCAGGATGTCAGCAGTATAGCCGCTGCATGTACATGCCAGGAGCGAGATGCCGTAGAGTTGTGAGACCGGCTTGAGTATTAATGCCCAGTTTAGGACTTATAGTGAGTACTTTAATTTAGTGCACATTTTCAAGGAGTAACTGGGTTCTCTGATGGAGGACACAAGCTGCATCTGTCACTACACAGACCGCCTCCAGAACCACACCAAGGCAACCCTACACCTGTGAGGACTCCTAGTGAGACCTAACAGGACACTCCTTAATAGAAAGAATGTTTGCGTCGTTGTTGGAGCATCTTGGTGCTCTGTGTCTAAGGTGTGATTCAGTTCTTAGAAGCCCTTCCAAGCTCTGCTGTTTCACTCTGTTCATGACTGCTCAGAATTGCCCAGTATAGTGCAATATGATCAGTCGCCTGTAGTCACTGCCATAAAAAAGCACAACTATCCAAGTTCAGTTAGGATTCAACCACATTTGCTTCAGTCGTTTGGCATCTTGCTGGCTTGCTTGGCTCATAATATATGCATGGCACCAATGACCACTCGGGCCAGAATCATGTAATCAATTATTTTCATAGGTGGCTTAAAATCAGTAAGCTATGTCCACTTATTGATTTTACAGGCTTGGTTTATGATGTCAATGCACACAAAGCAGTGCTCCACCACTTCGAACATACACGGTTAATCGCAGGGGGCGCTTTCACTCCACCACACCTCCCCTTGCTGGTACCTTGAGGCCGCGAGCTGACCAGGTTATTAGGGATTCACTCCAGACATCCTACACCACGAGCAATTTCCTTTAGGGCACTCCGCTAGCTCCAGCTCGCTTACGCCGGCAATCGAGGCACCACTCACTCGCTGCAGAGGCAGCGCACTTCAGGTCCTCCTCATGAATGGGCCCATCTCAGACCCCGCATTGCAGCTATGCCACTGATCCCGCCACGTGGGTGCTCAACACCCCTGCGGCTCTCTCCGTCTCTGCCTGCACTGGAAGGAGACTGGCCCTAGTCGTATGATGCTGGAGGAAGTTGATCACGGCCCCATGTGATTCACTCAGCTATTGGCCGGGAGGGAGGGAGGGGACTTGAAATAAGCAGAGCGGCTGGGTTGCACCGCCGTCACCACCGTCAGCGTGTACACGCCATCTTGCTTCTGATGCACCAGAAGCAATCAATCTGTCGGTCACGAAGCATAGCAGAAGCTCCAGTGACCAGTGTTTCCTGGCTAGAATGGCTACACTCAGTGGGAGGATATTCTTTTAAACTATATTTAGGACACAATCGTTACATTGATGCAGTTTTAATCAGAAACAAACCATAAAAAAACAACATAGACTATATACAAAAAGGAACTTTGTGTCAGGCGTCTTTAGCCACTGGATGCTTTGACTGTCATTCACATTTTAGAACATGTCACAAAGAACCATTCAGTTGATAATGTGTAAACCAAAGTGCCAGTCAATGCCAAATTAAGCTTTGTGTTTTTACAGCAGCAGACTTTGGCTAGCAATTGAATGGGTTTGGTTGGTGAAGCACACTTTTTGAACTCAATCAAACTTGCTTTAAGACTTCAGGTTGAAAGTTAGACTTCAGGTCAAGTTAGACTTCAGGTATAAACTTAGACTTCGGGTCTAAAGTTAGACTTCGGGTCTAAAGTTAGACTTCAGGGTTAAACTTCAGGTCTCAGTTTACCTTTGTGAATCAGGCCCTAAGATGCCAATAGTTAGAAACTCCTTATTGAGCGGTAGGTGTTTGATTATAAACTCAGTAAAGGTTCACCCTCAGACCATTAGGTCCATGTACTCTCAAGGCAAGAACGTCTGGGTAATCGATGTGCAGAGATTTAATGTTGCAATTCAGTGACATCTTAACCCTAGTTATCAACCCTGCAGAGGCTCGCCCAGCTGTGGAGGGGTGGGCACTAATGAAATGAGTAGTACAGCCGATCCTGTGAGCAGACTCCATTAACTATGTTTCTTGGAACATTAAAACATGGCATTTGTCTACAAAGTAAAGTCACTCTGGGTTGGCTAACTTTGATTGAAGGCCTGCAACATTTCAATTTAGCAGTTTAAAAGGGTGTGTAACAGCTAGATCCTGTGGGGGCTACATGAGCCATGAGAGCCCATTTTGGATACTATGCCTTGAACCCCATCTGGACTGTTAGAGCAGCTAGGGGATAGATACAATCACCTTTGTGGTAAGGTTTTGGGTTGAAAGATCTGTGAAGTAGTCAGTCTTTTCCCTTTAGTGCTGTAGCAGAAAGATTTAGCTCTCGGGACCTATTCTCTGCCTAAAGGCACTGGAGAGACTTTTGCATGGGTCGCATTGTAGGGAGGGACAGAAGAAGAAATGTTAGGTTAGGGATGGAGTTTGAATTGGATCCTGAGGGGAACTGGAAATAAGAAACGTGCGTATAAGCTCATCTACTAAATTTCAATCAATTGAAGTAAATTTGATAATGTCATGCAATTCCCCTCTCCTAGACATTCAAAGCACACCCGTTATGTCAGAGCGGACAAGCGAAGGGAAGCAGATCTGGGCCCTGATCCAAAAGATGGTCTTTTTTGGGGGGATTCACTATCTTCCCTAGTTTGCTCACTTAACTTTACAACAATGACCATATTAGCAACTTCCCCCTCAATTTGAGTCCTCCCTCTAAATGTCCCCCTGGGTGTGCCTTGTCTAAAGGCGAGAGGGTCATTAGTAGCAAATGAGGGGTTCGAAAAATTAGAAAGGACCACCTTCCTATGCAAGTCACCACCTGGGGTGTGAGGACCTGGAGTCAAAATATAATTCCTTTGATGTTTATAAGTGCGGTATGACTTGACAGGTAACTCAGGACCACACTTGTTGATTGTCATAGAATAAGTCAAGCTCGGGTGAGCTGGTCTTGATGAATGGAAGGTGTAGGGTATTTGTTGTCACTCTGTCCATTTTTAGACTGTTATCTGGTCGCTGAGGCTGGAAGGAGTTTATGGTCACCAAAATGTCCTGTGCCCTTAAGATTAGGTTCTGCACCTAGAGCTTAAATTTCATCACTTCATGAGTTAGAAAATCAAGTCTGTAGATTACAAGGCCTCAAGCACGTGGACTGCACTCCCTATTTTGCTTCCTAATGGCAAATGATACTAGAGTGGGAATCATCAACAAGTGCAAGCATCAGGAGAGGAGAAAACATGTTTGAACAAGGGATTATCGACTTGTTGCAGGAAGTTAAATTAAGCGGGACAAACATTGCCCTGTGCTGAGGAGGTGACCAGGTCTTGAGGAGTGGAGGGAGTGTTTTCCTCGAGCTACCAGTGGTTTCACTAGTTGGTGCAGTTCGGAGCAGTGAACCATTATCTTTTCTCTTGTAAGAGTGAGTGATCTTCTTTGGTAATTTGGGTTCTTTTTTGGGTTGCCTTCTTGAATGACTAATGTTTCAACCTCTTGAATCGAAGTATTGATCTTGCTAAGTTTGCAGTTTTCAGCAATGTGCCTTGCAGCTTTGGAAAGTCTAGAAGTTCCCGGTAAGTGGTCATGTGCCTTACATTTGCACATGGAGCCAAATTAAGAAGGGGGCAAAGGAAAAAATCCACACAATTGACTTTGAGGGAAAAAACCACAGTGGGGGAGGGGCAGGGGGGGTTCGCACTGTGTTTTTTTTCTGAGCACTGAAGAGCACTACCAGCTTGCGAGGGCTCCTTCCTCCTCAGCTTCCGTAGGTAGGTCAGGAGCCTGTAGTCCCTGTTGGACTTGGCCCTTTTTGCAGGGTCATCCCTGAACTTTTTGCCTTCCTCCTAGTCTTTTTTCTGACCTGGTGTTGGTAGTTTTAGGACTCTGGAGAAGGAGGGAGAATGGGATGTGTCCCAAGGTTCCCGAAACCCAGTCTCAGGGTCTGGAGGGTTCCTTAAGGGAACACCAGGTGGGGAGCCAAGGCTGTACTTGTAGGCCATCCATTGAGGGGGATCACCTAGTGTCAAGAGAACTTGGAGTGTCTGTAAGCAGACCTCCATCAGTTCTGGTGTCTCGCAGTGCTGCTCCTAAGTGGAGGGTGCAGAAGTCCAGATGGAGGGGTGAGAGAGGGAGAGAGTCCCCAGTGAGAGAACCAGTGAGTCAGGGGACAGCCATAAGGGCTGAGCCTCCTAGGAGTGACCATGGTGACACCACTTCTGTTTTGGGGGATCTTCGCACACTGTCAGATGGACAAGGGTCGGGAGATCAGCGCCAGGCAGAATGTCACACAACACATGAGTTATGTGTTACCCTTGGGGGACATGCGTGCTCCCCAGGAAGTCCTGGTGTGCCAGGCAGGTGCTCAGCCGCAAGGTTTAGTCCCTGGGTTGGGAGGCCAGGTTCAGGTTCTGCCTGACCTGGAGGGAAGGACATCTGTAAGCAGTGTCCTGACCGGTTTGTCTTCTAGGGGTACCACTACAGATGGGAGGGTGCAGAACTCTGGAAGGGGGTGCAGAGGGAGGTAGTCCTCGCCTCTGACCCCGGTTCAACCTGAGGGTTTAGATCCTAGGTTGGGAGACCAGTTGCAGGAGAGAGGTCCTGAACTGGTGGAAGAATTGTGTGGGAGGGCTGATTCCAGCGTCCTGACAGTTTTTGGTTCTGGGGGTGCTTCTCCTGGGAGGAGAGTGCGGGACCCCAGAAGGAGAGGTAGGGGAGGAGAGCCTCGCCTGTGACCTCTGGTCAGCCTGAGGGTGCGGACACTAGGTTGGAGGATCAGTGGCAGTTTAGAACTGCACTGATGAGAGGGAGAGTGGAGAATGGATACTATGTACCAGGGGTTACTGCCCCCCACTCTGTGAGATGGCGAGGACCAGAGACATCTGGATGGCCTAGGGCCTGGTCCTGGCTGCGGACAGCTAGGGAGTCCCAGTGGGGTAGCTTAGTTGGTCCTGGGAGCTTTGACAGAGGGAACCACATGGGTTCAGATTGACGTAGAACTGGAGTGTTCCCCTGCAATTGCGGGCCCGCGTCCGTGTTTTATCGACCCAAGCAGGGAAGCCCATCGAGGTAATGATTAGTCTACCCTGGATTTTGGCTGGAAGGGGGTTGTGTTGGACTTGGCCCTTTTTGCAGGGTCATCCCTGAACTATTTGCCTTCCTCCTAGTCTTTTTTCTGACCTGGTGTTGGTGGTTTTAGGACTCTGGGCACTTTAGCACTGCTGTCCAGTGTAAAGTGCGTGTGCTCTCTGTGGTAAACATGGTAAGATTGGTCTACACCTGTTTGGCGTATTTAATTTACCTATCAGTCCCTTGTAAAGTGGTATCTCAGATACCCAGGGCCAGTAAATTAAATGCTACTGGTGGGCTTGCAGTGCTGATTGCGCCACCCACCAAAGTAGCCTTTCAAACCTGTCTCAGGCCTCTGCCATTGCAGGGCCTGCGCGTGCAGCTTACTGCCGCTGTGACGTGGCACATAAAGTGGGTGCCCCATCTGTGACTCCCCTTTTACTACATATCAGTCACCCTTAAGGTAGGCCCTAGCTAGCCCTATGGGCAGGGTGCATTGTAGGTAAAAGGTAGGACATGTGCCCTAACTGTGTGGCATGTCCTGGTAGTGACAAACAGCCATTTTGGTTTCTCACTGCTGTGAGGCTGCCCTCTCATAGGAATGCATTGGGGATTCCCTGTAAGTGCTTCAGTGGTAATTCCTGATATGAGAGGGGCAGCGTGGTCAAGTTTGGTATGTTTGGAATAGTGATAATAAATGCTGCGTAATGGTGTGCGCAGATTTATTGTCACTATTTTAGAAATGCCACTCTTAGAAGTTGACATTTCTGTGTGCTATGTGTCTTTGTGCCTGCCTGATGTGTATTGCATGTCTGGCTCTGGAGTGACAGGGGCTGGGGAGGTGCCGTGGCTCCAGCTGGGCTGGGTGAGTCAGCGCTAGGCTGAATAGGCAGATCTGCATTTGGAGTAGTGGGAGGAGTAGCCCCTGACCTTGAATAGGTCTGTGCCTGCCTTGTACAATGCTGGCTCCGCCCCCCTGTGGTGTGTCTGGGGCCGGGACCTGCAATGTCAAAGGGGACTGTTGTGCACTGTAAATAAAATATTGAGTGCCCCCCAGAACTAGTTTTGACTGGATCCCCAAGCCCTGTGCCAGGGCAGAACAAAGTCCTGGCTGGTATAAATATTGGGGCTGTGACCCCATGTAAGTGTACCTACTTGGAGCTGTGTTGCTGCAGGACTGCTGGGCAAGGAGGAACCGCCGTGGGACCCAGCTGCTGTTTCCTGGGGGTCCCTACGTGCTGGCCTTCCTGTGCCCAGCTCTGCCCTCTAAACTTGGGTCCTTGCGCCTCGTGAGCGATGCGTCCTTTTATTATCCCTGGGAGCCCGAGGAGGGGGCTCAAACTTGGAAGCTGGGAACGTGGCAGAAGAACCACTGACCAGAAAGCCAGGCGGCTGTTGCCTGGTTGTGGGCGGGGCTCCCGTGGTGGAGAGGAGAGCCCTGCATGCTTCTACGAGCCCGAGAAGGGGGCTCCACCTTTGTCCTGACGATTGCATGACGGGCACTCCGTGTTTGCATTCTCCTTGCCAAAAACCCCAAGAAGAAGGGCACCAGCTCCACTCGTACCGAGCGAAACCGGAAGTCAGGCGCCCGATGCCTGGCCAGGGGTGAGGCTGATCCGAGAAGGAGCCAAGCGGAAGACAGGCAGTGGGAGGCCTGATCGTGGGCAGGGCTCTGCTCAGGTAGCAGAGAGCCCCGCGTGTTGCTGCAGGAGAGCGAGACCGCGGGCTCCTTTCAGCCGCTCCCCGCCTTTTTCCCCAGCGAGTGGCTCGACGGAGATGCAGTCAACTGAGAGCAGAGCCGGTGAGAGGTAGGAGCCCTCCCGGCTCCCGTGTGTTCCAGCCGACAGCTGCAAGCAGAACCGCTCAGCCCCCAGGGAATGGTGAGTGGGGCTGAGCTTCCCGATAACGAGCTCCGGTCCCCGTGAGGGTGGGAGCGTTATTCCGCATTGGGCCAGGGCAGAAGAGGGGGAGCCAGGTGCCAGTTTTCCTCCCCCTTGATGAGTGGGGCTTGCAGGGGAGCACTAGCGCGATTTCCCTGGAAGGAGGGGCTCCCAAGGCACTGTTGGTGCCTAGTGTTTTGCACTCAGCTGTACCGCCAGTTCGCGGCAGCTGCAACGTTGGGGGCATTTTGCATCTCAGGAGAGACAAGGGTGGGTTGTACCCTCGCCCCATGAGAGCACAGGCCGGTGGTGGTCCCGTGCTCATAGAGCCCTGACTTTTGATGGACATAGGGCATTGCGGGGAAGTTGCAGACGGGCCTCCCGAGGAAGGCCAGTTGGCCTGTGAGCACCTGGTGTGCTGGTAGGGTGCAAGGCCCTAAGGTGATGTATGCACCTGGGGAGTGTTACTATGGTACACTTCTAAATGTGATTTATGCCTAATGTGATTTATGCAAAGTGCCTGCACCAGTAGTTACTGGTTGTTTTCTACTTACCTGTTCTGATGGTTCTGACAGTGGCCCGATTGGCCCTGTCCTGAATATAATCACCTGTAAAGTATTACCTAGTGCCAGGTGGCACAGTGTACATTTGTGATTACATTCTAATGTGTTTTTGAGTAATACAAAGGCTATTTTTTATATAACCTTGTGTGAAGTTTCTTTTGTGGTGTGCCTAGTGTGTCGCTGCTGTGTGAGTGTGTTGCGCAAACGCTGTACTCATTGCCTCTGGGATAAGCCTGACTGCTCGTGCCAAGCAACCAAGGGGGTGAGCAGGGGTTATCTTCAGTGTGTAACTCCCTTGCCCTGACTAGAGTGGTGGTTTCTGCCTGGCTTAGGCGCATGCCCTAGCCAACCAGAAATCCCATTTGTAACAGTCCCCAATGGGAAATGTGGCAGCTGATCTTGGTGAGAGCTTAAAGCATTATCGGTGTGCAGGGCTCTTCATCCTCCTCCTTCTCTCCTCAAGCTTCTGCAGGTAGTTAGAAGTAGTTTTGTGTCCTGTAGTCCCCAATGGAGGATGTGTATTTATCTAACGAAGAAGCTGTAGTGCAACAGACACTACAAACATTCCAAGTACTAGGCTGCTAGCGCATTATCAGTAGCTGCAATGGCACATCAACAGCCACTTACATCCACCCATGTCTTAGTAAACTACTACCATCACCACCCATAGGCGAGGAACTCTTTTTCTCCTTTTCCTTTTATCTGCGTTATATCCTCAGGCTTCCACTCTACTCTACACACTGCATACTTCAAACAAGCATTTGCAGTGCAATAGGTCTCGCATTTACGCGAGTTTAAGCTATTGGCATTGTAAATGACAATGCCTTTTATTTATGTTTTAAAACCAAAATATAAATAAAAGGCATTGTCATTACAATGCCAATAGCTCAAACTTCAGCGTAAATGCGAGACTATTGCATTGCAAATGCTTGTTTTTGTAATAGCAGTGAAACCTGAATCAGAAGCTGCGCAGACGTTCCCAAAACTGAAATAATGTGGTAAGGCATGCGGTGTGCTGTGGTTTCACACTTTACTGCAAGGACTTCAATGACCCCGTTATGGTTCGATTGCATTTTATTTTAACTGTCCATCTTTACTTCAAAACTAGGGTAGACAATGCTGCGAAAGTTAGAAAAATTCTAATTAGGGAAGGGACTGCAGAAGAGCATTCCCTTCCTTCCCAGTAAGCCCCTCTTTAGAAGGTGATGGTGCTGGCGGGTTGGTAACTGTGCACCCGTAAACACTGGAATAATACCATAATACTTCAGAAGTAAATGCAGTTACAAGTTAATTCCCTCAGAATAGGGAATAACTGAAGCTCCGTTTTTTTTACTGGTATTTTATTTTTCTTGGGGATTAATGGTAGAAGGTAAATGTGACTGATGGCATGGGCGGCGGGTTGGGCGTCCGACAGGACTAGATAAGAAGGCAAAGAAAGATGGTTGGTGGGTAAGCATTACATACTCCCCCTGTTTTGATAAGGGGTGGAGCAGGGTCAGAGAACGGAGCAGGGTTGCATTGTATAAAAACACAAACCAACACTAAGATGCAGTGAGGGCACATGGCATTGACGGGGCGGGTGTGGGAGCTACATGGAAGCAGGCTCATGTAGAAAATAAGAAAGGCACGTAGCCCCCCTTTTACCTCTCCGAGTCCTCTGAAGCCCGCACCATGCTGAGGAAGGGGGAGTATGAAGGGATACAAAGCCTCATGCTTCCCGGGAAAGTAAATTGAAAAGTAAAGAAACAGTGCAACTCGGGAGAGGTGGGGGAATAAAACAAAGCGCAGCAGCGGAAATGAAGGTTCGAGGTGGAGAGAGACGGGAGGCCGAGGTAAAACGTGGAGTGAGATGGGAGGCGAGGAGGAGGGGTGCTTCATGCCGCACACCGGAGTTTGCAGAAGCTGCGGGGCGCGTTCGTTTTACCATTCACAGTGGGCCAAACTCACCACTTAACTGCACCTCCTAAAAGAAGTGGTAATCGTCCTGCATGGCTCTCAGGGCATCCCCGCCTTCCAGCACACGGGCTGGCTAAGGCTACTGCGGGCAGGGGGCAGCTGTGGAGAATGCGCCCGGGAACTTTGCCCCACGCCCACCGGGTGCCTGGCTGGGGCGGTGTTAGACGAGTGTGGCTGCTGCCCTGAGTGTGGCATTGTGGAAGGGCAGATCTGTGGCCTGGACATCGCCAACCCCTTCTACGGCAAGTGTGGCGAGCACCTGGAGTGCCGGCTGCACGTGGACGACAACGAATCAGAAGTCCCCGAGCCCCAGTGCGTGTGCACATTTCAAGGGGCTGTCTGCGGCTCCGACGGCAAGACTTATGGGAACATATGCAAATTAAATTAGATGTATGCAAAGAAGACAAGCATTTGCGCATTTTGGCGCATGCGTATAATGTAAGGTTGCGCGCGCATGTTAATGCGCACTATTTTTTTTAAAAACAATTACGCTGTGTAAGCGTAAGGAGACTGAAGTTAGGCAGTGCTGCTTCCGGAATGAACGGAAGTTACATATCGGCTGAAGAGCCAATAATAAGCCTGCTAACAAAAAAAATGCAAAAGTTAACAAATGGCAAGCGGCGAGAAATTACCCAGCAATAGGCGGAGTTTCACCACGCATATAGACTACTAGATGTCTCAGAGAGACAGCGCATGCGCGCTGCCTAGGCGAGACCTAAAAAGAGGGTTGTAGCTTCCGTCTTCTCCCACAGGTTTAACCACGCCCGCCACATGCCCTAGCTCTCTTGGCTCTCCGTGGTATCTGGGCACAGGAGGTGGTGACGTACTGTGTGGGATCCAGAAGCCACCAACCTACATAGTGGTCGGCCCAGTTGGTAGTAGCAAAAAGGTGAAACAGGCATTAGTGATAGCACAGATCCCTCCAGTGGGACCACCCCATCACAGTGAAAAGGAAAGCACAGAGGATCAGCGGCCTCCCTGGATGGGCCCTGCTCCCACTCCTACATGCACACTACGCACTCAGCTCGATAATCAATGCTCGACTATTGACTGTCCGACCTGGCCTGTGGGCAGGAACAAACGGGATAGATGGGGAGGACAGCATCAACCATGTAATTTTATTTATTAAAATTTGCTCTATTTTTCTAAATTGGTTTGGGATTTTTCTTGTGTTTTGTTTTCACTTTATTACTGTCAAAGTGCTGCATAAATACATTACACTTTGCTTCTGAGTGCTTTTGTGCCAAGCTACCAGAGGGTTAAGCATAGGCTAATTTAGTTACTTTTATGGTTCCCCCGATAGCAATTGTGGTTGTTGCCTGAGTGAGGCTCCTACCCCCTCAACCAATAACCTAATTTCGTACAAGGAGCACCTTACTCGCACACACAGGTGCCTGTCTGTCCACTACTCACTGCCTGTCCCACTGACAGAGGGGGTGTCCTTCATGACAGTGAAGCTGTAGCCGGAAATGCGCACTGATGGCAACTCACCCGACAACACCTTTACAAACCTCAAGGCATCTTGTATGCCATTAAAGATAGAAGCAATGGGGTATTCCAACACTGAGGTAATATAACTCCTGGAAGACCCTGGCAGGCCAAGCATCACTGTCAGAATTCACTTATAATATGGCATCAGATTCACCAAACTTTACATTAAAAGTGTACCCCACGGCACCTCTGAATTCTTTGATCTTGTGAAGGTACTGGGGGGCATATTATCAAGGACCGGCGATAATTATCGCTAAGCGCACTTAGCGCTAGGATAATTATCGCCGGGTAACGTGGAATTTTATCGCTGAGATAGCGTGCTATTACCAACGCTTATCTCAAAAGCGATAAAATTCCAAGCGCTAACTGCCAAATGTGAGATTATCGCTGGAAATCCAGCGATAATCTCACAAAGATTGGCGATAGCTTGATGATAGGGCAAGGCATACTTAGCCATGATATCCACCTTACATAGGATATCATGGCTTAGTCAGTCTTGAAGCAGGCGTAAGGAAAGTTGCGATAACAGAGGTTATCGCTACTTTGCTTGTCGCTCTGCAGGTTAGCGTGCCCATTGATAATTGGAGAAATGTCGCTTAGCGACATTTCTCCAGTTATGTCAGAGAAGGAACGCCCACTTTGCATCTCATTAGAGATGCAAAGCTGGGCGTACAGAGAACAGGCGCTAATGCAAGGTTTCACGCGATAGTGTGACCTTGCTGATTAGGCGATAAAATTATCGCCGCTTTTCGTCTGAAAACGGACGCAAAAGCGGCGATAATATTTTATCGCCTCGTTGATGATATGCCCCTTAGAATCTTGCCTCATGCTTCACTAGGTCTCATACCTGCTTGCTCACATGTATGTCCATCTGGTGGCACTTTATCCCATATATAATATATTTCTATTGCAGATCTATTATAAGATTATAATACAATCGCACAGCTGTTATGACACAAGTACACACAGCAACTGAGCAACCTGTCTTTAAAATACCACTGCTCCCCAGGTGCATTTTAAAATCTGCCACCCCGTAAAAGAACATTGTGAACTACCATATAAATAACCCACAAATATTCACAGGTTTACCAACACATATCCATGTGACACACCGAATTCCATGGGTGAGATTTTGCTCCGGAACATCAACCGAAACTCGAATTGTGATACAGGGGAACATACCTATGTGTCCTAGTAATACATCTCTCCACAGTGGTTTACAATCTGATTATAGTTTATAATTGGGTGTGTATATCTTAGTCTAAATGATAGTTTTATTTGTATCAAAAATAAAGAACCCTTTAATGTCCTATTTGTTAAATTCAAACCTGTCTGATATTAAATGGATAAAAAGGTTTTTACTGTCACATACATGTTTTGTTGCTATGCAGGGTTTGGTGGAGGAGTACCAAAACCAACACCATTCCCAAAAGCTTGGAATGGGTGCAGTGTATCAGTTTCAGAGGCTGATGGTCCTTGAGACAGATTGCCCCTTGACACACCTGACCCATATGATTCCTGACTGCAGAGCTCCACAGCAGTTGCACCGGTATTGTTTCACCTATTAAATGGCAATCTAGCTCTATGTCACTACTACAGTTCTTGCCCCTGCCCCCTTCTACTGACATCACATCTAGTTGGTCCTGAGTCACTTAGGGCCATATGTACGACGAAGTGGCAGAGCGTGTCGTTAGCATCCTGGGCTTAACGACACGCTCCGCCACTTCTGAAACGCAAGGCTGCACCATATTTACAAGGATGTGGTGCAGCCTTGCGTTTCCCCCTGTGATGGCGCTAAGTTTCACAACTTAGCGCCAACGCAGGCACCCTTGCACCAGAGTGCAAGGGTGTCTGTGTGCAGGGGAGGATTGGTTATGTGTAGGAAGGTGTCCCTTCCTGCACATAACCAATCCTAAAATGCCATTTTGTAACTTTCATGTGTGCTGCTTCATGCAGCACACATGAAAGTTACATAATGGCATTTTTAAAAAGGTTTGTTTATGTACCGGAAGGGACACTTTCCTGTACATAAACAAACCATGGCATTTTGCTTTTTCCATGTGTGCTGCACAAGGCAAATAATGCATTTCTCCTCGTTTCGCCACCTTAAGACCAGGATTTTGCTGGTCTTAAATTTGGCGCTGCCTCCTATGTACCCCACCCTTGTACATAGGGGGAAGCATCAAATACAATGGGTGTTGTGGTGGAACGCCCACCACAACACCCACTGCACGCCCCTTTCACGCTAAACATATTGTGAAAGGGTGCCTTATGTACAAGGCAGCATTAAGCCACGTTAAGTGGCTTAACGCTGCCTTGTACATAAGACAAGACCTATCGCCACGGGAACGTCACAAAAGTGACGTTCCCGTGGCGATAGAAACTTATCATATGCCCTTATAGTTTGTTATACCGTGGTTCTTAATTTAAACTGCTCCAAATAATCTACCTGAAGTGATTTTAGCTTCCATGAAATTGAGTTTCGACGCATCGTGTTGTGATGTTTTTTTTTCTTCTTTTTAATAAAACCTTTATTTATGATTTTCCAAACATTTACAAACAACATCACATTAGTGACAGCATATGAATTCAGTGTAGCAGTGATACAGCATTCAAAATATATGCGGAAGGAAAAATGCAAATTGAGCAGTGCGTTCTAAACAAATTATAGCGGTTGTATCCATGCATAAATCCATCAGACAATGTAAAATGTCAAGTGTGACTATTAGGACTACTTCCGACATTGAGGGTGAGTATATACAAAGTGTCTGGGGGGGGGGGGGCTCAGCCGCGCTGGAGCAAAAAAAACTCCTAGTCTGTCCCATCATGAGCCAATTGCAGTAAATACATGCACAGCAGTTGCTAAATGTACTGGGGGCGGGATGTGGGCAGATGTAGTGAAGCATACAGCTCACTAGTGGTATTGCCGTTGATGGAGCAAGGTAAATAAGAAATTTTTGAACCCCCTAATATTAATGCTAATAATTAATACTATTAATTGTTTTGATGACTAATCAACACTTTACGTCTCTTATAGACATCTTTTATAAGTGGTAACTGCAATTTATGTGCAAAAGTTAACCTACTTACATTTGTCGACGTGAAATAATATTAACATAATGGTTTGCGTACTAATTAGAGTAATATTGCATGATTTGTGCTATGTAGTAAACTTTATTGTGGCTAAAGTATGCGGATGGTAAGTAAACATAGCTTTATATGTCGCTTTTACTAGGTAACACCTAATTGGGGTACATAGAATGACGGGTGGGAAACGAAAAGGCTTATTTTCTTTATTCTTAATTATGATTGTGTTTGTTTTCATGATAGTTCGTTCGGGCCTGTTAAGCCGCACTGTAAAGATGGCTGCCGAGGCAAATGAGCTTAATGCGCAAGTGCAAAATGGCTTCCAAGTGGAAGAAAGCTGCGAAAATATGTCACGTGATTTGAAAGTAAAGCCCGGAGTGAAAAAAGTCAAGGTCAGGGTGACCTGTCACCAGATGGGTGCCAAAAAGGACTCAGCGAGAATGTATGAGAACCAAAGATGCAGCTGTGAATTAACAATGAACTGTTTAAAATAAGGATACAAGAGAAGATACATGTGAGGAACTGTCAATCGGATTGGTAATGTCCTCAAACCGTGAGATAGGACAAAAGTTATAAACATTTTTGGAACCGGTTTAAGCAAGGAGGGCAATGAGGAGATGCTTGCCACCCCTCCAATGGACCAATTAGCGTGAATCTCGCCCCCAAAGAATGAAACATTTCTGTTTAGTAAGCTAGTAATAGGGTATAAGAGGACCTACTCTTAAGTAGGAGGAGCGCTATTCATACATAATTTTTGAGCATTGGACGTTGATGCTGGAGAACTGCTGCTATTTTCCATAGGCCATTTTCTTTTAATATAATTAATCTTTTACTTTTAAATCTGACTGGGAAGGAACGAGATCGTTGCGGGAAACCTGTATAGGTGGTCCGTCGAGGAGGCCTGTTTAGCGGGACAGACAGTCAGTTTTTGGGAGTTCTATGCTGTGATCTGCAACTTATCTCTGCCGAGGCGAAATTTTATTTCTCATCTAAAAGGGTATGCATAAATTCTTTAAAAGGTTATTTCTTATAATGATATTAAACGTATTAAACTGATTAATAAAATTGAAACTTATTCATGCATTTAAGAAAATAGATAAACTTAATTATAATTAAAACTACGAGTCTGTGGTTCTTTAGCTCAATAATAAATGCAATGTTTTAATAGATTTAAATGTGATTGAGCTGGTCTTAATCACCATCAACTATTTCTCACTAGTTGGTCCATCGACCAAAGAGCGGAATACCTTGATGTTTTAGAAACAGACAAGATTAGAACTGATTATGTATGATATTTGAGAAACCATCTTGTCAAGCTTTAAAGGTATCCCGTTCTCTTCCAGCAGTCATTAACTTTTTCTCCTAGGTGAAAGTGGATGGGATCCAGGGAATATTTGAGTGAGTGAATGTATATGCGGTGTTATGGGCCCCACCGTCATATTGGTATAGTTGTTAAAAAGAGTGTTTTCAACCTGGATGTTATGTCCACAGGAGAAGAAATTATATTAGTAGCGCTGGATCACCGTACATGATACTCTTAAGTCATTGTGCAGCAGCGGGACAGCGATTACTTCCCCAGCAGATCGCCACCTCCCGTTTGGCCAACAATAGTGCTATCGATGTAAAGCGGCGAATGCTCTTTGGGACATCCCAGATATACCCCAGCAGTGCCAGCAATGGGTCCGGGTCTATGTTCGTTTCCACCATCTGGGATAGTTGTGTAAAGATTGTTGTCCAGAAATTACCTATGTTCAAGCAGGAAGAAATCGGCATCTTACATGTGACACTTAGGGCAGTTAGAAGGACGGAGGGGGTCTAGCCTGGCCATGAAGCTGGGTGTGTATGTATGTCGGAGAAATTTAAAGTGTATCAATTTATGCCTATGGTTAAGGGCGATTAACTTGGTTTGCAGACAGCAAAAATACCAGACATCGTCTAGGAAGGGGAGGCGCAGATCTTCAACCCAAGTCTCCCACACGCATTCATCTACTGTGGGCAATAGCGCAAGGCACGTCTTATACAGTTTAGAGACCCAGTGGCCTCCCTCCGTGTCCTCTATAAGCCGTGTAAGGGGGGGTGAAATCCACCAGGGCAATGGGGTAAGAGGGAACCCGGGCGCGCAATGCACTTTGGATGCGATGTAAAATACATCTGTCAATTAGGGTAGCTGTGGCAAAGCGCGTGTCCTCTGCCCAGGAGATGACATGGCCGTTTGGAAATAGATCCCCAGTTGTGTGCAATGCATAGCACATCAGTGTGTTTTTAATAATGGCCTCTGTAAGTGGGCGTAGCCATCGATTATCAGCAAGTGGCAGTGCGGGGGAGTAAAGTCGTTCCAACCCCAGCATACTCAGGAACCTGTGCCACGCCCAACAGGTAGTGGACAATGGTTGAATATCTGTAGGATCTAAAGGTAAGCCAACGGGGAGTATGGCATTGAGCAAGATCTCTCCAGCATGATTGTGCTCCACACACTGATAGGGAAGTCGGGCATCACTGTGGTACCAGTTATATGCACACTGGCATTGTGCAACAAAATAATAAAGGTACAGGTGTGGCACCCCAAAACCACCCCTCTCATACAGGAGAACCAATGCATGGCAGCCCACCCTAGGTCTGCGGCCCGCCCAGATATAACGCACAAGACTTCTCATCGTGTCGAAGAAGGCATTTATAAGGGGAATGGGTATAATTAGGAATAAATAAAGAAATGGGGGTAGTACCATGTAGAAGTGAGCCCCCTCCTTGTAAAGCAAAGACAACTTCTTCCAGTTTGAGGGTCAGAGTTGTTTATTGAGCGTACACAGAGACCCCATCCATCGGACTGCCAGGTCCAACTGCCTTTCACAGCCTTTTCAATTCCAACATAGCAACCACCCACATTCTTATGGCTTACATCATCACTTAGAATCTAGCTTTAATGAACATGAAAGAAAGGTAAAACACCTCAACACCTCCCTCCTTATAAAACAAAGTCATAGAAAACAAGAAAATATCCAGGGAAGGAAAATTGCTGGTCATGGATTAGATGACACAGTTTTGCAGTCGGAGTGGTATCCTTTTTATGCAAAGAGGTCTACCGTCATTCTCTGTGCCACCCTGACTGTTGGTGTCACCAAATTTGTTCCCTTGACACTTAGCCACCCTGTTAAGGTTCTAAATTTTGTGATCATGGGTTTTCACTGAATTCTTAAGAACCTTGAATGGTTGACTAAACTTGGACTTTCCTCCCTTTCTCCTTGGAGACTTAGGGGCACATGCATCAAGCTATTTTGCGATCACAAACATTGCGAATCGCAAAAATTGTGTGTTTGCGATCGCAAAATAGCCATAAGCAATGCATGAAGCAAAATCGCAGAATCGCCCGTAAAATCGCAATTTTTGGCGATTACCTAAATACCGAATCTGAATTTGCGATTCCGTAATGGGTAATCGCAAATTGGTAATCGCAAAACCTATGCAAGAAAAATTTGCAAATTGCGATTGCTAGAATCGCAAATTGCATTTCTTGAATAAGAACAAATGAAACCAGGTGGTAACCATTTCAAAGTGAACAAATCAGGTGGTAACCATTACCAAACTACTTAAACAGTCCCAGAAGGCATCAGAATGTTTCACAATGGCAGCGCTCTACATCATGGCGAGGAGGATGAGGCTACGAGCAGCAGCACAGAGAAGGAGGATACAGGAGCGCATTTTCAGAGTGTGTGTTACTTTGTTAGGGCAGACAGAGGAAGAAATATATGACAAATACAGGTTGAATGCAGACAGAATTTATGAACTTATAGCTGAATTAGATCCACTACTGCAGCGTCAGACTCGCAGGACACATGCCATCCCCACTCATGTGGAGGTCCTATGTTCTCTGCACCTCCTAGCGTCAGGTAGCTTCCAGGGGGTAATATCTGCAGCTGAAGTTGTCTCTCAAAGTGCCCTATCGCGCTTTTTCAACTCATTCCTGGACGCCATGTTGCAGAGGATACACCACCACATAAGGTTCCCCACAACACCACAGGAATTGAAGCAAACAAAATTTGATTTCTATCAGGTAGCCCTTTTTCCCCACGTAATTAGTTGCATTGATGGGACGCATGTAGCCATTTGTCCCCCCTCAGTGAGTGAGTACATTTACAGGAACAGACAATCATACCATTCATTGAACGTACAAGTCATCTGCAATTCCAAAAACATCATCACAGAAATAGTGGCTAGTTACCCTGGCAGTACACATGACTCCTACATTCAGACACAGTGGCATGCACAGAAGTCTCCCTGCGGGTGAATTTGGAGAAGGATACCTGTTTGGTAAACAGATGTAATACTGTCTTTCAGACTCTTCCACCATGGTGAGAGATAGCAGTGAGTAATGTATTTGTTTTACACCGTGTAGGTGATAGCGCATACGCTCCTTCATACTGATGCCATACCTAAATCCAAGTACCCTAAGTGAGCAGCGATATAATGAGGCACATATCTACACACGCAACATGATTGAGAGGACATTTGGTTTACTGAAATCTAGGTTCCGCTGCCTCCACAAAACTGGTGGTGCATTGCAGTACAGGCCAGATACCTGCTGCAAAATTGTCGCCACTTGTGCCATGTTGCACAACATTGCTACTAATAGAGGCATACCCCTGGAACTCTCTGACAGCGAGCCTGAGGAAGACAATCAGCCAAGACAACCACCACAAGCGGCATGCGGTACAAGTGCAGCAGAGGGGAGACAGAGACATGCAGAAATCACTCAGCATTTTTTTTAAGGTGGGTAATGATGAGACAACACACTACATGCTCAACTGTTTAATTAAACAAAATTTGCTAGTGTTAATGCACACATACCAGGTGCAAACAAGTGTTGTAAAAAAAAAATACATGACATTGCAATGGTACTTAAATGGCAGTCCAGACAATGTTCATGCTACTGGTTACCTCACCAGATTTTTAAGTGTCCAACAATTCACTTTTTGTGGCCACCCACTCCCGGGGGCCTTTCAGTTGGCTCTGCCACATCCCTTGTGGAGCCTTCGGTGCCAGTGGTTCTCCGAGTACTGCCCCTTCTGGTTGTTGTTATTGGTGCCAGTAGGCTACTGAGGCTGGAGGCCTCCTCACTCTCCCCCTTCCAGAACATTGTTGCCACCAACTGCAGCAGTCTGGAGTTGCTCCACCACATTGGTGACCTGGATAAGGCCCCTGGCCACATCACCACAGCAATGGCTCATCTCAACTTGCATCCCCACAGCACGATGGAACAGCTAAGCTGTTGTTGTGCTCAGGCGAATGATGGCCCTGGTGTAACCATCTAGGAGCACCATCAAATTATGATGCCTCCTACGTTGGTATGCATGGTCATCCTACATCACCCTGCACAAGTCATGCATTGCTTTGGTGACATTAGCAAAGTTTTCATTGGTGAGCATCTGTCCCTCCAGCCCACCCCAGACAGCAGACTCATCGTCTCCTGCAGCTGCCATGAGGGCCCTTGCCCTTCGCCTACGAAAATGTACGGATCTGCGCCGCATTGGTACCTCTGGTGTTCTTGTGGGTGTATGGCCAGCCTGTGGTGTTGGAGTGTCAGGTTGGCTCCCCTCCTCACTTTCCAAATCTGGCAGTGGTGGCACTTTGGTCCTGCGTCTAGTGGGTGCAGGTACAGGTGATGGTGCTGCCACTTCTGTTTCCTCTTCTGACTGGGCATCATGTTCGTGTGTGTAATTGACATCACCGTCACTCTCCTCTGCAGCTGCATCTGTGATGTTAAACAGTGCAAGTTCAGTATTTTTTGGTGTACATGTATGTCACATTGCGCATGGCATTGTTTAATAAAGTTATTTAGTTACGCACAAAGTCTACTTTAATCACTTGCTTGGTGTACTCTGATGCACTAATTCTGTTATGATCCCTCCTTGCCTTTCACTTAGATTTTTCTGTATGCTACTACCATAATCGATTTGGGTGTGACAAGTAAAATGTAGACTGGAGTCAGAATTGCTACACTAAGCATGATCTGCATTGGGGGCTATTTTCATTAGATTAAACTATGAATGATTATTTGCATTGATCTTACCTCGTGAGGTACTGGCCTGTTCAGAGATGTCAATCTGTGTGATGCCAACAACTGCTTCCGGCTGCACTGTTGACTCCACCATGTCCTCCAGGGGTGTGTTGGCACGTTCTGTAGATGGTCCCCCTCCTGTTTTTTTTGCATCGGGAAGCCTTGCAGCCACCCTTTCTTTAGCAGAGCTACACAGGTCATACCAGCGCTTGCGCAGGTCGGATATTGTGCGCTGTGTGACCCCCACTGCATTGACCTTTGATTGGATCCCAAACCAAAGCTTCCTTTTAACAGACTCTGGGACCTGCAGTGACTGCTTTCCAAACAGTTTGTCGTGGCTCTGCACGACTTGCTCAATGAGGACTTCAAGTTCTTTCTTGCTAAATTTCAGCTTCCTCTTGCGCCCTTCACCTTTCTTGTCCCCTGTTTCAGAAGCCATGCTGATGTAATCCCACAGATTCTGCTCACAGTTAAGCTTGTTTCTGCTCAGCTCCAACACTCTGCCTCCTCCTCTGCCTCTCTCAGTGAACAGGTGTGAGCAATCCCAGATTCACTTCCTGGTGGTGATGTCATCAAGCTGCATCGATATTAGGAAATCGATATTTGCGATTCTGTATTAGCGAATTCGCTTTTGCGATTCGGAATACGTAATCGCTATTAGCGATTTCTACCGAATCGCAAAAATATAGCAACATTTTTGATGTATAGACTTTTGCGATTCCTAAATAGCGATTACTTAAAAATCGCTATTTAGGAATCGCAAATTGGATGCTTGATGCATGTGGCCCTTAATCCTAACCCAGTCCCCCACCGATACCTCAGTTTTTTTACAGCCTTCCTTGCATCATATAAAACTTTCCTCTTTTCTATCTTGGATCTTCCGTTTTCCCTCCAACCTTCTGTGCTACCCACATCATCATCCACAATACCTCTTTTGGCTGTGACCCATGATGGAGTCACTTCATTACTGCTAATCCTGCCCTTGAACAAAGAAAATGGGGCAACACCAGTGGTGGAATGCAGAGTAAATCTGTATTCACGTACTTTTTTTTTCATAGCCATCTCCCAATATCCTTTAGGTACCACAGCCTGCTGCAACGTTTCTTTAAGCACCTTCACAAACCTCTCAACAACACCATTACCTTCAGGATGGTACAAATCTGCTTTCCTAATATATAAAAACCCGTCTCTTTCAAAAAACTTTCCATCATTTTGGAGGTAAATTGGACCCCATTGTCTGACAAAAAGGACAACGGAAATCCCTCCCTTTCAAACAGTTCCTCCAGAAATTCAATGACCACCCCTGATTCAACAGAGTTAACAATTTTAATTTCAGGCCACCTGGAAAACATATCTAAGCACACCAAAACATACTTATCTTGAGATTTCAATTTGACAGGGCCCAAAATATCTATTGCAATGTCAGACCATGGGCCACTAGCTTGTTCCCTTACCACCATAGGTTGCGTCCTGCACTTCAAAATCATGTCACTGCACAAGCATTCGGTAAAATCTCGAACCATTCTCTCGATCTGCATGTTTAATGGCAGGCCACCAGTAAGCTTCCCTGATTCTTTCCTTTGTCTTGGCAATGCCCATGTGACTAGCATGAGCGCTCTTCACCAATTTGTCTCTGAGACTACAAGGAGGAATCAACTTGCTTGTCCTCATGAGGAGACCATCAACTACTGCCAGCTCCTCTCTAACTTGGCAATACCCTTTGATTTCATCCTCACAGTCCTTTTTCGCGCCCCATCTTCCCAGAACATTCTTCATTACCTGTTGCAACCTTTGATCATCTGCCAGACAGTTCCTCCATTCCTCCTCCAGAATCGAGCCTACACTAACTGCACAAACATTGACCTCCTCATCAATCTCTCCTCCCCCGAACATGTCGCTTTCTTCTGAGACTTCCGCCTCACTGCCATATAATCTGGACAGACAATCTGCTAAAATATTACTAGAACCAGGTAAATATGAGACTATGAACTCAAACTCCTGTAATGCCACCACCCATTTTCTTATACGATGAGAAACAAAATCAATACCTTTCTTGTAAAAACCTCTTTCAAAGGTTTGTGATCAGTTAGCACTTCAAAACTCTTGCCCCACAGAAACTTCTTTAGCTTACGCACCGCCCAGAAAACAATTAGGGCCTCTTTTTTTACGACAGAATAATTACATTCTGCCCCTCTCAAAGGTCTCGAGATGAGAACAGCTCCTAACCCTTTCGAGCTGGCATTCGTCATGACATAGAAAAACTTAGATGGATTAAAACTTGCCAAATTGGGAGCTTCAGATAAATACCTCTTAATGCACACAAACTCTTTGTCACAACTTTCACTCGATGCAAATTCACAACCTTTCCTGAGCAATGCCCTCATACAGCAGGTCTTATCAGCAAAATTGGGAACAAACGTATTGTAAAATTCTGCCACCCCTAAAAACTTAATCCGTTCTTCTTTGTTGGTGGGAGGCAAAAGATTACAAATAGAACTAACGAGTGAAGGTTTGGGCCTGATACCAGATGCAGATATAAGGTACTCAATCTCGCTAACATTAAACTTACACTTATCTGATCTGAGAGTGAGACCAGCTCTTAGCAATTTCTTCAACACTGACCTCAACCTGTCATCGTGTTCTGCAAGATCCACCCCCACAATCAGAACATCATCCTGATACACTTTGACACCTTCAATTCCCTGCAAAATACTCTCCATTGCTCTCTGAAATACACAGGCTGCAGAGATGAGTCCAAAAGGCATCCTCAGAAATTTAAAGGTGCCAAACAGCGTGATAAAAGTTGTTAGATCTTGATAAAGTGGGTGGAGCTTGACCTGATGGTAGGCTGAAGATAAGTCTAAAGTTGAAAAATGTTTCGCACCTTCAAGAGAACACAGCATTTCATTCATATTAGGAAGTGGGTAGTGGTCAACCACCACTGCCTTCTTAAGCTCTCTCAAGTCAACGCAAAGTCGAGCCTCTCCATTGGCCTTTAGAGCCATAACAACCGGAGAGACCCACTGCGTTGCTTCCACCTCCTGAATTATTCCATCAGCAAGAGTTTGTCCAATTCAGCTCACATGCTTTCCTTCACCAGTAGGAGCACCCCTCTTACTTTTGCTACCTTAGGATTGGCAGTTGACTTGAGTTTGATACAGTGCACATAATTTGTGAGGCATCCCAGTTTTTTTAGAACACCTTTGGGAATTCGTTGATCCAATTTTCGCTCCCTTGTTCCACTGAGCTGACAGAAGGAATCTCTTTCAAGCAGACTGAGGGGTTTTCATTGGGATCCAAATGAAACCAACTGATAAGAGAGAGTCCCTTCATTAAAACATATATTTTTGCAGGAATAATCCTTCCTTCAAAATCAATTGTGCCCCAGAAGTAGCCCACTAGATCAATATTCTCTCCACCATACTCCTTTGGTTTTATATCAGGTTTCAATAAAACAACCTTTCCCAATAAGTGTTTCTCATAAAATACCTTCGAGATAAGGGTAATCTTAGCCCCAGAAACAAAGAGCATGTCCACAGATGCTTCATTGACCAGCACTTCTTCAAAAAGCCCTTCCCCACCATTTTCCTTAGTCTGGAAAATATTAACTTCCTCAACAACTTCCTCATAGACTTCGACCTCTCTGACTTTCTTTGCTTCCTTACCGGATTTGCAGCATCTAAAGAAATGCCCTTTCTCCCCACAGGTAGTGAAAGTGACCTTCCAGCATGGATGGTCTTTAAAATTTGCCATGTGTCCCACATTGCCACATCTAAAACATTTCCCTTGAAAATTCCTGCTATTGAAAGGTTTGTTAATAGTGGTGGCAACAGTTTTGTTCTTGGTGGGTTTGTTGTCCACCATCTTGACTACATCCCCTTCATTTGTTCCTGCAGTTAGATCTTTGCGTATAGTGTCTACACAGGCCTTAGATTGTTCATGCATATTCACAATAGTAAGAAACTCTTGTAAGGACGGGTTGTCTTTCCGCCATAAACTATCACTAGCTTTGTTGAGGGTGCAACCCAACATCAACTGATCCCAGGAGCTGTGGGCGTCAGCGTAGCCGCAGGCATAGAGATCAATCATCAGCTGTGCACATCAGTTTGACATCCTGATGCGCAGTGAGGGAAATCAGCGGCTGATGGACTCACGCCACAGGCTTCAAGATGGTCACGAGGGGGACTCGTGCCAGTTGCTTCAGGGCGTTCTCGTGGCCAACTCTTACACACAGCACCATCAGCTCTCCAAAGTAAGTTCAAAGGCTTAAGTTCTCGAAATTGTAGAGATCCCTCAAATAGATGCAGGTGCTCGGTCGCTGATGTCGTTATGAAGGCAAATCTTCCATTCAGTGTTGAGATCTCTGTTCTGCCCTGCTGAGTTCTTCCTTTTTCCAGTTTTCGCCAAAATGTAGAAGTGAGCCCCCTCCTTGTAAAGCAAAGACAACTTCTTCCAGTTTGAAGGTCATACATGTTTATTAAGAACAGTGTACACAGAGACCCCATCCATCAGACAGCCAGGTCCAACTGCCTTTCACAGCATTCTCAATTCCAATATAGCAACCACCCACATTCTTATGGCTTACATCATCACTAAGAAACTAGCGTTAATGAACATGAAACAAAGGTAAAACACCACATACCACCATTTTAATAATGGGAATATGGCCAGCTATTGACAGTGGTAACTTTATCTATCTCTCAGACTGCGATGTCGGTTTGTTAATTGTAGGGCCGTAATTCAATCGGAGGACTTGGTCCTTATCCCGGTGAAGCTGAGTTCCCAAATATTTAACAGTGTCTTCCCACCACCGCAAAGGGTATGTGCAGTTGAATCGCTACGTCACTGAGGTCAGCGGAAACAGCTCAGATTTCCCCCAGTTAATGTGCAGTCCGGAATGGTGGTCAAATCGTGGGAATCTCCTGAATGATGGGGTCAAGATTCGTAGCAGGTTGTCTACTAAAATGTCATCTGCATATAATGAAAGAAGTAGTGGATCTGGGCCAAGTGTCTCTCCTGTAAATGCCATACTAGAGGGTCCATGGCAATAATGAACAAAAGCTGGGATAGATGGTACCCCTGCCTGGTGCCCCTGGCCAAGGTGAATGAGGAGGTCAGGGACCCATTGACCTGGATGCGTGCTGTTGGCTGCAATTAAAGGAGCATAATGAGGGACATAAACTCCTGCTGGAGGCCAAGTTTCCAAAGTGTTGCTAATAAAAAAGGCCACTCCAGGGAGTCAAAAGCCTTTTCTGCATCTAACAGGGCAACAGCAGCTGGGACGTCTGTGGAAATCCTATTCAGTACGGAAAACAACATGCGCAGGTTGGTAGACATAGACTGATGTGGAATTAACCTGGATTGGAGAGGAGAGACAAGGATCTCAAGAAGAAGAGAAAGTCTAGTGGCAAGTATTTTCGCAAAGGACTTTATTATCGAAATTCAGCAGCGAGAATGGACAGTAGGATTAGCAGGCTTTAGGGTCCTTCCCAGGTTTCATCAACAGAACTATAATCACCTTCTGCAAGGTAGGGGGAAGGGTCCCCACCTCCAGCTCCTCTGCATACAGTTCCAGAAGACGGGGTGCAAGCAAATGTTTATAGGTTTTATAAAATGTTCCAGTCAGTCCATCAGAAGCCGTGGTTTTAGACCCATCCATGGAGTCTATGGCGGAGACAATCTCTTGAACTGTTATTGGCTCACTAAGAAACTGCTGCTGCAGGGAGGACAGCCAGACCATCGCCACCTCGGAAAGGTAATCAGCAATCTCATGGTCCTCCCCCGCACATCGGGAAGTATATAGTCTGGTATAATAACGCAACAATTCTGCAAGAGTGAGTTTGGGAATATAATCACTGCCCTTTTGTGGACGAAGCAGTCTAGCCAGTGTACGTCCGGGGCGCTTGCCCTCACCATACCGTCTTGCCCGAGCATACTTCCCAAGGAAGTTCACCTCGCGATCTGCTAGGTCCCGAAACTTCTCCAAAATTTGAGCCTGGAGTCACAACTGGATATTATTGAGTCCCCGAGCCGTGGCAATATATACCAGCTGTAGAGCAGGCTCAACCTGCTCCAGGGAACAGCGGATATCCCAAAGTATACCGCTCTGTTTGGCTATTGTCGCCCCGCGGATATAGGCCTTGAAGGCTTCCCAAAGGGTGGCCTGTGTGGAGACACTGCCTTCTTTGAACATAAATTATTCGGTTATAGCCAAGCGGAGTTTGTCCCGAAACACCAAGTCAAGAAGAGCCTGATAGGGAAATCTCTAAACATACTCCACCCCCCTACCCCCAGCAATGGAAAAATTTGCATTATGAACACAGGAGCATGATCTGACAACATACAGGAGAGGCAGTTCACTTTGCCCAGCCATGGCAGGAGCAATTTCAATAGGAGCCAATAATCTAAATGTGACCAAGTACCATGTGGTGCCGAGTAGAAGGTATGCCCCGGGGTTAACACGTTCTTTGTTGTCCATGCCTCCTTGCTTGTAGTTGTTAGACCATGTGACCAGAGGCCATTTTGTGTATTCAGCCAGTGTACTTTGGCATAGGCCTGCATGTGTTCTTTGATGTCCATGCCTCCTTGCTTGTTCTTTGACCATGTGGTCGGCAGCCATTTTGTGTATTTAGCCAGTGTGCTTTTGCCATAGACCCGCATGTGTTCTTTGTTGTCCATGCCTCCTTGCTTCTTGTTGTTGCTTGACCATGTGGCCCATGGCCATTTTGTGCAGCCAGTCAGTGTGCTTTTGCCATAGGCCTGCATGTGTTCTTTGTTGTCCATACCTCCTTGCTTTGTTGGTGTTTGAACATGTGGCCAGTGTATTAAATAAATCTGTTTTCCCAGTTGTCAAAGCCATTTTCTAGGGACATTGAAGGGGGCTATGCTTTTTGTTAATTTTTTTACTTTTTCCCCTGATATCAGTTTAATGTGATTCAGGATCATTGTAGTATGTACATACAGTGTTTATATAATATTATATGCATTTTTTACATTTACCCATGCACTTCCTTGCCTCCCAAAGAATTTCTCATAGTCATCTGGAGAGACTCCGGCAATTACTTTAAAAAAAATATTATTCAATTTTTCCCTGGTCTACAGCAACCGCCTGCCATAGGGCTCTTAGGCTATAGGCGCACACCAGCATTCACCTTTTTAAGGATTATTAATTTTTTTTCCCTGGCCTGCACCCCCTGCCTGCCATAGGTCTCCTAGGCCAGAGGTGCACACAAGCAGTCCCTTTGTATGGATTATTCAATTTTTTTCCTGGCCTGCATCCCCTGCCTCCCATAGGTCTCTTAGGACATAGGCGCACACCAACATTCATTTCTTTAAGGATTATACAATTTTTTCCCTGGCCTGCACTCACTGCCTGCCATAGTTCACCTAGGCCATGGCCGAACACCAGCATTTATCTTTTTTACGATTATTCAATTTTTTCCCTTGCCGCCTACACCCCCTGCCTGCTAGAGGTCTCTTAGGCCATAGGCACACACTAGCATTGAGCTTTTTAAGGATTATTCCATATTTTTCCATGGCCTGCATCCCCTGTCTGCCATAGGTCTCTTAGGCCATTGGCACACACCAGCATTCACCTTTTTAGGGATAAATAAAAGAATTTCCATGGCAGCCTGCACCCCTGCCTGCCATAGGTCTCTTAGGCCATAGGCGCACACAAGCATTCACTTTTTAAGGATCATTAAATTTTTTCCCCTAGCATGTGCCCCCTGCCTGCTATGGGTCTCTTAGGCCATAGACGCACACCACCATATCAATATTTTACCTGACCGCCTGCACCCTGTGCCTGCCATAGGTCTCTTAGGCCATAGGCGCATACCAGCATTCACCTTTTTAAGGATTATTCCATATTTTGTCCCTGGCCTGCAGTGCACCCCCTGCCTGCCACAGGTCTTTTAAGACCTAGGTGCACACCAGCATTCAACCTTTTAAGGATTATTCAAGTTTTTACCCTGGCCACTTGCACCCCCTGCCTGCCATAGGGCTTTTAGGACATAGGGGCACACTAGCAATCAGCTTTTTAAGGATTATTCCATTTTTTTTATTGGCAGCACCCCCTTTCTACCATAGGTCTCTTTGGCCATTGGCACACACCAACATTCAGCTTTTTAAGGATTATTCAATGTTTTTTTCCTGGCCCCCTGCACTCCCTGCCTGCTACAGCTTTCTTAGGCCATAGGCGCACACCAGCATTCACCTTTTTAAGGATTATAAAAAAAAATCCGTGACTGCCTGCACTCTCTGCCTGCCATAGGTCTCCTAGGCCATAGGTGCACACCAGCATTCACCTTTTTACGTATTATTCAATTTTTTACCCTGCCAGCTTACACCACTTACCTGCTATAGGTCTCTTAGGCCATAGACGCACACTAGCATTCACCGTTTTAAGGATTATTCAATTTTTTCCCTGACTGCCTGCACCCCGTGCCTGCCATAGGTCTCTTATGCCATGGGCGCACACCAGCATTCACCTTTTTAAGGATTATTCCATTTTTTTCCCTAGCCTACAACCCCTGCATGACATACGTCTCTTAGGCCATAGGTTCAGCTGGCCCACACAAATCAGCGCCAGCTCACGTAGGGTATGGCAGAAGAGACCATCTGCTGTTGCTGAGGAAGGTGGGGGTTCCGTTGGGTGGCAGCAGTGGTGGATCCCGGCTGCTGGCGGCGCTGGCGATGGTGTGGCTGGCCAGAGGGACCGGTGTAGTGTGGATTGTGGCCTCATTGTCGACATTGCTAAGTTAGCTTAGGCCTATCTGCCATGATGCCTCTTTTGCACACGTTACTTCGTGACTTTGTTTTTCTAGACTCTGCTCGTGCCTATGTTCATGAGAACTGTCAACATTTCTGCCTGTCACGTTTTCTGCTGTTCTCTGTGGTTTTCGTCTGCACACGATGTACAAGGTTGGAAAACAACGTCCCTTGTTATTTTGTTCTAGTCAGCCCCACGCACTTAGACATAACACGAAGCACAGCTGCACTGCTGAAATTCGCGTGCTTTTAATATTGCAAGATACCTGTTAGAGGCACTTGGAGAAAAACCTTTCCAGGGAGAAGAGCTGTGCTTGTCCGATGATGTAAACCTTGCATCTAGTTCTTAAGGTATGGGGGTCCCCCTGACAAAGCCCAGAGGTCTTCTATTTTTATAATAAACTAGTTACTAGCACGGGGAGGGTGGCAAGGCATTATAGGCCTTTATCCACTGTCTTTATAAAATGCTGTCCCCGTTTGTATTCTATGGAATTGTAACGATGCTTACTATTTTGTCTTTATGCATTATGCTGCTAGTACTGGCACGTGTACTGTGTCTTAGAGCACGTTAGTTGAAATAAACATTTTAAACTATACTGTGTCTCTTAATACGCACGTTGTGGACAAGTATGAGTGAGTAATGAAAGAGTGTTCTTGCTCCCGCGATTCCTGAAAGAGTCCGTGTTCTGGGATGTCTAATCATTGGTAGCTTCGCTGTAGTACGGAGAACGAATGAGACACTATAGCTAGTCGGATTGGGATTTTGGGCACTAAGGTGGATGGTTGGTACACCACTATACACAGAGGTCCTGTTTTCCTGCACATAGTTCTGTATATGTGCAGAATCCCCGCAACATGGCGCCCCCAACGTTTGGTCTGGTTCTTATCTGCGAGACGCTTGAGTAGTGCTTGTGCTTGTCCACAATTCCCTCACTTCTGTTTCCGGAAACAGATGTGAGGGTGTAACCTCCTATATTGATGTTTTTATAGGTTCTTTCAAGCTTGAAGTTATTAAAAGGTATTTTCTTTATTGTTAACCCTATATTGCGCTGCCACGCACTAGGTTGTTATTCATTCTTGGTCTTAATGGCTGTGAATATAAATATCCCGGCACATAGCCGCGCTGCGCTCCGAGCTCATTTGACAGCGTATGGAGTGCCTGACGCGGGTGTCGCTCTAATCTTTGTGGTGCAAGCTGATCCAGCTTACCACTTTGAGGTGTTTTATTCATGGGTCACTTTTCCGGCGGTGGATGGAGCTGATAATTTGTTCCATGTGTACACTGCCACGGCCCTTCCTAATGCTTATCGGCCTTATCAGGCTCTTGAGGTTCCGCTCACGGCATGGCAACACCGAATTTGGTTTAATGGCGCCCTCCCACACCCGGTCACCCCGATTCGTTTAGGCCCTTTATCGATAGATGTGGCCGCTTGGCCTGTTTTGGCCGGGTACACCCCGCATCCACGTTATTTAGCAGTTCCGGTAGATGAACTGCGCGTGCTGCATACGTCTTTGGTACGTGTGCACAGAGCTTTGGTACAATATGTCACACGCAACGTCCAGATGGCCCCTCCTGGAGTTGCAGCGCAACCAGCTGGGCCTGGCGGTGTAACTATAAGTCCCGTCATGGTTAATTCGGTGATGGGCAAGCGCCCACAGAATAAGGATGATTTACCTTATTGGCTTGCTGAGAAATTTGACCAGCTGGAGGCGGTGTTTCCAAATACCTCTCCTGTGGAAAAACACAGGATTTTGACTATAAGTTTGCCAAAGGACTTAATTCCCAAGTTAACTGACTGCAACAACGGGGGTAAGGTATTTGCAGCAGTGTATGCGAAGTGTTTCGGCACTCCCTCCATGACAGTCCTCCCTGCCGTGATTAAGCATGTTCAAGACGAACATGGCCCTGAAGCGGCTGTAGATTTGAGGATGCGACTAGTGGGAGTGTTCGATGTAGTGGCTGATCTAATCCTTGCCAATGTCAAGGGTGATGCAGTTAACTTTCAAGTAGCTAACGCTTTGGCTTTAGTCCCAGAGCTGGACAAGCCTCGCGAATTACCGAAAATTATTGCACAGGCTTATAAAACCATTGGCCGCAATAGTTTGGGAGTTAAGCCTTTTGCTAAAACGCAAACTCAGACACAAACACAACAAAAATCTCAGTCTGATAAAGACGAGAAACCGTTCTTTTCTAAAAAAGAACTGGAAAATAAAGAAGCAGGGGAAGCAACAACAGAAACAGGGGTCGCGTGCTGCGTCACCGGCTTCCGTGTCTTCTGAACGCACTTATGATTTGCGCGACTGAGCGAGAATTAAGTCTCCTGACAGGTTTCAGGTCCCTGAACAGCGTTCTCCTCGTTCTTCACAGGCACCATCGGGCTCACAGGCTGGTGGAGGAGATCGCCAGGATCGAGGCAAGGGTCGAGACGCCCCACAAGGACGGGACCAGCCTTGTCAGACTGGAGGCAGGGGGAAACAAGAATTTCCACGTTCTTGTCCTCAATTTCAGAAGAAAAAATGTGCTGCTTTAACAGCGAGATATGCCACAGACGGTGAGAACGAGACTCCTGAATTAGACATGGGCAGTGACGCTGCTAGACAGCGCCGCAGAAGTTACCATAGTGCAGGAGGCACTGCGTCCTCATGTGGAGGCGACAGCAATTGACACTTTCATTACTGTCGAGACAGCTGACACCCGAGTGGCACCCCCTGACAGACTATATAATATAGTCCTTCTAATTGAAGGTGACATTGAGCGTGTTATTAAAGGGATTTTTTGGGAAAATCTGACCTCTTCTTACGACATATTATTGGCAGAGGCGGATTGGCCACCACCATTTGTTCTCGCTGCTCCGAGAGGGGAGGAAGTAATACTTCCGAGTTTTTCACGTTATGTCCCCAAGGAGCATGCGGAGGCTTTCGCAGCAGAATGGGCTGTGGCCCTAGCCCCGGCACTGTACCGTAATCACGTGGGCTGGGATAAAAATTCTCCCCCCCATGAAATACCTTTGCGGTCTATGCCACAGGCTCAACCCCAATATCCCCTCCGGCGGGAAGCTAAAGGTCCCGTTTCAGACATTCTGACACAGTTAGAGTATCAAGGAGTGATTGTGACATGCGTGTCACCAATGAATAACCCCCTTTTCGCGGTTTCTAAACCCGATGGGTCGTACCGCTTAGTTTTAGATTACCGGCATTTGAACTCTCATTGTCGAACCTTTGCGGTACAGAATACCCATAGTTCTGCTCTAGTCGACAGTCTTGTTCGTAAAAAATATAAAACGACACTTGACCTTTCCAATGGATTTTACACACACAATTTGTCCCCTGAATGCAGTCAATGCACCGCGTTCACTTCCGGTGGAAAACAAATAAAATTCCGGCGTTTGCCAATGGGCTACAGGAACAGCCCGGGGGTCTTCGCCGCCCGTGTTGTCTCTTTGTTGGACAGCATAGACCCAGATGCGTATTCGTACGTGGATGATATATATCTGACAGACGACGAACTATGGCCGCATCTTTCCAGAGTCGACCGCATTATTCTTGAATTTGCGGACTACGGTTATAAATTTAATTTTGCCAAATCACACATCGCAGAGTACGCGGTGTTGTTTTTGGGCTACGAGCTCAACAATGAAGGTAGGGGCTTAGCTCCCCACTTCCTGGAGAAGTGCGCACTTCTGCACCCTCCAACAGCCCTGAAAAAACTTCAGTCTTTGCTGTGATTTTTGAACTTCGGGCGTTCTTACATTCCTGAGTATGCCCAGTGTATCAAGCCTCTTTATGCCTTGATACAACCAACCTTTTCAAAGTCATGCTGGCTTCCGGAACATTCGGCTATTCTGCAATCTTTGCAGTCTGATCTACTTGAATCTAAGTTCTTGTTGACTCGTGATAACCACACGAACCTGGTGATCAGAATCGTGCCAGGCGCAGTGGGTTTCACTTACTTAACGTTTAACGAAGGTGACTCAGTACCTATTGCATACAGGTCGCATCTTTACACTTCTGCCGAGTTGCGCTTTTCAACTGTGGAAAAAGTTTTGACTGCAGTGCAAATGGCGATTCTTAAGGAACGCGCACTGGCACAGGGAAAACGCATTTTGGTGGTAACACCATATCCTGCCCTTGAGGCAGTGACAAAGGCAAGTGTACCGAACTCTAAGGCTTTGCACCCGCGTTGGATACAATGGGCTACTTCTTTGACGTCTCCGGATGTCACCTTTATCTTTGATTCCTCTCTTCAGACACAGGAGTTCTTGCAGTATGAATTTGTTCATCCTCCTCCTCTGTCTTTACTGCCGCTTGAGGAGTACAAATGTATCATTTACACCGATGGTTCGGCGCAACCGGCCACGGGTTCTAAGCATGCTTATTCAGCAGCATGTGCTATTGTGGCGGGTACCATGGTGAACGGTGAGTTCAAGTCGAGTGTTGTGCACACGCAGGCACTGGGAGACAGTACCGCCCAATTGGCCGAGCTGCGTGCTTTGGTGCTGGCACTTGAGTTTGCAGACCCGGATGTGACTACTCTCATTTTATGCGATTCTTACTACTGTGTTCAGTCTTTTAATGACAACTTATTCTTTTGGTCTCAGAAGAACGACTATCGAGATTCTAAGGGCAGCGCAATTAAGCATAAACTGCTTTGGGTTAGAGTAGCAGATCTTAAACAACGTCTGCCTCTCACACAGGTGATTCACACTCTTGGCCACCAGCGTGTGGGCGCACACGCGGTCGGTAACAGTTTGGCGGACGAAGCTGCCAAATCAGCAGTAGCCACGTGCTCAGTAGCAGCCGTTACAAGATCCATGACAAAAATAGATAATGAGATTTTGGCAGCTATTGCTGCTACTAAGGAAGGTTCTAATTACCCACAGGGTTTCCCTTCCAAGTACTCTTATCACTTAAGTCCCGACCAGGTTCCTTATGTAAGAATTCCAGACGTTGGTGATCGGCTGATTCCCAACGCGGACCGCAGAATTTCTTTGATAACAGCCGCGCACGAAGGCTTGGCTTCAGCCCATGCTGGCGTGTCTGCAACTGTTTCAATCTTGCAGCAGCGTTATTGGTGGTGTGGTTTATATAAACAGACCCTTAATTATGTCCTTTCTTGTGACATCTGTCAGCAGATTAAGCCCTCTACGGTTACACGTCCGCCACAAACACAGCTCTGCATTTCTAATAAACCTTTTGGTTGTGTATATCTTGATCACTGCGGTCCATTTTCTTCTGGTACTGCATATAAATACATCTTTTTAGTTGCAGTTGATTCGTGCACACGTTTCATCTGGGTTTGGCCACAACGCAGTGCTGACGCTCGAAATGTCATCAGGGATTTGCGCGTCTTTGTGGGAATTTTTGCCTGTGGCACCTTCCATTCCGACCAAGGTCCAGCGTTCGCCTCTAAGGCGTACAAGGATGCAATGAGGTCTATGGGGGTGCTGGTGCAATTTTCGTCTCCATACAGGCCTGAGGGCAACTCAATTGTGGAGCGAATGAACCGTGACTGAAAGCAATCCTTGACAGCTAGAGTCTTAGGTACTGGCAGGAACTGGCTGGCCCACTTGTATGGCGTGCAACGTGCACTCAATAATCTCCCTAGAAGATCTCTGGGTGGGCGGACCCCATACGAAATGCTCTTTGGCATACAGATGTTTGTGCCAGACCTTGATGGTCTAGACATGGCGGCAGCTGCCGCAACCTTTGATGTAGATAATCATTCTACTATGTTACAGGACTTACAAGAGACCCGTGACAGACTTGCAAGTGAACACTTACCCTCAGCCACTGACGCTGCGCTGCAGATTCCGGTTGCCGGCTGGCTTCCGAAGATTGGAGATATGGTCCGAGAGAAGGTGGAAAACAAAAAAGAATTTGGCCCCTCTTATCGTGCACCGGTTCCAGTCCTTGGCTTAAAGGGTACTCGTACAGTCATCTTACCACCGCTTCCTGGTCGCAAAGACAACAGATACATCTCAGTGGACAATGTCAAGCTACAACATCTGGCCGATTCTGAATAGTGTAACACCTGCGGTATCATGTCCAGCCATTTCAAGGAATCCTGCTGGTGGCCCTCCGGTCACCACGTCTAACGATGTTGCCATTGGGATGGTCTCTCAACCAGATCGCCTGCTCGTCCCACCAGCTTCCAACTGCAACGAGGAAACTGAATATGCTTATCCCACAAGCGAGTCATTGACTGGTTTGCCTACAACACCACTGAACCAGTCCCGTTTTTCTTTTGACTTGAGTTCCACTTCATCATTTGTCCCAACCAAATTCAGTGTTTTTGTATCCTGGTTTAGAGACAATTTTTTGGTCCCTCCTTGGACTTACATCTGGTTGGTACTATTCCTGATTTTCCTGTTCATGTCCATTGGCTTTGTGACAGTTTTTTTCTTACTCATCAATGGTCACTACTTGCCGGAGCGCTCTGCGGTGAACTCTGTTGCTGGAACTTTGGCTCCGCATTCTTCGTCACACATCATGAAGCGTGACCAGACATTTGTGAACATTTCTGCCTTTCCAGTCACAGATGGCATCGTATGGGATGCAGTGAATTTCCAAATTCATGGACCGACAGAAATTATCAATGTACCAAATGTACTTCGTGTTTCCATGGGTGATGTGGTAAAAAGAAACATACGTTCAGATGATTGGGATGTGCATGCAATTCAATCCTTGTTTTCCGATTTGAAATATTATGCTGCCTTTAATGCTGAGGATTTGTATTTGAATTCTGCTAATTATGCCGATTTGTATTGTTACCAACATTATGGTAACCATTTCTTGCATAAATCTAGTACACTTCGAGGTAGTTTTAATTATACCCAGTGGGAACATTGCCCCACCCCTCTGCAAGGGAGCTCCCAAACTCTGATAAATAAGTTTACTTATTTTACAGACTTTGATAGGTCAAACCCAGGGTCCTATTATTTTAAATTAAACATTTCTTCCAATCCAAAGGTGATGTTAACCCACACCAAATTACTGTATTCCAGTTCCTTTATGGACGCATTAGCTGTTGGTGGCTACGAGCCCTGGAAGGCCACCATTGATTTGAAATCTATTTGGGGCACTAAGTCCTGGCAGGTACGCGGTACCGAGGCCTTACATCGCGCTTGCCTCATCCCGACCCAAATTTTATTTTTAAATAATACTATATACCAAACAACTTGTTTTGGTTTGGCGACTTCCAAACAATTGAATGCACCTACCATTCCTGCGCTGTCTTCATTGCCTAACTGGAGCTTGCATTTAAATTATTCCATTGACGAGTTGCAAACTTTGTTTCAAAATAATTCATTTAATGTCTCTGCATTAGATCCCTCAGAATGGTTGGTGTGGCCGACAGCTTCTAATGCCTGCCAACTGTGTTTTCATAACTCTGCCCCTGGTTACAAACAGGATAGACCTGATCCACGTTTTTCTAACTCTCGTTCGGTTACAACATATTCAGTGGGTAAATTATGTAAACAGTGGTTGCAGCACTCTACACTAGAGTCCGTGAAACAACATTTATCTTTGTTTTCCAGTAACATTGATCTGGCCGACTTTGTTCTGGGACCTAGAGGTCCGAGACCAAAAAGATTTATTTATGCGACTTACAATGAAATCTGGAAGCTTTCTCAAATAGAAGCTGCTTCCCGTTTACGGGAAATAGACCAAGCAAATTTAGAAAAAGTACTGTTGTTGACAATAGTATTAACACGCTGTCTTCCCGCATTTACACATTAGATAACATTGTTTCTTCTGTTGTTGATATTGTACAAGATGAAGTGTCTGTGTTATATCATGGTCAGGATCAATTGCGTTCAGTGATGCAGTTTGCATGGACTTTGCAAACTCTGAAAATGGGGAAGGTACCATGGGATTACTTAAACGCTTCTGCATTGTTTTTGCCGTTTAATTTGACTGAGAAACAGCAGTTCATGTCCATGAAAGATGCAACATACACTCTTCTACATATAGAAAAAATAGATCCTTTACCTTTCTCTGTGGCGGAAACTGACTGCAGTTTGGCTCATACACGGGGTTATCTCTTTGCCTTTCTCTTTGTTTGATTTCAGTTCCTGCATGAAACATTACCCGATTGGCCGATTTGAGCCCTTGGGCAGTACCTTTCTGCATGAAGTGTGGTCCTTGCCTTTCACATACAGATGCCTTAGGGATGACAAAGAGGTGTACCTTACAGGGGAGTCTTGCGATTCTACAGTGGGTCATTCCCTTGTTTGTAAAAACATTAAATTGCACGGGGCTTGTAATGTTTCCGCCCCGAATCTTGCATGTGTTTTAAAGGGTATTCCTGTTCCAGCTATATCACCTACTTTCACTATGCTTGCTAACGGTAGCTATCTGCTTTTAAATAATCAAGATTGCTGTGGGTTGCAAGCTGGCATACCCTACATTGTAACAGTTTCGCAACGCGTAGTATGCTGCAAAAATGTGCTTTTTCCACCCCCGCGTGGGAAGTTAGATAGTTCCATTTGGCCTTACATACCGACTTTGAAGGCAGATTTCAATAAATTGAGCAGAATAAAGGCACTATTATTAAACCAGGAGGTTATGCTAACTTCCGCACGGGAGACCTTCGTCCTCCAGGTGGCCAGCGCCCACAGTGAAATACAGGCCCTTTTAAATACTAACCTCCCCCAACATTTCGGTGAACTGATTCACCGTATATTTAATGCATCTAATACCAACGGCCTTGTGCACTTTTTTAAAGTTGTGGGCTCTGGCCTTCTGACGTCCTTTCAGACGATATTTGGTGTAATACCGGCTTTTATTCATTCCATTTTCTCTAGCGTCTTTGGTGGCTTCCCATTAATCTTAGCCTTAGCTGCTGGAATGTTGCTTTTGCTTTGCCTGCTGCGCAATGGCTGCACCTCTTGTGGGCCTACACAGCCTAGGTCGACTGCGGATGCTCTGTGACCGGATGCATGAAAGCTTCGGTACACTGCCACTGGCAGCACTCAGCGTGGCTTATGGATTATCTTTTTGCTTTGCGTATTTCACTTGCGTGCAACCTGTGCTGTCCTGTTTACGATGTCCGTTTTCATGGTCCTTGGATGTTTGCTTCTCCAATACGTCTTGTTCGGATCCGGATTTCGACCAGTTGATGAGCCCCTTAATGGCCCATGAACGGGAATGTTCCGGTGATGGCTTAATGGCGCGGGCGGCTGCACTTGGAGTTTTGGCACAATGGGATATCTGTGCGGCTGCTCAGAATCTCCTACAACAAAGTTATATTGAATATCACGCAAGTTGTCCCGCAATGCTGATCGCGGCTCCCTATTATGAGGAACATGAATGCAGTTTTGATTTGTTGAACTGGATGGCATCTCTTTTTTCAAACGATGACAATGATGTCTTTTTGGAAGGTGTTGCAGTCTTCTGCGCATACACTCTGATGGATTAGTGGTTGGCTCTCAACAAACTGCATATCCAGATTTTTTATTCTCTTTGAGTGACCTTTTTTTTTTTTTTTTTGGCCCTATTTAGAATTTTTTTTCCATTTTTTCCAAAACATTGTTCCCACCTATAGACGTTTGCATTTCTGCTCCATCTATTTGAACTCTGTTTTCGTCCTATGTCTTGACCTATGGACTGACCTGGGGAGGGTGTAGTTTGGATTGTGGCCTCATTGTCGACATTGCTAAGTTAGCTTAGGCCTAGCTGCCATGATGCCTCTTTTGCACACGTTACTTCGTGACTTTGTTTTTCTAGACTCTGCTCGTGCCTATGTTCATGAGAACTGTCAACATTTCTGCCTTTCATGTTTTCTGCTGTTCTCTGTGGTTTTCATCTGCACACGATGTACAAGGTCAGAAAACAACGTCCCTTGTTATTTTGTTCTGGTCAGCCTCACGCACTTAGACATAACACGAAGCACAGCTGCACTGCTGAAATTCGAGTGCTTTTAATATTGCAAGATACCTGTTAGAGACACTTGGAGAAAAACCTTTCCAGGGAGAAGAGCTGTGCTTGTCCGATGATGTAAACCTTGCATCTAGTTCTTAAGGTATGGGGGTCCCCCGACAAAGTCCCGAGGTCTTCTATTTTTATAATAAACTAGTTACTAGCACGGGGAGGGTGGCAAGGCATTATAGTCCGTTATCCACTGTCTTTATAAAATGCTGTCCCCGTTTGTATTCTATGGAATTGTAACAATGCTTACTATATTGTTTTTATGCATTATGCTGCTAGTAGTGGTACGTGTACTGTGTCTTAGAGCACGTTAGTTGAAATAAACATTTTAAACTATACAGTGTCTCTTAATATGCACATTGTGGACAAGTATGAGTGAGTAATGAAAGAGTGTTCTTGCTCCCGCAATTCCTGAAAGAGTCCGTGTTCTGGGATGTCTAATCATTGGTAGCTTCGCTGTAGTACGGAGAACGAATGAGACACTATAGCTAGTCGGATTGGGATTTTGGGCACTAAAGTGGATGGTTGGTACACCACTATACACCGAGGTCCTGTTTTCCTGCGCATAGTTCTGTATATGTGCAGAATCCCCGCAACACCGGAGGCACATTCTTAATCCTCCTCCAAAACAACCAGTCAGTGATATTCTGCCACAATGGCCTCCATCTTATCTCCTGCAGGATGGTGGCGCTCCAGTAGCAGGAGTAGCTATATCAAGAAAGAGAAAAAATGAAAAACACAAATTGTAATGCTCAGTGCACATACTTGTTTATAGTGGCACAGTAGCAGAACATTGCTGGTCCCCTAGTGTCATTGGAATTTTGATTTGATTAGTCACAGGGTCAAGTTTTCCTGACACATTCTTGTGCTGCTATATGCTAACTGACAGAGCTTGGAGATGGCTCCAAAGAAAAGTGTTCTTGCCTAGAAAGTGGCCAGTGAAAAGGAGAACAAGACAAGAAGCAGATTGCCACCACTGGCACACCACCCACCAACTTTTTCAGGAAACGCAGTGTGCTTCCTGCACCGTCCTTTGGGGAGCAAGCTGGGAACAGCACTCCCGCATCAAAGGCACCACTCCGACCTAAGCCCAAGGCAAAATCTCCCAGTAAGGCAGCCACTACAATCATGGCGACGAGCAGTGAGTCTGAATCTGATTTGTCTCTGCTGAAAAGTGCCCAATCTTTGCAGGAAACTGAGCAAAGAGGACAACAGGAGCCACAGCCAGCAACAGTTCTTCCTGAAGTAAGAGTAGAACAGGAGGTTGAGCTTCCTGCTAAGCAAGATGTAGCTCTTGATGAACTATTGGCTTCTCAATCTCCAGCAAGAAAAGCAAAGGGTACTCCACCCTTTTCTCCAAGCCCCCCTTCTGATGATCTGGACTTGGGCTGGACCCCGGCTGAGTCCGAGACCCACTACGAGAGACAAGGGGAAAAGAAAGTTCCTAAAAGCCTTGCAATTATGGAATGGGATAGTGATGAGGTCAAGCCAGTGGCTGTCAGTATGGAAGCCGGCTCAGAGGACACCGATATTACACCCCATTTTCAACCTACTAAGAGGGATGTAGCACTGGTTCCACCACCACCACCGCCAGCTTCCAAATTTGTAAGGCCCCTGCTGAGACCTGCATCCACCACTACCTCAGTCGAAGTACGCACTGCAGAGAGGCAATCAACACACTCACCTATCTCCAGTTCTTCTTCAATTATTGGCAGTGGCACACTAAAAAAGTTCTCCTCCCCAGTATGGGACTTCTTTACGATTAGCAAGCAAGAGGGTATCATATCAAAATGCTCAGTTTGCCATGCTAGTTCTCATCCTGGTAAGCCTGGTTCATACCATAGTACTGGAGGCCAGACGACCCATATGAAAAAACATCAGGCAATGCAGTGGGAGCACTTTAAGAAAATTGCTGGTGGTGGTAATCAGAGAGGGGAATCAGCTCCAATCATGGTTATAGAGGGTGATAAGGAAGAAGTGGATGACAGCTTTACACCAAGCAGACCTGTCCCCAGCAGTGTGCCAGCATCACTACATCAACAACCTCCAATTGGCACAAGACTCAGATGCCGACACCACCGCATACAGTAATGTTTCCCTTAAGACGCACATTGAGTTTAGCACCTCCTGGTTCTCTAAGAAGTCACCTGCTTCAGTTCACTAGCACCACAAAAGAAAAATCAATCCAAGCTCCTATTATGGCCATGTCTAGGCAGGAGTTGCCCTATGAACTCAACCACCCAATGGCACGATTGTACAACGGGAAGCTTCCAAAAATGTTAATGCTGGACCTCCTCCTTTTTTATTTTGTGGAGGGAGTGGGATTTTTAGAATTTGTGGTGGCCACCTGCCCGAAATGGAAGGTTCCCAGCTGGATCTATTTAGCCAGAGTTGCTGTTCCAGTGCTCCATCACGATGAACTGAAATTAGTTGGCCAAGTTTTGCAGCAGAGTGCTGTTCACACTATCCACCTAACAATAGACATGTGGACCAGTTCATTCTCATATTTTATTTCGGCCATAGGCCATAAATGTTTTGCAGTAACACAAAGTTAAAAGACAATTTGTTGGCATCAGGCTGCATCGTTCATGGTGGGCTTCCACTCGGTGAGTATAACATACAAGACTTTTCTATTTACATATCGGCCCAAGATACTAGAACAAGGACAAAGCCATAGACAAAAACCTTATAAGGTCCGCCATGCCTAATGGAAGAGTAAATGCTTGTTCATGAGCCTATCATTTAATTGTGTTGTAAAAACCGTGGTTTGCTACCCACTTGATGGCTTTTTATTTCAGTTAAAACCATTAAAAGTGCATGTATATGTAAAAATTAGTTAATAATAATGCAATAAGTTATATAAAAAGTTTACGTTAAAACTAACATCATCCACAATACAGTACTTGAGAGGGAGTAATATATTGCTCACTCTATCATCACAGTTTCAGCCCCATCTTGCCCTGTGCAAATCCTACTGCTAATAAATATTTGGACATGGTAGAAATTATGTATGGTGTTGTATTTTGTATCATCACTCTGAGGACGTCTTGGTTTTTCCTAAACCTTAGCCTATTGTATAACATGAAAATCCATTTCTTCTTTGCCCTAGCATATGCCGGGCACAAGAACAGGATATGCGCAATGTTTTCAGTGTGGCCTAAGGTACATGAAGTGCAGGTTAATTCTCCTTGTGTTTCCCATTTTGTAGTATAGCAAAGTATGTGGACCAGTTGTCAAGCAACTAATTACATGTTTATTACTGCACACTGGATCTCTTCTGTGGGAGTTAGGCAACAGCTATCTGCAGGTCTCAGTGTTGAAGAAACTTTTAGGGGTGTTTGGCGGCATGTAAGATTAGCGATGTTTGCTATGGAGAAATCCCATACAGCTGCAAACATCTTGGAAGACTTTAACAGCAAGGTGTTTGAATGGCTGTGACCCAAAGGTCTCAGAATTAGATTTGTTGCCATGGACAATGGCAGTAATATAGTCAAGGCCATGGCAAATGATGGACATATCAGGGTCCTGTGTTTGGTGCATTGCATCAACCTGATTGTGTAGGGCATTTACAAAGAAGAAGACATATGCAGCAACATACAGGTCACCTGCAGAAGAATCTACACTCATTTTAGTCATTCTTTTAAAGCCCCGAAGCAGTTGAGGATCATTTAGCATGCTACTAGCGTACTGGTTAAAGCCCTCATACAGAAGGTGCCAACATGTTGGAACTCAACCTACTACATGATGCAACATCAGTTGGAGCAGTACAGACCAATCACTCGCAATGTCCTTCAATGAAGAGGAGTTGCAACTGGGAAAAGCATGACCATGTAGATAGACAAATAGGGGCCAGTCAAATGCCTGACACAAATGCTACTTTCTTTTAAGGTATTCACATGGGAAGTCAGCAAGGAGGACAGTATGATGGGCCAACTTATCCTGTTGTTGCATCTGCTACAGGGCCAGTTACAAAAGGTGTTGCAAAGGTTCGCCGGTGTGAAAAAGCGTATCAGTTGGTTGAGAGCTTAATCCTTTGCTTGGATGGTAATCCAAGGCTGCAAAAAGACATTGTGTCCTCCAAAGAGTACATCTGTGCCACAATACTTGAACCACGACACAAAAAACAACGGTCCACTTCCATTCCTTTTTCACAAGTGGATGTTTCACTATACAAGACGTGGATTGCTGAGCAAGCGAGAGACCTGGTATAAGAACAGTTGGAAGTTAGAGGCCCAGGCAGATGTTCTAGTATGCAGTCAGCTTTAACCTCCAGAGAGGGCAGTGCTGTTGTCTCACAGCAGCCAACACCAGCAACAACAACACCGGCAACAACAACAACACCACCAGCAACAGAAGAATCAAACCCAACATCTGCACCAAGTTGGTTTCAAGTGACAGGGCTTAAGTCAAGTGCAGAGGTGAAGGCAACAGAGGTTGAGGAAGTGGAGGCACTAATGACCATTCAGAGGATAGTCCAAGGCTATCTGGATGACCCAAAAGAGATCTACCTGGATCAAAACCCATTGGTCTATTGGTATGGGAAGATACGGCAATTGCCAGAGCTCAGCAGGCTAGCAATAAAGTATCTGGCTTGTCTAGAGCCAGTGTGTCTGCTGAGCATGTGTTCAGTGCAGCTGGCACAGTTGTCACAGTCAGAAGCATCAGCCTCGCGCTTCAAAACTTTTAGGGCCAGATGTATGACTCTTTTTTGTGGCCGCAAGCGGGAGATCCTCCCGTTTGCAACCGCAAAAAGGGTAATGGCATGTACAAATGCTATTTTGCGAGTCACTGACTTGCAAAACACTATTTGCGACTCCCGCTATTAGGAAGGGGCGTCCCTTCCTAATAGCAAGTCACCATGCCATGTACAATTGTTTTGCGACCGCATTTGCGGCCGCAAAACGCTCGCAGTTTACCACCTACTTCAAGTAGGTGGTAAACCACTCGCAAACAGGAAGCAGTCCCCAGGGGACCCCTTCCCCATTGTGAGTATGTGAGAAAATATTTTTAAGAGCAGGCAGTGGTCCTAGGGACCACTGCCTGCCCTTAAAAAAATGAAACTGAAAAGTTTAATTTTTCTTTTTAAATGCATCCCGTTTTCCTTTAAGGAAAACGGGCTGCATTTTAAAAGAAAAGACTGCTTTATTTAAAAGCAGTCCCAGACATGGGGGTCTTCTGACCCCAGCAGGCCACCATCCCTGGGAGTGCTAGCCATTCCCAATGGGGTCGCAAATTGCGACAGCCTCATTAATATTCATGAGGCATGCAATTTGCAACCCCATTGGGAATCACAAACAGTGTCAGAGACACTGTTATACTTCAAAATTTGTGAGTCGCAAATTGCATGTCGCAAATGCGACGCAATTTGCTAGTTGCAAATTGGTGAGTCGTACATCTGGCCCTTAGAGAGTGACTATGATTAATATGAACCATCACTTCATACCACAAGATTACACTGTCCCTGAATCAGCACAGGAGGAGGAGGAGGGCAATTGGTCAGACTCAAGTGCCTTAGCTGACCAACTTCTGGGCAAACCCTCTGAGTTTGAGGACAAACTCTACTTCCCTGACTGAGTAGCCCACAAAGAACTTTCATGTTATCGTTGAACTGCATTGCCAAAAAAAATGGATATAGATAGATGAACAATATATATTTGATGCCTGCATTATGCTGCCCCCACCATTTATGCACATATATGTCCGGATTGGAGTTAGACCAGTGTGCACAGAAGAAGCCTCCCTATTTGCTTACAGGACATGAAGACAATGGCTGCCTCCCTCACATCCCTACCCTTCCCATGGACTCTACAATATCATTACCGTTTTACAATCCACAGATCTTCTCTTCTTCTGCACAAAAGGCAAAAGCTCTATAACACTCCGGCTCACCTTACCGGGCCGGTTCAGCCAGCCACCCAAGACAGACATTCCAAAAAGAATGCAGATGCACTACCTAATTTGGCATTTATATACAGAATCATTTTTCTTTTAACAATCACAGTTTTTAGAACCGTGTTGGTTCACTCCTCCATAATTTGGATTTTTTAAGCTTAGATGACAGAACATTTATATATAACTTGGGTCTCTGGGGCCGAAGGACTGTTTGCAATGCATTTAACTCAGCTGTGGCATTCCTTAATTTCCTTCCACATCAGATTTGATGATGATGACGTGCTGCTCATCGTTCTGATGAACAATGCTGTTTTGTAGTGTTTATCTTTGTCACACCTTTCTCCAACTCCCCATTCACATCTATTCATCAAACCCCTAACATACTTCCCCTAGGCTGTGTGATATATTAAGGTGTGACCTATGAAGTTACACCATAAATAGATCCCACATTTGGGGAGGATGTGGTGAAAGCGACACCAACACACTGCAGGATCTTCTTACCTGAGCAATATTCCACGCCAGCCCCACTTATCCACCCAGGCATGAAAGGGCTATATAACATCATTCGATTCTTCATCATAGTGCAGAGCCAAAACAATGTCTGTTCCAGTGTTTCATGATAGGTAGTACTAGAATGCACTATCTGGCATGATTCACAAAGGTAAAGTTACACTTTCGCCGTAGCTTCACTCTTGCAGTTTGACTGAACTACCAGAAGTTTACCATTACAATTAGTAACCTTACGAGTAGTAACTAACTAGTAGTAGTAGCTCCTTTTAAAGTTAGTGATGGGGATTACTTTTTACTCTCAAAGTTACTACTCTTAATGTTACTGATGGAAATGTTACTAGTGGTAAATGTACACCACAAGAGTCAGTAAACTAACATCAAAAGTGTAACATACTTTACATTTCTGAATCAGGCCTTATGTTACTTAGATGCATAACCTCCTGAGTTCACTCCTGAAACAAGGATCTTGTAAGTTTAGTTTTAATTTTTGAATGAATTAAATGCTAGCTCCTCATTGCTCAGAAATCGCTACTGCTAGTTTTTATAATATCAGCTCTTTGTGTCGTGGTGGTAGTCTGGTCTTGGTCTTTGATAGGTTATGATAATGAATAACTCACTAACTCTGTGATTTATTTCAGTCTAGTTGCCTGTGAAGGATAAACCTTCAGAATAATCCTACAGTTGGAATTCACCTGGGTGGGAGTGGGACATCGATTGTGATGTGTTCCCTGTTAGCGTTAGCCCACTAATCCTACCACCGCCATCAAGAAGGCCCCTTGGGGAACCCTGTAATAAGGTTTGTAAGATTAAGAGAGGTAGCAGCCATTTCTTCATCTATTCCAGTAAGAGAACAAAGAAGTGAAGTGAACTAGTTTAGTTAGCAACTTCTACTGAAGATTAAGATTTTTTTATGTATGTTGCAGGCAATAGGCATACCTCCCAGTGGTCAATATAGTTACAGAGGGTAGTAGGACAAGGGTATAATTAACTGGTATACTATACACTTTGATAAGTGACTGGGAGCTGCAAAAGTGGCAAATGGTAACCTAATCAAGCAATAAGACAGACCAAGTCTGTGCTGTTCCCGCTCTGGTAGTGAGGTATTGTTAGGGTATCAGTAAAATAAGTAACCTAGCAAATAAATATATGTAGCAAGGGACTTCAGAATCAGGTAGGGAAAGTCAAGGTGGAAAAGTTGATATACACACTATATGACTGTTCAGAGGGCAGCTTTTTGTCAATAAACAAAACAGAAGGCTATGCTAAGTGCACAGACAAAAGGCATATTGTGAGTGATATGCAAGAAACAAACTACCCATTTATTTATTTTTACAAGGAAAACCCACCCTCTCCACCCACAACAGGCCAACCCCTCTCTCCTAACAAATAGCCTCATTGTCCCATCAATGTCCTAAGTCCAAACCTTTCCCCAACTTCTGTTCCTATTCCCACAACAAAAGTCTCTCCCACCAAAAAGTCTATTAAAAAAGACTTCCTAGAGAGCTTCCAGGCGGCTGTAAAGGCATGCCACCTCCTGAGCCAGGTTCTGCTGGCCTACATGAATCAACGCCAGCTCACGTAGGGCATGGCAGAGGAGACCGTCTGCTGTTGATGAGGAAGGGAGGGTTTCAGTTGGGTGGCAGCAGTGGTGGATTCCGGCTGCTTGCGTTGCTGGCGATGCTGTCACTGGGATGGGCAGCGGGCCAGGCTGGCCTGAGGCACATTCCTCATCCTCCTCCAAAACCACCAGCCGGCGATATTCTGCTGCGATGACCACCATCTTATTTCCTGCCGGGATGGTGGAGCACCAGCAGCAGGAGTAGCTATATCAAGAAAGAAACAAAATGAAAAACACGAATTGTAATACTCAGTGCAAACACTTGTTTATAGTGGCACAGTAGCAGAACATTGCTGGTCCCATAGTGCCATTGGAATTTTGATGTGATTAGTCACTGGGCCAGGTTTTTCTGAAACATGTGTCACACAATAGCACTGACTGCAAGGAATTAAGCCAGAAAACCACCAAAAATGTTTTTTTTTGTTTAAAGGATTTCATAGTGAAACTAATCACACACTGTGTGTGAAAAATGACCTCTCATTAAAGAGTAAGGCATCTATGCAGCATAATTAATATTCTTGATGCGCAACTTTAATGGAGGCATGCTAGTGCTGGGTCTGCTACTCTCTGCAGCATTTTTTTGGGGCAGATGTAATGGATACTTTTTTAACTTACTTTAATTCCAATGGCCCTGCTCTTCTCCGACTGCTTTTTCAATTCAATAAATCCTACGTCACACACATCATGTATGCCGGAAATCCTGTCTGCTGTAAAGTAGGCAGTGGGCAAAATGATGTATGTATATATTTATATATACACACACACATATATATATATATAAAACCTACTGCCGATCGCTAGCAGGTAGTTATAGTTAAGACAATGTTTCCATACGGAAAGCGTTTTTTGACTTGCCTATATCTTTTGTGCCGGTTGACGAATCTTCACAAAGTTTACTCAAAAAAGTGCCCCGGTGATTCTTGCAGTGCAAGGAAAGTTTCAGGGTGATCCGTCAAGCTGGGGCCAAGAAAAAGGGGGTCAAAAACATGCGTTTCCCATGTTAATTCCCATAGGATTTTTAGACATGGCTACAGCCCAAACTGCTGAACGGAATTACACCAGATTTTGCTGGAAGATAGATATTGGTCCAGGGAAGTGCCTTTTCTGTGATTTGGTGTAAATTTGTTCAATAGTTTTAGAGATATTAACTGAAATCCAAATTTGTATATATAGGGATGTGAAAGCTTCACGAACCCTCCCGATCTCGTGCTGAGTTCTGATTTGCTGACAACACTTCAAACCAGGAAGTGTTGGCAGCCATCTTGGGATTTGGCTTGAGCCGAGTCCCACAAAAAACAGGGAAAAAAGAGAAGTGGGCAGGGTAGGAATACCCTGATCCCCTAGGCAGGGAGCCAGCAGGGACTGTGGGGGCCTCCAGGCTCCCCCTGCGGTCCCAGTGGAGACTGTGTGCCCTGGGGTCACCCAGAGAAACATGGCCAGGCCCCAGGGGATGGGGTTTCTGGGACTGAAATGGGCCGGGGGATGGGGGCCATGCAGCCCCCTCTCCATTTGTAAATGCAGGGGGATGGGGTCCCCAGGTCAGGGAGGGGGGCCACCTGGCCCCCCTTTCCTAGTGCAAGTTTAATTTAAAAAAAGGCTGGGCTTGTGTGATGGGCTCCCTGGGACCAAAATCTGCCCAGGGAGGGGCCACGCAGCTTCTTCCCCTAATTAACGAAAAAAAGGCTAGCCCCGTGGGAGGTCACCAGAGGCCCCGCCCCCTTTCTCAGTCACTCTACAAAGGGGCTTCCTTGTGCACTACTGTGTGGGGGAGGAAGGCCCCTTAGATCCTGAGGGTTCTTGGGGGCCAACAACCCCTCCTGTTACCTTCTTCAAGTTCCACACAGAGGGATTGCTGACAGTTCACGGGAGGCCCCGCCTCCTATCTCCACCACTCTGCAAACGCCCCTCCTGGCGCTCTACTGGTTGAGGGATGAAGTCTCTTTGGCTGCCGAAGGTCCTTGGGGGCCAAAAATTCCTCCTGTTACATCCAGTAAGTCCCACACAGCAGGATTGTTGAGAGATCGTCAGAGGCACCGCCCCCTTTCTCTACCACTCTGCAAACGTGCCTCCTGGTGCACTACTTGTTGGGGGATGAAGTCCCTTTGGATGCTGAGGGTCCTTGGGGGGCCAGAAACCCTCCTGTTACCAGCAGTAAGTCACACACATCAGGATTCCTGAGAGCTGGTCTCATCCCCTTTCTCCACCACTCCGCAAACATGCCTACTAGTTAAAAAACCTTAGAAATTCACTTAAAAAATGAAAGCTACAGGAACGTTATAGCTAGGGAATAGATTTTTTTTAAACGTAGAAATTCACTGAAAAAAACAAAGGTTACAAGGACGTTATAGTTAGGCTCAGATTTCACTCGTACAAAACCATAGAATTTCAGCAGTTATAGTTACCTGAGCTAACTATAATTTACGTCCCTCAATGCACTGCTTATGGCCTCACATATTACAGCTAGGCCTGGGCGGTGAACTTCGCTCCATTCGCGGAGTTTGCGGAGTTTTCTGCACTCTGCACTCCGGGGAGCTTGCGGAGTGCAGAAAACTCCGCTTTGCGATGTGCAGCGGACTTTTTCCCCGCTCACGATCGCGAACGGTAAGTTCGTGACCGCGAGCTGCCACTCGGGTAGAATTTCTACCCGAGCTGCAGGAATACCAGCACAAACTGCAGTTCGCACTGCACTCCGCCACTCGCAGAACTTCGCGGAGTTCCACGTAGCAAAACTCGGCGAACTACGCCCAGGCCTAGTACATCACTCATGTCATGGTCAGTGACATCACAGATGACATCTCAAATTACATTAATGATGACATCACTGATGACATCATCCACATAAACACTCACACACCCACTCACACCCACATACAACCTCCTATTCATCCAGACACACACCCACACAACCACTCACATACCCATTGACAGACCCATACCAGTACTCACACACCCACTCACTCCTCCATGGAGCCACTCACACACCCACTCACTCACTCATACAGCCACTCATACATCCATTCACTCACCCATACAGCCACTCATACAACCAGTCACTCACCCACACAGCCACTCACACAGCCGTGCACTCATCCATACAGCTACTCACACACAGACTTGTTCACCTATACAGTCACTCACACACCCACTCAAACACCGATAGAGCCTCTCAACACAGCCACTCACTCACCCATACAAGCACTCACACACTCACTCAAACACCTACACAACCACTTGCATACTGATTCACACATCCATACAAGCACTTCCATATCTGCTCACTCACCCATACAGTCATTCACACACTCACTCTCCAATACAACAATTCACACATTAACTCACTTAACCAAACACTCAGTCACACAGCCAACCACTTACCCATACAGCCACTGACACACCCATTTACTCAGCAACATAGTCACTCACACACCCACTCACTCACCCACACAGCTACTCACATACCTACTTATACACCCATGCAGCCATTCACACACCCACTCACACACCCATACAGCCACTCACACATCCAGAAAACAACTCACACACTCACTCACACACCCATACAACCACTCAGATACACACTCACATACCTATACATTCACTGACACAACCACTCTCACACCTTGAGACCTTGTCAGAAATTCACTCACTCACCCATACAGTCACTCATGCATGCACTCACACACCCATACAGCCACTCAGACACCCACTCACACACTGATACAGTCACACACCCACTCAGATCATACATGTTAGAGATAGTATCACTCATCAGTAGTACAACTAGTATACTAATCTAACTTTTGTAGTAGGTTAGTATATATGTTTAGGATCCATAAACTCTTAAAACACTTACACTCACTTGATGATGTCATCCATGATGTCATCAGTGATGTCATTTGAGATATCATCAGTGATGTCATCAGTGATGTCACTGACCATGTCATGAGTGATGTAATATGTGAGGTCATAAGCAGTGCATACACTTAACTTAACACTGAGTGAAAGCAGCATGTTATTTGAAAAGAAATATTGGAATTTTTAGAAAACAAAAACTAATTATTACTCACCGAGCTCTGCAACCTTGACACCTAGCAGGTCGAGCAGGTCTTGTTCCTGATGGATAATGTCTGCCCAGTGGTGCGTCAGCTGATTTGTGGTGCGCTGCACCCCTGTCCTGCAGTGCATGCACTGACACACTCTTCCCCAGACCAGCCGATGTTCCCGCATGCCGTACCCTTTCCGGGGCTTGCTGCCTGCTATAAACATAAAGGGTAGGTGGCGCTGAACCCAAATAATGATGTTGGCCACCTTCGCCTCAGTAAAAATATGGTGGGGCTGAACCCCTGAATGGCACCGGCACCCACAGGGTGTGGGCGTGGCACTGCCGCTGCTGCCTGCTTCTGGCATGGGGGATACTAAAAGAAAGCAGAAAGGAAGGAAGTGGAACAGAAACAGGACAGCCACAGAAGAAAAAGGAAAACAAAAATAAAAACCAAAGTACAAAAGGTCAAGAAAAAGTAAAAAAAACACATACAAAAACATAAAATACACACACAGAAAGACACACAGTGATAAAACAAGCATTTGCAATGCAATAGGTCTCACATTTATGCGAGTTTAAGCTATTGGCATTGTAAATGACAATGCCTTTTATTTATGTTTTAAAAACGAAAACAAAAATAAAAGGCATTGTTATTTGCAATGTTAATAGCTCAAACTCGCGTAAATGCGAGACCTATTGCATTGCAAATGCTTTTGCTTCATTTGACCACCAGATGGCAGTCACAGCACACACACAAACAACCATTCTGTTTCTAGGTTAAAACGAAACGCAAGTGGAATCGGTGCCGAGATAATTGATGTTCTTGAAAACGGGCCCCTTCCTCCCTCTAAAAATCGGAAGCGAAACGCCGTCTTTTGTGCTCACGAGCCGTTGTCCTTTTTAAGGAAAATGTGTGGAGCCTGAACCTTAACATGGCGGCAGTATTAACCAGTCATTTCACGAGCCTTACTGCAGGCTGCGTTGCAGATATATGAATTTCACATAAAAGCCAGCGTACAAATACTGTTCTACAAATGAGCCGCCGTGCTGCCAGCACTGAAAGCATGTTTATTAACTGAGAGATTGTCACACAGAGCAGGCATGCAAGACCACCACAGGTGCTCTCCAGCCCTGCAGGAAGTCCGGGGTTCAAACATTCTTTAAAGTTTGTTAAAGATTAGCCAGGAGCGTTTCCTGAAGTTTTGTATTGCTATTTAGTGGCGTAACAAAACCATTGTCTGATAATAACAAGATGTCGCCATTGCCAAAGCAGAATGAAAAAAAAATAGTGCTTACGACTATTGAAGGAGACAGTGTAACGCCGCAAGTAAAAGATCCAGTCCTGATGGGCGGTCACAAAAGGAGACAGGGCGGTAACAAGGAGGGACTAAGAAGCCTCATTATCAATCGGAAGCCAGCATTTACCATGGACAATGACACCAACCAATGAAAATATGGGCGGGGTTTCCACACCACTTCTAAAACATAACCTACTACAGCATGCCTCGCAGAGCGAGCAGTGCATGCGCTGCAACGCTAGGCTCGACCTAAAAAAGACTTAAATGAGGAGTGGATGGTTGGGATAACGATCCAATGGTTGAGGATTAAGAGAGGTAGAAAACAGGCCCTGAAACATGAAGTGAAGCAGAAAAGCAGGTAGAACATAATGGCCGTGCCCATGCACACCGTCTGGTGCCGTTCATGCTGATTTACAGCCTGAAATGCACTACCGGGGTGAAAAAAAAACAACACAAAGAGCAGGATGAGCATTTTTTCACCCGTTAGCGGTGTTCCACTGAATTTTGCAGAGCTTTTTTGTAACTCTGCAGGATTCCGCAGCGCAAAAGTCCGCAAGTTCTGCCCAGGCCTAATTAATATATAGATGACACCGGTGTGATTAGTTTTGAGAACCACATGTCAAACATAAATTGCCTTCTAATTCTGAACTATGGAGATGATATTGCATTATTGTGGCCCAAGTGATTTAACTCTGAGAACACAAAATATCTCTGAATCCCAAAATAACATGATCTATCAGTGATGAATGTGTGAGCAGAGACACAAAGATACAGATGAATTCAAACAACCCCCTTACTTTCAAGAGTGCAGCCAAACACTGATATCAATATTAAGAAATGATTTTGGATTAGAAAAATTACATTAAATTGATGATTACTTCAAGCAACTGAGAATCGGCCATAAAATTAGGAGCTGTATTATAGCAAAAGCGTCATCACGTCACACTTAAACTACAGCAGTACCAGCTTTCTTTCTAAAAAGTCAGTACTTAATTTGAGCTAGTGGTTTTCGGTGCTTGGCACTGGCACTTAATTGTGAGCACCTGGGGCTCGTGACAGTCTGCCAAAAGGTCGTGCTGTCGTTCTAATTTATAGATGACCACAACAACAGTCAATTTGTATATTGAATATACATTACAAATGACTAATACCTACGGCCCAAACTATTCTTATCGCTTTGGGGGCCTGAACTAGTCTGAATTGCCACACCTGTAGGAGTGCGATGGTTAGTAGTTGTGTTGGCACTGTCACTGGCATGGCTGGCAGGGGCAATGTGTGGTGCAAGCTGCAGTGGCCTCCCGAGGAGAGCACTGGCACTTATTGTTTTTTTTTTTTCTTTTACAAATTAGGCACTGTGAAAAGTATTGCTCTGGCTCACACACAGGGCAGGGAACTCAGCAGTTCAGCTTCTATTTCAGACAAGCAATTAAGATCATAGCAGAAGGAGAAGGGTCCACTAGCGGGGCACCCAGATGTTAAATCAAGCTATCATTTTTTAAGCAAACGCACAGCATCACAGCTAATCACAACAGCTCACCGCGAAACTGCCCATTTTATAGAATGTGATTGATGAAAAATGTGAATCTATTCTGCTACAGCCAGGAATAAATAGGAACCCTCGTACCAAGGAGTTTAGGTTTAGATGTTATGGTTGTTTTCAAGATGAGATTAAAAGTCCGAATGTTTGAAGAGTTTCGTTCCTTTACAAATGTCTCAACGTTCCAGATATGTACAGTCTAATTCGTTCTACATCTTATTGCAGTTTGCATGAATTGTAGTAGCACTGCTTCCTTTATTGTTTGGGAGTGGGTGGGCGGTGCTTTAATGCACAGAGTGCGCCGATTCTGCACGGGCACGCACTGTGTACAAATGTTAAAATAAAGTAAGAATGTAACATCTGCACTAACATCATGGTTTCCACTCCCTGCAGCCCTCAAATGCACAACTGCAGTCAGTCACAGTTGTGAGGGGATTCACTGAGGAAGTGGAACCGTTTTGAAGAATCTACGTCAGGGGCGTCATTCGTCCCCTGTCACTCAGAGCTGCGCACTAAAGCCGCTCATTTCTGTGACTCCAGGAGAGGAGACTCGATGCCTCGCAGGCCCCCTGTCTCAAAGCTCGTCCTTCCCAGCGCCTGACATGGCGGGGGATGTTATATACGCAGATCTCAAGTTTCCTGGGAGGTCTTCATGCACCAATGAACGGAGAGCAGCAAGTGGGCGCTGTAAGTAGTTATTTATTTGTAATTTTCTTTAGGCGCTGCACAGGTGCATCAGAGAGTCTAACACCTACTGACGGTTTGCCTCCTAACCGCAGTATATAACGTCCTGTGTGACAGTGTTACCCTGGAAATTACTGCTAATTTGGAGGATTCCTCTGGCATAGTGTACATTTCTTGGTGACTGGTGTTTTCATGAGTGGGGGCATATGCTGCGGAATGTGACAACAACCTCTCAGCAAACAGAACTTTTAAAAATAAAAAATAACCTCACGAAGCTGCATTACACTCCGCCAATGATAATGCATGCTCCTTCAAGCGCAAAGGACACAATTTACTAATCATCTACCCCCGCCCTTTTACTAATGATGCTCACCCCCCCTCCCCCAATAATTGATTGTAAAATCTTGCCTACATTATATAATTACACAGATATTTTTACATTTGGCAATTTATAGGGAGTCTGTCCATAAATGCTTTGAAATAATGTTGCGGGTGAATATGAGAGAGCCTGGTCACTTCAGACTATTTTAATGAAGGGGAGGAACAATTCCATCTCTGTAGGAGCTCTAACCAAGTGAGGGAATTGAGTCTCCTATGAATTTCCCAGGTTTTTATTCACTGATAAACACAATGCTTAGTATAAGTCACAAACACTTTACTTTATTTTTCATTCAAGCTACTCATTTAATTCATTTTGTATTAATGCCCAAAGTAATGACACTCACATGACTCCTGTTAGGGTTGCAAAGCACGATTGACCTTACCGGTGTTCAAGGTCACGACCAGCAGGTCACAGCAGTTGTCAGAGATGAGCATCTAACTCACGGAGTCAAATGAAAACGAAAACGGTTCACAATGGATGGGGAGAAATTGTAGGGGGCAGTGCATGTGCTTCTGTGTTTTGATATTGCTCCGTATATAATAATTGCCCTGCTTTTTAGTTGCTACTTATGAAATTTTGTAGACACTTGCCAAACAGCCCAACAATAAATCCCTTTATGAAAATTACATACACCTGGTTAATTGCCTCATTCTAATACAGCAATGACTCCCCAAAACGTGTGAGTTGATGACACTATTTTGAATCCTTTTTAAAAAAAAAATATTTTAAATAATTTTTTTAAGTCAGAAGGTCAAAAGCAGAATTTGACATGTAAAGGCCCCAAAAGGCACAAACTTTGAGCACGCATTTATAATACACACATAGGAGTAGAAAGTAAATGGAAAAACATAATAGGAATAGTATACCTGAAACCAAAAATAGCTATGACACATTAGATGACAAATGGCACAGTCAGCAGTCCATCATAAGAAAAGCTGGAACACCTCACTGTCACATTGTACATGATCATTTAACAGACCCCATCATTTTCTGAGTTAATCCATAGCCATAATTTTCATACACAAACACTGCTCTATAGACCCCAGTTAAGTTGTGCCCATATTTGATCTTATCTTTTGATAGAGTCGGCGCCCCATGCTTTAGCCAGGGCCAGCTCTGACTCATGTTTGTTGAATAACAGTCCACCTCTCAACTGCCCTAGGAGGATTGGGGAAACCCATGCTCTAGAGGTGCAGAACCTGGCCGAGATTGCCATGAACAGCATCCGGTGTCAAATTCCATTTTGAAGCCCAACTTGATCTCCTTGGAGGAAAGTTGTGTATCATATCCAAGACAGAGCGTTAAGCGTTGGGTCACTCTTTCCCAGAAGTCTTGCAAATTAGGACAAGTAGCCAACATGTGCAAGATATCTGCTGCATAGCACCCGCACTTGGGAATCTTAGGGCCTTATTTTAAGTTTGGTGGTCCAATGGACCACCAAACCCATGGTGGCGGTGCGGCTACGCAGTGGTCCGACCGCCCTATTACAAGTAGGATGGTTGGACCGCTGCTGCCGCCAGGGGTCCACGGCCTGAGGCCTGTAATATGCTGGCGGTTCCACTGCCACACTGTCAAGCATATTAGGAATTTCCTCACCACCCCAGTTTCCATTGCGGTGAGCCCGCCATGGAAAGCGTGGCAATGAGGAAACAAAGGGGGGCTTACAGGGCCCCCTGTTGCCTCTGCACTAGGGGATGCATGCAGGGAGGCACATGGTGTGCCCCCCTGTATGCATGCACCCCCAGTTCCTGCAGGGCATGGACTTGATAGTCCATGCCCTGCAGGAACGTACAATGGCGTTCCCATTGTGGTGCCTTCCTAAGGCTCACGTAATCGCCTTAGCACTGTAGCGCTGTGGCCCAGCTGCCACAGGACCGCCAGACCTGCTTCCAGTCAGAATTTGTTGGACGGTCTCAATATGGCTTTGCCGGGGTGGCAGCAGGGCACTGGCGTGGTGGCCCACTGCCACACCACCAAAGTCATAATAAGACCCTTAGTCTTCTCACTCCCAGGGTTCCCACCCCATTTGGCTATTCTGCCTGGTGTTTAATACAGCATGTAGATTGTCTTAAACTGTTGCAGCTTTAGATTAACAGAATGAACTGATCCATTGATAGTGTCTAAAGCACTTAAATCTTCTGAGGCAAGAATTTAATCAGAAAGTACCTTACTCCATTTTGTTGCATGAGCAGGGCTGTCATCGACCCTATGTTGGCAGAACTGTTGATAAATCGTACTAATTAACGATTTCTGAGGGGCTTTATGCAAACAAGAGAGTAGGTCAGAACTGCCCAATTCAGATATAATCTTACATCCAGACATAAAAGAATCCCTTATCTGTAGGTGTTTAAAAAAGAAATGGTAAGATCATAAGAGAACTGGAGCCCTGGAATGTACTAAATTCATTAAGGTCATAGAGTTGGCCCATGGTCTCCACACCATTGCGCCGCCAGGCTTTACCCACTACATCGTGGAATATAGCCGGAAACGCTGGGTTATCCCACAAAGGAGTATCTGAATGAATCAAGGGGAGAGAATATTTAGTAGATATTTCCTGCCATATACTGAGAATGTCCCTAATAAACTTAAACCTAACACGTTTAAAATAATTGGGACCTCCACATCTATACAAGAATAGCCTTTAATCTGGCCCTAAACCTAATCGACAGCCGAAAACTGAAGGGTCTGGGTCACTTTGCATTAGCAGATTACTCAGGTGACCCGCAAATGCCGCCCAAAAATATTAAAATCGGGAAGGTGCAGCCCACCCTGCCCATAAATAAAAATGTAAAAGTCTTACAGCACGTCTACCCCGCCTATATCCCCGAATGAAGCTACTGATGGCACCTTCTAAGTGTTTAAAAAAATGATGGGGGACCCAGAGTGGGATTGCCTGAAATCGATATAGAAATTTAGGCAGAACATTCATTTTGTTGATTTTACATTGACCAGTGATGCTTATCGGGAGATTATTCCACAGCCGCTATTTACTAATAACTGAAAGCAGTAGGGGTTCCTAGTTCAATTCAACAACTTTCCTAACCAGCGGGCTAAATTCAACCACCAGGTATGTTGCAGATCAGCAGACCCCGGCGATCAGGCTTCTGGTTTAATGTTAAAGAGGACTTGAGTCTTTGATATGTTAGGTTTCTAACCAGAGAATAATCCAAATCTATTTGCCTCCTTAAAAATGTTTGCCAGTGCGACTGATGGATTAGGTGAAAAGAAGGCCACGTCGTCAGCTTCTGGTGCAATTTTGAGTTCAAGACCCCCGGCAGTCATCGGCTGAATTTGCTCATTCTTAACCAGAGAGCGCAGGAAAGGCTCGATATAGAGAGCAAACAAAAGTGGCGATAGAAGACACCCCTGCTGAGTGCCTCAGTAGATCTGAAATAATTTTGAGGCTATCCCGGCATAGACTAACTGCGAGCTAGATTTCCTATATAGCAGCTCTACCCATTTGAAGAAGCGGTCCTCTATACCCAAAGCTGCCATTATTGCCCAGAGTGCCTCACATACAACACGATCATATGCCTTCTCAGCGTCTAAAAGTATCATCCCTAATCTTTGAACCAGTTCCTCTGCTACATCAAATGCAGCAATAGCTGTCTTGACATGGCAAGTAGAGTCCGTGCCAGTAATAAAACCATGCTGTTGTTGCAAGACTAAATCTGACATAAGAGGAGCAAGTCGGATAACAAAAGTCTTTGCAAACACTTTTGCGTCACCTTTAATAAGAGATATAGCATGGTAAGATCCCCGTCCATCTGATGGCCTACCGTTCTTTAAGGAGACTGTGATATTAGTCATATTCCACATAGCAGGCACTTCACCACCAGCGTCAACATGCCGAATGACAAAAATAAAAACTGGATAATAGTATCTTTAAATGTTTTATAAAATTCCAGTGATATGGTGTCTTCCCCTGCCGCCTTGCCGGAATGGCAGAGCTAAAAGAGCCACCGCAATATCGGTAATAGTAATGTCTTGTTGAAGTATGCTAGCTTGGGGTTCCTTCAGAATGGGCAGTCTGCTGTCTTGAACATTTTGTGCAAATCTTGACGTGTTAAACTCTTGAGGTTGACTGTAAAGTTCTTGGTAAGTTTCCGCAATGGCCATGACTACATTTAATGGAATGAATAACACCCTGGATTTTCTATCAGCTATTTGGTAAGCGAGTACTCGTCCCACCTTTTCCCCATATTCATATTGGAGGGCCAGATTCTTGGCGTAGCTGGCTGCCATCTTTTCTTTTAGGGTCCGACCTAATAGACACAGTTTTTTGATCAAATCAAGGTATAGAGACTGCTCTTCTGCTCCCCCCCCCGTTACTATTGCGTAAGCATGCTTAGTTTCCAACTGTGTAACCAGCTGACAAGGCAGCCTAGTACTACTTTGAACTTCCTTATTTTTTATAAACTGCGGTCTGGTCTCCCTGATAAATGCCTTCATTGCATCCCATACCACTGGGGGGGGAGCCTTACCCACATTCGCTTGCAGAAATTCTGACAAAGAACTAGACATAAGCTTACAGTAATCTGCATTTGATAAAAGATAGCGAGGGAATGAGAACTGGAGACGCGCTGGCCTTACTGCTTGTAGATTAAGACGCAATCGTATAGGATTATGATCTGAAGTAATACTAGGGCAGACTTCCATCTCAAACTCCTGAATCAGACCTCCATTAGTGAAATTCATATCTATCCTAGAGTAGTGCTTCTGAGGAGAGGAGTAGTATGTGTAGCCCAGCTTAGTTTGATTAAGTACTCTCCAGACATCGCACAGCCCATATAGTCGCGCTAATTCAAGAATAGATGCCTTTGTTTTCACCATACATGGAGAAGCAGTATGATTGATAGAGTCAATACCATAATTTTTAACACAATTAATATCACCCATTATCAGTGGTTCCCCAGACCAGTCTAATAGTTCAAGACAGAGCATGTCCAAAATCTCGGGATCGCCTAGATTTGGCCCATAGACTATACCAAACACAAATTTCATGCTGTGAATTAGCAGCTACGCAACCACCCACCTCACACTAAGTCTGCCACAGATTTCAGTAATTTAAACTCTAGATTTTTATCCACCAGCATAGCTACTCCACGTATAAAAACTGTTTGAGGTGTACATTGGTATGTACATAAAGCAATATCATACCCGAGGTGTCTTAACAACAAACGATCCTTATGGGCAAAATGAGTGTCAGTTAAGGACAGTAGCTGAGGCTTATATATTCTAACCTCTTCCTGAACCAACTGGCGTTTGCTAAACAACTTAAGGCTGGAGACATTCCAGCACATACATTTTATCCTAGCCAGTAAAAAAGACCTCACCGACAGCTTTAGGTAAACCATCCCAAACTGAAAACCCACATTACAGTAACATTATTTATAATTCAAAATAGTGTTACAGTTACACTATTTTGAATCCTAAATATCTTATCTTCTCTCTCTACCAGAAAGAACATGGCAGTAAATCCTTGTGTTTTCTTCACACAGTGGTTACACTGAAGTTTTACATGGGAAAACTCTCCAGCTACTGAGACATCGCAATAGAAATTACTTGGGGTCCCCTTCCCTTTTGGGAATTGTGTTTGGCGTCATTGTGGGGAGCTGCCAACTCCGCTACCCCTAGACCACCCCATATCTTCTCAAGCTAGAAACGGTTGTTCCTTTAAATAATGCCAGCTGCTTAAAAAATTAAAAAAGTCTCCTTTTTAGGACTGCAAACACAAGGATGGTGACTGCTGTTCCTTGCAGGTCCCCATCCCTGTGTTTGCAGCCAATTACAGGGGTTCACAAATAGCGACCTGTGTATTATTTATGAGACAGGTCATTCTGAGACTCCCTGTCATTGGGGATTCTGTCACATGAACTAACAGTGCAGAGTTAACACGGCATTATCAGAGACTGATCGCACAAATTCAGAGTACAATTTACAAACACATTTTGTGACCTGTACCTTTATAGATCTGGCCACTAGTATTATAAGCTGTCTTTTATTAGCAAACACGCAGCTGGTACAGTGTTACATATCCCCATATATTGGTCTGTGCATTCAATTGAGTATAATAGAGCTGTCTACAGTGTCAGATGTATCCAATAATAAAAAAATGTCAGGGTGTCAGCATTCCACCTCTCAATGTATATCAGCAACTGTTCAAGTATGAATGTAAATGGTGTCTTAGTCTTGGTATTGTAGATGCATAAGCATAAATGTTAATCCAACCAGGGTCACAAGACTTTAGTCCCTGGTGGCAGACTTCCTTCACCCCTATCTGCAGACCAGGAGACCTGGCAGAAACTGAAATTTGTCAGATTTGTGAATTTGTTTTAATCCTTTATCCTATTTCTTGACAGACAATTGTCTGACAAAGGTTTTGTGATGTAAACCTTCCTCTGAAAATTCTTGGGAATATCTGCAAATGCAGAAATAGATATCTACAAGGGATGCTAGATCACCACATCTTGATTTGAATTTAAAATGTGTCTTCATGCAGTCCTTCTGCCTAAAAGAGTTGGAGGCTGCAATACCAAAGAAACATAGGGGCATATTCTCAAGCCCCTATCGCCACGGGAACGTCACTTTTCTTGACGTTCCCGTGGTGATAGGGCCAGCGCCCTATTCTCAAGGCAGCGCTAACCCACTTAACGTGGCTTAAAGCCACGTTAAGTGGCTTAACGCTGCCTTGAGAATAGGGCCCTTTCACGCTAAACTTAGCGTGAAAGGGGGCGTGCAGTGGGAGTTGCGGTGGGCATACCGGGAAAAATCCTGGTCTTAAGGTGGCGAAACGAGGAGAAATGCTTAATTTCTCCTCGTTTTTGCTATTTCCATGTGTGCTGCCTTGTGCAGCACACATGGAAATAGAAAAATGCCATGGTTTGTTTATGTACAGGAAGGTGTCCCTTCCTGTACATAAACAAACCTTTTAAAAAATGCCGTTTTGTAACTTACATGTGTGCTGCATGAAGCAGCACACATGTAAGTTACTAAACAGCATTTTAGGTTTGTTTATGTACAGGGAGGGACACCTTCCTGTACATAAACAAACCTCCCTGCTCACACACACCCTTGCACTCTGGTGCAAGGGTGCCTGCGTTGGCGTTAAGTCATGAGACTTAGTGCCGTCGCAGGGGGAAACGCCAGGCTGCACCACATTCTTGAGAATAGGGTGCAGCCTGGCGTTTCCGAAGTGGCGGTGAGAGGCGTTAAGTCAAGAAGGCTAACGCCTCTCACCACCACTTCCTCGTGAATATGCCCCTTAGTATATTGTAAGAGAAGCACTGGAAACCGCATAAAGTGGACCATTGAATCGCATTCTGCTGCCTCTGATGCCCACAGCTACATCTCACACAGTGGAAACTGTCCCTCACCCACTGCTCTTGGTGTACCTTCAATGCTTTGCAACAGCAGGTGTTACTGTAAACTATTAATAAATATACTTTTAAAAGGAGGGGACCCTATATTGCCTGCATAGAGCCTCATTGCTTACATTTCAAGTTTCAAATACAATTGTATAGCCCGCCAAGCTGGGGTTCTAAAAGCCATACGGGGCTCCTTAACATCACTGGAATCTCAACTGAAAGGGCTAGAGACACAGTTCTACTCGACTAATGATACAACTGTCCTAGCTGACATTAAAGTTAAGTTAATTGAATATGAGGAGGAGGCACAACGGGAGATTAAATTCCTGGGGAAGTATGCCGAGGCGCGGCGATATGGTGAGGGGGACAGACCGGGCAGGACGCTGGCTGGCATGCTTCGTGCCCCACGCTCCACTACGTATATTCCTGAGCTAAAGGCAGAGGGGGGGAGTGGTTAGGGGTCAGCAAGACATACTCACTGAATTTTCACGGTTCTATACCAACCTCTACACAGCCACCCAACACACTTGCCCAGAGGGAGTGCAGTCCTTTCTTGACTCTCTCGAACTGGTTTGGTTTAATAAAAATTACAGAGATTACATGGATCTCCCAATCACGGTGGACGATATTGCACAGGTTATACGCAGTCTGCCATTGGATAAAGCACCAGAGTCAGATGGCCTGACTACGGCTTTTTATAAAGCGTATGTGGAGGAATTGGTATCAAAACTCTTGGCACTATATGATGAGGCATGCAACTCTACCATTTTACCCCCGACGTTGAGAGAGGCCGTCATCATTACCCTGTTAAAGCCAGGCAAACCTGAGACGGAGCTGGACTCCTATCGGCCTTTGTCACTGATTAATGTTGACGTAAAAATCCTGTCCAAATTGATAGCCAATAAACTGCAGCCTTTGCTGCCTTTAATTGCGCGCCCGGACCAGTCGGGTTTTATTCCAGGAAGAGCCACCTCTCACAATCTCCGGACAATTTTCTCGGTGCTGCATTACCTGCACCCTGATGTTCAAGCTGCGGCGGTATTCCTAGATGCCACCAAGGCCTTCGACACGCTCGAATGGCCGTATCTATTCACGATTCTATCCCGGATGGGATTCAGTCCTCTGTTTCTGAACCTCATAAGATTATTATATACTCAGCCAACAGCCCGTATCAAAGTCAATGGCCTCTTATCAGAACCTTTTCCCATTTCGCACGGGACAAGGCAGGGGTGGCCCCTATCGCCATTGCTATTCGCGATTGCGATGGAACCACTGGCCGCCCGAATTAGACTTCACCACACGGCCAGGGGCATTGGATTCAGTTCCAGGAGCCTCATCATTTCACTATACGCGGATGATGTCACCTTATACATTACCAACCCCGGGGAAAACCTAGACCCCATCCTACGGGAGTTCATTAAATTCGGGGGCCTGTCTGGGGTTTCCATAAATTGGGCTAAATCAGTCATCTTCCCGCTCACAAATAATACAATACCGACGACTTCTGAATTCCCTCTGAGGTGGGAGGCGTCGGCGGTCAAGTACTTAGGTATCTGGATTTGCCGGGACATGCAGGACATCTGGTCTTTAAATTATGGGAGGGCAGTGGCCTGGTTGGAGGAAAAGGTGGGACTTTGGAAGAATCTTCCTATATATCACTGGCAGGGAAAATAGCCTTGGCAAAAATGGTCATACCGCCAAAATTTCTATACTTGTTTGCTAATGTTCCGATCCCGCTTACAAACTCTTTCTTTAAAAGGGTCAGGGCGTCCTTGACCTCCTTGGCCTGGGCAGGTGGCCAGGCTAGAGTGGCCTGGGAGCTATTAACGCTCCCGCTGGCACAGGGCGGGTTGGGGGCCCCCGACATGCAACTCTATGCGCTGTGTGCTCAAGCGCAGTTTTTGCACTACTGGACACACCCTACGCCATTTCAGCCGCATGTCGCGGTAGAAATTGATTTAGTTGCACCGGTACCTCTGCCAGTGGTGCTATACGCACCCTATCACCGACCTAGAGGGGGCATAGATACTCCAGAAACGCTCCGCTGGGCGTGGGATGGGCTACGCAGGAGGGCGGGGATGCCGGTGCTGTACGCCCCTTCCATACCACTAGCACACAACCCAATGGTGCCTCCGTTGGGTGATGGGGTCAGCAAAACACTAGCGGAGAAAATGAAGCTACACACATTCGTGGACCTATACATTGATAATGTGTTCCGCCCCCCCAACAGCAGAAGAGGAGCAGACGGTGCCGTTCACTGAACTTTTCCTTTACCACAAGTTGCGCGCCACATGTCGCTCACTCCATACTGACTTCCCGGCCCCTCCTCCAACTCTGCCGGCACTGGAGAACCTGCTGCGTTCCCCTTCCCCACGTAGGCTAGTAACACGACTGTATAGGCAGACGCAGACCTCGGCGCCGCTAGTGACGCCCAAGGCGCTCCAGGGCTGGAATATGGAACTTTCAGAGCCACTGACGGACGACCAGTGGTCGTTTTGCTGTCGCCAGCTAGCTGACCTATCGCCAAACTACAGACTTAGGCTAGTCCACTTCAAATTCATTCACACGTACTACAGAACACCTAAGGGATTACATCGCATGGGGCTCAGGGAGGATGATTGCTGCTGGCGATGTGGGTCTCCATCGGCATCTTTTCTGCACATGGCTTGGGATTGTCCGGCGCTGGGGCCATTTTGGAATACAATATTCATGACAATTAACCAAATCCTTAGCATGTCGCTGGACCCCTCCCCATTGCTGGGCCTGCTGGGTTATGTAAAAGATACGCTACCCAAGGTGCGGAAGCTACATGCCTTACTCCTGCTGTTCGCCAAACGACAGGTAGCAATACATTGGGGACAGAAAAGGGCACCGTCCATAAAGGAATGGTTGCGGGACGTGACATATGGGCAGGCCCAACTCACCACCTTTTGGGAATTGATGCCCCCCGCTTCCAGACCACGTGACATATGGGAACCATTCCTCAGCTGGGCAAGGGAGCGACAGGGTCTTGATGGACACACACTGCCACGGGTGGACTCCTCTGGGTTGAACCCATGAAACAAGATGCATGGGGAGTTATATATGGTGAGCAGGTGAAATGTACAGGAGTCGTAGAATAGCATAGGCAATGCTTGCTTAAGGTACATTACAGGTGCTACGGATGCTTAGGCCCTACTATCGTTTACTCAGTTGCAATGTGTAGAGATATGATGCTACTGTATATCGAGTAATGAGCAGCAGGTGTGTGGGATTTGAACAATGTTTTCTTATGTATTTGGAATGTGCCGATGTTATCCGACATAGGTTTGCGAATGTACTGGCTTATGTTGTTATGTGTTTGTATGACGGTTTATATGCAAATACCAATAAATACAACTTTAAAAAAAAAAGTTTCAAATACAATTGCAACTCGCAACATCATATTTCTGCATTGGGATATGGTCTTTTGCAATCACAAGTCTTGTCAATTTAAGAAGTATAGGCTTTGAGAACCCAAAGTCCCTTTGTACATCTGGTACAGAGTGCAATGGTTTTATGTGGTCAGGTAAAATCTTTCACCTCAATGCTTCATTCTTTTTTTGTGTTATGAAGGCTTAATAAAAGATATGAGCCACATCGTCTGAAATATGGGATTACGTACCATAGTTGATAAGTAATTTTAGTTACATGTGAACCATTACATAATAGTTCAACAAAACGGAATCGGGGTGCTAGGAAAGGAAACTGTACAGTTCTTCCTCCCAAAATGCACAAACCTAGACTTACGCATGTACCTTTTCCAGGTGTAAAATTATCTTGTAAAATGGAATGGTCTGTAACAAATTCATGATTCAGACATTTTTAAGAAGGAAGCACAATAGGTAACATGCTTTATCATAGAGGTCGCTCCTCTCCAGCAAATAAGTAGCTCGGTGGACTCATCCAAAGTACTTAGATGTGTATTTATTGAGCACAGTTTGATGTGTATGTTCTACCCTTGTCCCCTACTTAAAAATGCATCTGCTTACACTACCTCGTAGGTTTGTTAATTTTGTATCTCACCAGTACAAAATTAAAACTAGCATGATAGAAATGTGGTAAATTATGGGTCCACCCTCATTACTCCTCAGTGGCTGACATGTTTCTGCCCCAGCTTTCCTACCGGAGAGTCATAATATGGAAAGCAAGTATTCTTCTAACCCTCTGATATAGTGAACAGAAGTAGAAAAAGTAAAATGTATTTTATTTTAATTTTGAGCCACATGTGCATAGCAATAATGAGATAGGCCAACGCTTGGAATACCAGTTTCTATATAAAGACCACAAGAGTCAATTTAATCATCTTTGCTCATTTCATCAAATTTCTAGCTCTAGAAATGTAGAATTGGAAATTACATCTGGATAAGGGTCTCTTGAATCTGTTATTTACAGGTTAATATATGAACTTACAATGCTCATTGGAAGATATAACATTGATGTATCGTAGGATCTATGATGAAAGACAGATAACATTATATGTGTAACTATCTATGATGAAAGACGCTTTCCTTCAAATTAAATAACTTATTTAGGCTTTGGGGGGAGGGTGAGGATGGGAAATCCCACTGACCTGCCAGGGGGTGGAGGCCATTTTTTTTAAATTGGAGTAAATTAGTTACATCAAACCTATTCCTCTCTGTTGCCAATGATACAAAACCAAATCCATATTTTTTTTAATACAATCACAGTAAATGCATTTCATTTCATTTCTCTATAATTGTTAGGGTGTAAACACCCAACTAATTTAAATCTTAAAAATTAAAATTAAAGTATGCTATCAAAACTCAATGCGTTATCACATTATATGTCCTAGTTCTTCATTCTGTGTACTAACCACTACAGTCCTGCTTTTTCTAATTGATAACGCCCTGCAAGAGAGGGCTCGAAGATTTTGATTCGTCTTTTTTTTTCCTTCTCACTTATAATATACAAATCCCCAACTCCACAGTTCATTTAACAATCCCTTCCACTCCCCAAATTGAAGTGGCTTATTAACCTTCCATAAGGTTTGCATCTGGAAGTGTCCCTACATATACAGTATTATCTATGGGCCACCACTTAGATATATAATTGGTAGGGTGGCCAGTTAATACAGTTTTATTAACAATCTCTAAATTTATCATACTTAACATAGATCATATATTGTGAACATTCTCCCAGATTTCTAGGGATTTAGAACAATAAGTGAACATATATTTCCAAGCTGCTCCTTTGTTACAAGGACAGGATCTGGGAAGCAGGGCTGAATAGTCTGTGGAGTGATGGACAACCTAAATAAAGTGAAGTATAATATACGTTGGAAATTGGAACCTTAAATGAAGCTATATATTTTCTTGCCACCTTAACCCAACTCTTAGTTCTGTTTTAACTTTAGACTATTTCTCATGAATTACTTTTGTACACCAAGAAGATGTGCGCCATTTTACATAAATCCATCAATCTTCTGATTATACAAATACTATCATACATATGTTTGTTTGTTCACAAACAATTAACCAAAAGAAAGGGCCTTTAAAAGACAACTGACAGAGGAGACATGGCAGTCCTCGTTCTCCTGGACCTCATATAGAACACAAGCTCTCAGCCTGGCACCTTACTCCTCGAAAGCCTGCAAACACTTCTGCGGACTGCCTGAGGGTTCGTCACTCAGCCTCACCCTCTTCAATGCATTCATGATCCCTCTGGAGAACATCATCCACGCATGCAACATTGTAAGAGATTGGGTTCCGGGTGGAAGGGGGTAAAACCTTACACAAGCAGCAACCACAACCCTTGTCAGCATGAAGTCACAAACAAACTCCAATTAACCTGTGCTCAACCCTCTAATAGTTTGGCACAGACCAGTCAGGCTTAACTTAAAAGCAATGTGTAAAGTATTTATGCAGGACTTCAAACAGTAAACCCCACACCAATTTAAAAAATAGAGTAAATAGTAATAAATAATTTAAGCCCAAAATAAAACACCAATCCAATCAGTAGAACCGGAGGTATGCAATTTTTAAAGATTTAAGTGAAAATAGCGACAAAAAGCAAAATTGTCAACTGGTTGTGCTGGACTGGGACAAAGTCACAAGTTCAGACTGACTGCGATGGAGCTCGGGCCAGCTACAGGGACACAGTTAGGCCCGTTGAACAAGAGTACCTTAAATCCTGGTTGTGATGAGTTGTTGACTCCCGCGTCGAGGTAATGTGAGGTTTTGGTTGGAGATGCATCACGCAGCATCAGTTTCAAGTAGCTGCGAGGCTGTGATACGAGGTCCTGCATTGTTGTCAAGGAGACCATCAATGAAAGGGGCTTCTGATGCAAATTCCTGTGTCGAGGATGCATCACAAACCGGCTAGTTCCGAAGAAGCTGTAGGGCTTGCGATGAGAAGTCCTGCGTAATTGGCAAGAAGCAGCTTGCAATGTGAGGTCCTGCGTCAGTGATGCATCACACAGCGGAGGTTTTGCTGAGGTGAGGGCAATGCAAAGTCCTGGCATTGGGGAAATCTGTGCACCAGAGGTGATGCATTGGTTCTGCTTGGGGTTGCACCACGCAGCAGCGGAGCTGCGTCAGCTCTGCTGGATCCACAGATAGGCTGACATAGCATCTTCAGGCCTACAATCCAAGGGTCCAGGACTGGGGTGGCACCACGTGGCAGGGTAGGGATCACAGATGACAGAGTCCTGGTGCTGGGTTCAAGGTTGTTGGAAGCCTATGTCCCTGAGGCTTCTGATCAGGAGGCCAGCCAACTGCCCTTGAGGTCACTGTGGGGTTCTTGGTTCAAAGTTGCAGGTCCAGTCCTTCTCACCCAGGCAAGAGGGCAGCAGGGCAGCTGGTCAGCACAGCAGGGCAGCAGTCCAGCAGAGTGGCAGCCCTCTCATCAGCACATCAGTCCTTCTCTCTGGCAGGGTTCACAGGTCCAGAAGTGTACAGAAGAATTGGAGTCTGAGGTCCAATATTTATATCTGGTGCCCCCTTTTTGAAGACGGAAAAGCTTCCAGAGGTTTCTATCCCCAGAGGGGCTTGGAATCTCCTGCCTCGCTGCTTTGGCCCCAGAATGTCTCGGGTCACAATAGACTAGTGTCAAACCCCTTTGTGCGAGTGCCCAGGCAGTGCCTTTGCGATGTGCAAATTTGATAGATGACAGCTCCTTTCTCTCACTAACTCAGAATGAGCCATTTTGCCAAAACCTAGCTTCACTCTGTCTCACTGTCTGGGAGCAATACACAAAGACCAACTGCCAACTACACCTAGTCATGTGACCCAGGATACAGGCAGTAGACACCAAATGGGTGGGACAAGAAAATGGCATATTTTTAAAAGTGTCATGTCAGAATTGTGATTAAAAATCTCACTTTACCATTAAAGAGGGCTTTTAATTGCAATTCTTTAGACACCAAACTTGATCTGTCTACCTGTTCCCAATTAGAGGTTACAGCTTATTAAATGTAATAAGGTAGCTCCAATTAATAATTTTTGAGTGTCCTTTCTGAAAATATTTCAGATGGCCAAGTTTAAAAAGATGGCCTTTTATTGAGTCATGTCATACTATAGCTTCTAGAAGAATGTTATCCCTTTCATGTTCCAAATGGTAGTACTAATCGTTTATAGTACCCTCAGACAGCTGCTTTTGAGTACTTCTCTATAAACCACTCAGCCTCCACAGAGTATTGAACAGCATCATTTTATACGGCTTATCTTGCTGTTTTTATTAGACCAAATACATCTAAAAATGATTATATTCAGCTTATTAAAACTATTTGTTAACTCATAAGTCAATGTTTGGAAAAAAATATACTTTGAGGACGAATAGACATCTTCAATAAGGTAATCTTGTCAATTAATGAAACATTTTTGGTCCCTTCTTTGTACCTGTCTCATAATCTTCATTGAGGCCACCACTGAATTCATAAAATTACTTACATCGTCAATTATCTGGATTCCAAAATACCTAACATCTTTATTCACCTGGGTTGTGTTTAATGGTGCTGGTAATGTGTGATCCATAGGACCAAATGAGAGTAGCTCAATTTGAGTATAATTTATTTTATTCCCAGATACTTTGCCCGGGATCCAGATATAAAACTACATGGCCTGCAGATAATATTATCTTTCAGCCCCAAGGAAGACAACTCAGCACCACCTTCTTTGTGCACATTTATAATGTGAAGGGTTCAATATACAAAACAAACAATAGAAGAGACAGGGGACACCCCTGCTCCATTGTGCGGCTAACTTCCATCACTTCTCCTTCCATTCTACTCATCTTTAATTGGATCTGCACTCCAGTGTATAGATGCGAAATTGACCTGATAAAGTGGTTGAGATTTTTATTTTCTTGTGAACTTCCCACAGCTTCACCAGATCAAACACTTTCTAAGTATCTAAAAATATTATACAGCCAGCTGCTTTATTCTCTCAATGATAAGAAATACCAGCTATCCGAATTCTTTTTGTTCAGAGAAAACAAACTCTGTTGATAGGTTTGTCAGGTAGCTTGTTTCTCTGAACAAAAAAAGTATGCAGAGTAAGCACTTTAAACATGCGCCCACTCAGCAAACTTCACTGCTGTGAAGGAAGTCTCCATAGCAGCAGCTCTCTAGCTACTTTTACAGCAGAAATATCTCACCTGGCAGATCATGATCTCCAACCTTTGCCCACCTGCAAGAAAGTCTGATGCCCACTAAAGGTTAAATAAGGCCTAAATAGTGATTTGTACATCCCAATTGTGGGCACTGATGAATTACATTCTATTCTGGTCCTGAGCCAAACAACTAAGGCAATAGGATTTTTTGGGCAAGACATTTCTTACATTACAATTTTTTGACTAGCCCCAAGTATTCATAGTTTATAAACGTATAGTTAACCAGACTTACGCTATTCTTTCTTACAATAGAATGCCTGTCCTGGGAGTCACAAGGTGTCTAAGGATTTAAGCATTTCATGCTGTGTAATGATGCAATTGCATGAATTAATTTCTCTGCTATATCCATATAGTCAAAAGACTGAAACATAGGCAAAATCCCTATACCATCTCTTCCAGATGACTTTCCTCTGCTTGGCTACCTTCTCTTCTTAGCTTTGTATTAAGCTCACACATAAGAAGTTTCAAAGCGAGAAGATTTTTATTGTAACCCAAGTCTTCTTAAGTCTTTATTTCGATTATAAAACCATAAAAGACATACAAACAATTAAAAAATAGGCAGGGTAAAAACGTGGTAACAGAATAGTTGGGTGATGCCAGGGTTACATTGATCTGGGACAAACACAGTAAAATATTTAAAAAGGAACATTAATCCATCATTTCAGCAGGCACTAATATACTATTAAAACATTTCATTAGGATAGATATGAGAAGAGATTACCGCTCAATTGTAATTTGTAAAGGGAGCGGAGAATGGTGAAACCAAACAACATACAATCTAAAAGATAAAAGCTACCCAGGTCTTACACAAAGTCAATAGACTCCACCACAATTCTCGGCAGTGTGGCAGACACAGGCAGCCACAAAACCCACATGATAAGGATAAGACAAAATAAAACAGATCAAGTTAATAGACCCTTGAATTTATTTTGCCCGAATCACCCATGCCCAACTCAGAAATGTTGCCGTAACAATGACAATAGGTTCCTGGGTACATGTCTGTAGGATCCTCAGGGCCTCTATAGCGTTTCTCGTGCCTAGGATGGAACAAATGGGTTTGAGCCACTTCGTCCTTGGTGGCCTGTAGGCCGGACAAGAAAATAGGATATGAGCAATTGATTCAGATTGTGCTAAACACAACGGGCACAATTCAGACGTTGATTTAGACCATTTGCTAGAGAAAACTCTAGTTGGAAGGGAGCCCACCCTAACTGATGGTAAAGCTTCCTATCCAACGGTTTTGAGATAATATCCCAATATTGTTCAAATCCACCCTCATGTTTAATTGACAGGAAGTCCCTAGTCAAAGTAGGCCCTGTGATGGAAGAGAAACGCTTGGACTTCACCATATCCATATAAGCCGCTTTAAGCTCTTTTTTTTGTCGGCAAGGGAGTCGTTTCTGGGTTCTCCCACAATGTACCCATCCCCATATCTATAAGGTTTTTTTTTATATGCTGAAGCCACTTAATCTTACTTAGGCACCCTACCCCCCTAAAATCCAATAGAGCTTTAGCGTACAAAGAGAGCTCGGGGTGGCCCACAGCCTTCTCCACAAGGCTATAGGCCTAAATCGGACCAGGTCCTTAATACAGACACATCCCAGGTCCAAGAACAAAGGCACCAATGGGGTCGATTGCGGCAAGCCTGTTAATGCCCGCATAAATTTGTTTTGGGCGATAACAATGGGAGTAATATCCTCATGACCCCAGAATTCAGCACCGTATAGAATTGCACTGGTAACCTTAGAATTGTATATTTTAAGAGCGGGAGCTATGGGTTTAGTAAAAGAGAGCCTATGCTCTTTTAAAAGAGCCCCAGCCAACTGCGCATGCTTCAGAGCGAGCATGTCAATTTGAGGCTTCCAATGCAGTTTCCTATTTAAGGTTACCCCCAGGTAGGTAAACACATCAGTCTGCTGTAATGGAACATTATTCATGTGGACCATGCTCCTCTTAACTTTTTGTGGGTGGAGAACCATGAACTTAGTCTTGTCCACATTGACCACCAGCTCATGATCGCGGCAGAACTCCTCAAAACGGGACAGGGCCACCTGTAGACCAGATTGAGTCTTGGAAAGAATCAAGGTGTCGTCCGCGAACATGAGTAGGGGGGTTTTCAGGCCCCCCAAGGTTGGAGCATCGGTAGGACACGTGGAATAATACTGTACAACCCTGTCAATAAATAAGGAAAACAGGGTGGGAGCAAGGACGCATCCTTGGCGCACACCCTTTAACACCGGGAATCTGTCAGTGACCTCACCATGTGTGCCCCATCGGACCTGAGCATAATTACGGTCATGTAATTTGACTATCATGCTGTATAATGATGCAATTGCATGAATTAATTTCTCTGCTATATCCATATAATCAAAAGACTGAAACATAGGCAAAAACCCTATACCATCTCTTCCAGATGACTTTCCTCTGCTTGGCTACCTTCTCTTCTTAGCTTTGTATTAAGCTCACACATAAGAAGTTTCAAAGCGAGAAGATTTTTATTGTAACCCAAGTCAATATTATATCGATATCTAGAAACCTACATGGAGCACTAAATGAAGTGGGTTTTTTTAGAATTTGACAAAGTGTTTCACCTCTTTCTGATTGTTAGTGGTGTTCTGGTACAGTATATCATATAAGGCAACTGAGGATTATCTTCTCAAAGGTGACAAAACCTAGATCTCGAAGCAACTTGCCCATATCTACCCTTCCTGGTTAGTGAGTTTTGCACGCAACACAATATTACAGATGCAGGTTGAAGGTTCAGCAATTTCCTGCTGATTAATGGCATAATTTAGATTGCAGTGTTAGCAGAGCTTCTGCCAAAAATCCATGGACACCCGTCTGCTACTGATGGCTAAATCACCTCATTTCAATAGCAGAAGAACCTCTTCATTTCCTCAGCGGGCTCTGCCAGAGCAAACTCTTTGCCACTGGACCATCCATCAAAGGCCCACCAACTCGACAGTGTCAGAAGGTTCCCTGGTTAAGGTGTTTCCTGCCTGACACAGATTTTTCCTGTTTGCGGCAGCCGAGTAAGCTATGGTTATCAAAAACAGAAAAAGAAGGAGAAACTTCAGCCATGTGCTGGAAGAAAACTACCAGCACATCAGGCACATTTCATTTTTGTTTTTCAAAAACAAACACCTGCTTTGGCAAATTGTTTCTGCAAAACAATAAAATGATGACCTTGTGCCATGATATGGCAGCCCAGCTGGAATTAACGGTTTTTCTCCGGCTGCATTGATGGATCCTAACTTACATGGCAGGGATGGCTTGGACCACAAAGCACTAAATGTAGCCCTAAGTTCCTTAAGAAAATGAAGGCAGCTACCAGTTACTTAAAAACAGTGCTAAAGGATCTTTACAATTTGAAGAAAAGGGGATCTCAGAAAATACTTGACTTTATCTACATTTGAGGTTAAATACATTCACTTCATTAAGGGTACAACACTTTTTTGAGAAATGGTCCTCTGTGGTACGGCTATCACCAACTACTTTCTCATTAATATCAAAGGTACACAGATGATTCTGGCAGAACCTCTGCTCCGGGATAGCGTAACAAGAGCTTTCAGTACACCAGTTCAAAATGTTTCCTCTATCGCAGTACCACAGTTTCTTTGTTCTTTTGCACTTGGGCTAATACTGAAATGAGTATCTTTTAGTCTTGTATTCTAAAAGTGTTCCAGACAGTATACTTGTGTGTGTTGTCTTTTAATTACCACCCTTACAGCTGATTACTGTACTTCTGTCTTGGACAGAGATAGATGTACCATTGCTGCACTGAGGACACTGAGGGGTATATTCACAAGAACGTGAGCTAAACATCTCAACGAAGATAAAAACACAAACCCCAACGCGTAAAAAGACACGATGTGCCCAAACGCGATAAGAAAATAGTGACAACCAGCGAGAGGCCAGCAATACCCACGCGTAATGCGGGAAAAAGCACAAGAACAGCATACGGAAAATGCCACTAAAAAACCACCACCAACTGTACGTCACATCCAACGTGTCATTGGCAACAAAGAGGCAAAGATCGCACACCACCTCGGACCATGTGAATGCCGTCACATGGCAGAGGAGGACAATGGAAGAGCACAAGAGGCTCTGGACTGATGTGAATGGCAAAACCAAGCAGAAACTCGCTGCCAACACGAAAGCAGCAATGCACCCCGGAGGAGGGGGGCCAGCAGAACACCAGGAGCTGAATGACATGGAGAAGATGGTGGCCACAGTCACCAGTCGGGAGACGGTGACAGGAGTCGGGGATCTGGACACTGTCCAACATTACCCGACACCACATCAACAGGGTGCGCACCGACCAGGGAGTGGGTGGACGGGGGGAGATGGGCACAATGGCACACATGCACAATTAAGCAGAGCACACTGCACACCCACAATGACTCAGGATCATGTCCCTGATCCCACAGGAACACTTCAGCACACACACAAACACCAAGTAGTCCCACGTACACCATGTGCCCAAAGGGGCACCCACACAACACATCAACAAGCACACAACCAACACATGCACACGTTTGAAACACAGCAAACATGCATATACGTCAGCCACACTGACAATGCAAGAGACACCACATGACGAGTAGCATGGCTGCAGTCCAATCACCACGACAATGTACACGGCACGACACTGAGGTGGCTGAGTGCGGACCACAACCGGAAAGGAGCAGGTCACACTCGGACACAACCACCTGCACAAACAACCCCTGACATCAACGACACATCTGTGGACAAACCATGCCCAAGAGTCACAACTCGACAAAGAGCACAAGTTACCCAAGCCTGCAACATCTCAGCACCGTGGAAGCATAGAACTGACTGGCACACCGCATCAAAGGGACCAGTGGCAGACAAATCAGAGCCGCAGGAGCGAATCACCCACCAAGCAGCATACGCACATAAGTATAAGTGCACCTCGACATTGACAACATCCCGGTACAAACAGCAACACCTCCACAACAGAACACAGGACACAACAGTTGCAGCAAATGTGCACAACATGGCAAATCACATCTGGCACAGCAGGAAACTGTGACATGACAATGTACAAGTACAACCTGTAACCTGCAAATATGTTTTATTCACACATGCTGTGCTTTTGGACATTTTGTACTGTCCCATGATTGCCAGGGACGGCCACAATGTGACGTGCTCATGAGAAGTAATTGTCAATGATGGTGTTCCTGCGGGCCATTCCTGCTGCAGCTGCAGTGGGATGTGGGCCACCTGCCCCATCGTCCCCATCATCGTCCGATACTTCTGGAACTGGGATCCATGGGGAATTGGTGCGTACACAGATGTTGTGCAACACACAACATGCAACGATCATCTTGCACACGAAGTCCGCGCTGTACAGGAGCTTTCCACCTGTGCCGTCCAAGCACCTGAAACGTGACTTCAACATGCCAAATGTGCGTTCAACGATGCCCCTGGTGCGTATGTGGGCCGCATTGTACTGCCTCTGGGCGGGTGTGTTCGGGTCTCGGAGGGGTGTCATCGTCCAAGGGCAGAGTGCATATCCTTGATCACCTGTGACAGTGCAGGGAGAAAAGAGTCAATACTTGTTTCGGCAGGATGTGATGGCAGGCCCACTAATCCAGTGACGCCTGTGCTGGCTGTGTGTGGGGTGAGTGTAAGCCAGCCCTCAGGGAGTAGCTGGTGCTGGCAACAACTCCAACAGTCATCAGGCACTCAGAAATGCAATGTCAGAACAACAAGGGGGGATGACTTGAGTCGCACAGGGTTAGTGGCCCCGGATGCACAGCGGCCGACACGGGCCCACCGCCACGGGACGCTGACCTGCAGGAGACTGGGGTAGGATCATGAGGGTAGAGCAGGGTCTTGTATGTGTCATAGGTGCCTTCCGCGGAGTGTCTCGGGGGAGAATGGGAGGTCTACCCCCAGGGCATGATGCAGAGGGCACATGCCAGCTGTGTCCGGCAACATGGTGGATATGAATGCCACAGACTCATGCCAGACCCCAAGTCCGTACCTGCCCGTTGCTGATGACAACCCCCAGGCCACAGGCTCAGACACCAACGATGTCCGCTGGAGGCTAACGGTCACTCACGGCGCACAGGGTTAGTGGCACCACGTGTCGCAGGCCTGCGATGCGGAATTATGCTTCACTGATCGAAGGGAGTCTGGTGCTGTGGCCGCTGCCACAGACTTGGGGTCACTGCCATTCAGGACTCAGGACACAATTCCACATGTGGGACCTACTGGGACGAAGAGGACGCCGGTGGAGTATGTCAATGAGAAAGGAGTAATGTGGGCCAGCGTCATGGGGGCCAGCGATGGTCTGCGGAGGCTGCAGAGGTTGAGGGACTGGGGCTTGGAGCTTTCACCGGCACGTGGTGGGCCCTCTTTGACACACGACGGTGTCAGCAGGTGAGCAGTGCGGCCTTGGAGCGCTGGGGTGGGCAGGCCTGGTCTGGGTATCAGCGTCCTGGGGTGCAGCAGGTGCACTGGGTCGCAGGCCCCGCTGCTCACGGCGTCGGCCTCGTTGCGGACTGCAAAGTGCCGCCCTGTCAGTGACGTTGGCCTTTCCAGGAGAGAACCATGCTCTGCGCCACGGGGTTTTTGTCCACACCCCTGCGCAGCCCTGGCGTACTCAGGGCCAACCCACTACGCTCACGCACACGGGGGGACGCAGCGAGCGACATTTCCGCTATCTGACCCACGGCCTGGGGTGACATGGTTGCGTCCACTGTTTACTACTCTCCAGTCACCAGCAGTTGTGGTCTGCATGGACATATCTGTGGTTTGCATACCTATGTCTGTCCTGCACATCCACGCCTCACTTGTCGTTGTGTACATTCCCATTCACGGGTCACTTGCATCCTTCGCACATGGCTGCATTCTGCATCTACACACGTTCAGCTGTTGTGTGGCTGTGGTGCCATGATATAGCTGTACTGTGTGCAGGGGTAGCCCAGGATCACCATGGAGTAGTGTTGTCGTGTCTGGTAGGTGGGCATGTTGATTGACATGCTGTATGTGGTTTGGTCACGTGTGCATTCCCACAGTTGTGTGTTGTGTGATGGTGGCTTTGAGGTGTGTGGTGTGTTGATTTGGCACTTACCAACGAGCAGTCCAGTTCCATATGTGCCATCCTGGAAGCGCTGGTTGATGATGGACTGTCGTAAGATGTAGGAATCGTGCACACTGCCCGGGTAGCTTGCGACGACATTGGTGAACATTCCCCGGTGGTCCACTATTGCCTGCACATTGATGGAATGCGTGTGCTTTCTGTTGCGGTAGTGGTGTGCAGTATCCGCAGGGGGCACAAGTGGGACATGTGTGCAGTCTATTTCCCCCAACACGGCCGGGAATCCAGCTATGGCGTGGAAGCCTTGCTTGGTCTCCTGCTGTTCCTGCGCAGTGTGGGGGAAGTGAAGGTACTGGGGTATGAAGCTGATGATGGCATCCAGGACAGGTGTGATGAACTTTGATAGGGCTGGCTGTGAGACCCCTCCGACTCTGGCAGTTGTTGGTTGGAAGCTACCAGAGGCCAACAGGTGCAGCACAGCCAGCAGCTTTGTCTGCGGAGGGATGTTGGTTCTCCACTGTGTTGGGACCGTCAACCTGTGGGCGATGTGGGTCATGATGCGGATGATGGTTGTCCTTTTGAGCCTGTAGTGGGCAATGACTTCCTCGGGCGTTAGGTCTGTGAGACTGGTGCGTTTTCGGTAGGTCCGCAGTCTTACGCTGCGCTGCCTCTGTGGTGGTCCAGGGGGGCGGGTCCGGGTCGTGGGGGTGGTGGCGGTGGGTGTTGTGGCCCTGTTGGGGCTCCGAGCTGCATGATGAGTAGCTCCATGGCGTCGTTTGTTCTTCGGGTGTGGCTGTGTGCAGGGCTCCGTTGCCTACTGCAGGTAGTCGTCCGGCTTTACACCTGCAGGAGGCAGGTGTTAAATACCTGCTGCTACCGCGGCTTATCGCGTGGTTTTGACTCGCATCGCGGATCTGGCAGTTCGTTGTGAAAGTGGTGTTGTGGTTTTTTTGTGTGTTTTTGCACGGGAACGCCTACTCTGCATCTCATTAGGGTTAGTTGGTGGTGTCCACCGTGGAGATAGATTTTGGGGCAGTTATCGCGGGAATACTCGCGATGTCTGCAGTTTGCACCGGCTTGTGAATGGGGTGTTAAATCTATCTCCACTTTTGATGCGTTAAGGTGGTGGTAATTCGGAGATAAGTCCTTGTGAATATCCCCCTCAGTGTTTTGAATGTTCTTTCTGAGGTGCTCTTCACAGTCAGGTATTATTTAGGAATTCATTAACAGTCAATTGCTTTAAAGAACTTTCTTTGTATGCCACAAGCCATATGTCACTTCGCAGTTCTAAAACACAGATTTTTGAGAACTTTTATAAAATATATTCATGCTGTGGTTGGCTGCATTAAAATACAGCAATCCCTCAATTTGATGTAAGTACGCAGTATAGATGGCTCTAGCCCCACTTAGGATATGCTTGATAGGGATCCTAACCTCCAACTTTTGCATTGACAATGAACGCCATCTACGTCTGTTTCTGGGTCCACTAAGAATAAAGTCAACAACAACTATTCAAACTCCCAACCCTCCCAAGAACTTAAGTTTGTCCATTGCCTTTGCCTACTCACACAGAGCAGGATTTAATATGGTAAAGGGGTGCAATGCATCACCTCTCTGAGTCCCATTCACATTTATTATAAGTAGCAGCCAGCTTGTTGGACATTGGTGGTAAAGGACAAACCCTTCTTTAATGATCTTCTGCCCTTTGGTCCATGGACCCCACCTGCCAATACCTGAGGGAGTGTGCAGAATCCTGCTGATCCTAATTACAGTAGCATGGTGGGGTATGGTCAAGCAGAGGCTCCTCCTCTGTCCTCCTCAGTTTCCACAAAGCAGGCACCTTAGTTGTACCAGGTACCTAAAGTAACAACCTAAGATTATTCTTGATGCATATTCAGTAATTAATTATATATTCTTATTTCCCCTATCTTTAAACTCTACAGCTGCTTCCCAGTGTCCCCAATGGCACAGACGTGTACTATGGGTCAGTGGAGTTCTGGTTATAATTGCGGTCCTGACTTTCATAGGATGTGGTGTTTGGGGTAAGTGCTGGCATGTATGAAACTGAAAAATGTTACATGTGGGAGACCTTGATAGCAGGCCCAAAAAGTGTTGTTTTTGAGGTTTTGGAGTTAAATCCAATAATCCTGGTTTCAAACCAGGACAAATGTTGTTGCATGCAGCTTAAGCACGGGCTAACAAATAACAATAATCTTAGGCAAGAGCCAGTAAAAAAAATGCAATTAATGGGTCTATTCGCAAAGTAAGTTACATTTGTGAGTAAATGATTTATAATTTACTCTTACCCTTTTGATTAAATTTACTACCTTTGGCTTTCCACAAAATTTAAGGTAAAGTTGCTCAAAAGTGAAAATGTACATGCCTCCACCTCCCGAAAAAGGGGGTAGAACCAAATTTACAAGTGTACGTTACAATTGCCAGAAAAGAAACAGCAGTAAGTCCAGCACTACACATTAACATTCCAAAGGTACTGCAATAAATAATAGAGGTAGGAACTTAATATTAAACCACATAGAAAATAATTGTAAATTAAATTACAATATTTAAAATAGATAACAGTGTAAATAGATATATTGAATGTTTAAAAAATCTAAATATAGTGCATATTTATTATTTAATTATAAACAACTTTACTAATCACTTTTAATTACCTCTACAAATCACCTATAATAATTAGTAATGCTTAATAAAAAACTAATTGTTTTACTGCTTATTTTATAACTGTTATTTTAAAAGAATTGTAATTTAATTTATACATCTATTTTAAATGTAGAACAAAAGAAAAAATGCCACTGCAATGGTGACCTGATTTTGAATTAAATCTTTAATTCATCTAAATATATTGAATTAATAATAAGTAAAAGAAAATAATAATTGAACATTATTTCCAATGGGGATTTATTTTACGTCCCTACCTCCATCATTTCATTTTCTATGGGAGGATATTGCAGTACCAGTGGTTGGCCATGTATGGTGATGGAGTTAGCCAGGCTCTGTGCTGGCATAATTTACAACTGTTTTGGCTGTAGTAACTTTAGAAGTACAATTTGTGAATAACAATGGGCTTTCTCTTTTCTGGCTGGGTGTACGTTCCTCCCTAAACCCCTCCCGAAACCTCTCCTTACACCTCATTAATCCTCTCCCATTTAGTCGTATGTATCCCCTTCTTTCAGCCACTCCCTTTTGTCCATCTCACTTTTACTGCTAAAATGTGTACTAATATATACAGAGACTCTGCAGCCAGGGTGTAGACTCACAGAAACAGAAGAGGTGGAGGCAGAACCTCTGCACTTTTGTTTGTGAATTCCATTTTGTAGTATGTTTGCATTACCATTATAGTACTACCAAATGTACTATAATATGCAGTTTGTGAAAAGGCCTCCGAAACTACAACGGCTCAAAATATGTTAAGATGTTTGGTAGCCATGAGGTACAATGATATTGCCATAGAAGCATAAAGCAAAGGATTTGAATGTTCACATTCTATTCAAGGATATTTACCCTGTCAAATAATTGACAGTCTGTACATTTGGGATCCTAGGAAAAGAGCCCCAAGAGAGAATTATATGTAAAATCATGACTTTTTTTGCACCACCAATCAACTATGACAGTCAAAACATGTTGATGCTACATGACAAATACAAGAAATATAGCAAACGGAAGGAGATATTGGATATTTTGACTTTTTTAACAAAATTATCTACAATTCGATGCAATGCTTGTTTGTCTCCTGTATTCCAAAATCTAATGATATAGAACATTTTCTAACTACACTAAAAAGCGGGTGAAAGGGCAAGCTGCTTATTAGAAAACATCCCAAATCATCAAAGGTGATCCGGCATGGAAAATGGCTTGAACTATCAAATTGTTGGGCTCTATACCAAAGTGCCATTCCTAACCAATCTACCCGCAATAACTATTGACGCTCTACCTTAGTTCCTATAAACATTTAATTACAATTTGTATAATGTAATAAAGCCCTACTCAAAAGGCATCTATTACCGCTAGGAGTGATCAATAACATTTCCGTAACAAGTATCACATCATTTGCTTACAAGAAACTGATGGGCTTATTTATGAGAGGCTTACGTCATCGGGCAGTCACTTTTACGGGTGCTCCGACGGTGCAAATCTCTAACCATATCTATGAGGCCATGCAAAGCTACTTTGCGTGGCTTTGAATGGCCTCACAGATATGAAGTAGGACAAAGCAGCGCAATTCACTGCGTTGTCTTACCAGGGAGGTGTTCCATGGGCGTTTCAGTTTTTCCCAAGCAACACCCATGACTTTTGACGCTGCCCCAGATTTACTTAATCATGTAAACTTGGGGAAGCACCAAAACCTTATGCCTCCCCAGAGCAAGCGTAACGAGGAGAAGTATTTTAATTTCTCCTCATTCTGCAGCACACATAAAAAGAGTAAAACACCTCTCTGGCTTGTTTTTTTGCATGAAGGTGTCTCTTCCTGCACAAAAAGAATCCTGGATGCAATGCAGACTCCCTTGCACCCTGGTGGAAATGTGCCTGATTTGACGCTAGGCAACACATTGTGTGCGAGCACAGGGGAAAAGGACAGGAATGCACTGTATTGAATAAATACAGTTCTTTACTTCCCTTTTACATTGGAGTAGGGAAGCACCGCAAGAAGACTTGGAGCACTGCCCTACCCCAATTCCCCTTAAATGAGGCCCTTAGGATACTGATGCACAAATGATCTGTAGTTTTACTTTTTGTGATCCCCATAATGGTGAAACACCCGAACGGACATCCCATCGGATGTCAATTAATACTGACATATCAACTCTACTTCAAAAACACTATTGGCAATTGAAATCCAGTTAACACATCATTAATTTGACAGTAGGAAAATAATAGCGTTTAATGATCATCGTCACCCTAAAACAAGAAAAGCTTCAGGCCCTTTTACCCAGATCTGTCTAAAAGAATATTTTTGGGTACTGGTTGCGTTAATGCGTTAAGAACAGAAAGGGGGTCATCTTTACAGGACAGAGATGAGTTATTCTCCATTCTATCTCAATTAAAGTATCCACAAAGATCACGTCTGAGGGTAAAGATCATTCACAATGTATTCAATGAAGGAGGACTGAAGCCCATGAATGAAAGATTCCCACATGATAGCCCAGTACAGAACACTATTTTGTCCACTAGCCAGAGCACAGAATTAGACTACATTAGTACTCATGTGTCTGATTTCTAGCTTCCAAACAAGTTTGTAAATAGTAATCAGGACAGAAAGCAACCGCTATCCACAAATGTTTACACTTGACTTAAATGTGCTTTTGATTCATATACTTCACTTAATTACTCTATGCAGGGGTCATTAGATGTCATCAAGAGGGAACATCTACAATGGAGGGGCAGTTTAGTTATCTGGATTGATTTACCCCAGGACCTTGTCTGCATTAGTGAGATATGTGCAGAAATAAACCTGCATTTGATTTCTAGACTTCCAAGTGCTGCCTTGTGGGGTCCATTTATGACAACTATATTAGAAATTTACAGTGATTCCATTTTTGTTACAAAAGGGGAAAACTTTAAGGCAAAGATTCATGGGCAGATGGGCAGTAAAACCATAGGACCAGTAAGCATGCTGTCAACACCATTAAAGAGGGTCTATTCAAGAGACACTGGAGCCCGAATTGTAAATGGTCAAAAAGCAGTTGAATTTGTTTAAAGATTTTAAAAACACAAAATTCAGGAAATGTTATGAGCACTGATCTACAATGCTTTTGACACATAAAAGAAATGCTAACAGTTTCACATTGTTTGACAATCATGAAAAGCACATGTAACTCCTAAAGTAGACCTTATACGCCTGACGGTTAAATTACTACCAGAGCAATTGTAGTCCCAGTAAGGACACTAATATTTACTTTAATTGACTGTTGATATTTGTGGTGAATATGCTTAGTTTTTGGAAACCTGGCCCTCATTTGTTGAATGTATCTGAGGTAACCAAAGGCAAATGCACCAGCCAGACTACCTGAGGAATAAGACCCAGTGGCATAAGAAAACCTTAGGGGGCCCCGTGCAAGGCATGATGAGGGGGCCCCCCCGCAATGCCCATACGTTTGCAGTCACTAACCACCCTCTAGAAGGTATTTGTGGTCTGCATCCACATGACATCAGCAGGAGTTTCCATCATAGGTTTAACATAAAAGAGATACAAGTTACACTTGGGGATGACCATGCTCCTCATACATGCACGCTGAACACTGAGCGGTGTTCATATTGTTTATTGTTTTTTAACACAATTGAACTTTAGGGGTGAGTGTATGTTCCCCCTACTGAAGCTTAAATGAGGGAGTAGGTTTGTAGGGGATGTGCAGATCCAAATTAAAACTATCCAGGGATAGAGAAAGGAACAATTCGATTGCTAACAATTTTAGTGCTGATTAATAAATATTTTTCTTCGATTCAGCTCAGTAGATTGTGGGGGAAATGGTTCTGAGCACAGGGCTTGTCCTAAGGCCAGGTCAACTTTCACATTTCCTGCTCATAACCAAAGACTGGGCTCCAGGAGAAAAGATGCAACACAGAAGGTCTGGCCAAAGCCCAGGGTCGGAGCCTACAGTCTGTTGACCATAACCTAAGATAGATCCCAGCTTGCTTTGTGGTCATGAACTCGGGGGGCGTCTTTAGAGTGATCGAGGTGTGACCGAAAGCCAGACCCCTGCCAGGAATCTATGTGAAAACAGCACAGGTCACATACATTGGAATCTTTGATGCCTGGGTGTTGGCCTTCATCAGAATGCAACTGATGATGATGATGATAGTAATAACATATGTGATTTCACTGGTGCTGCCACTTATAATGTCATTTTGATGGTGTCAGTGGTATAACGTGTGAGGTCAGGAGCAGTGCATTTGTGGAGTAATGGTTGTGCAGCCTCCAAAAACTAGCAAATATCTGTGGAACCTGTTTACATATGCATTTTGGAGTATGTAAACTAATACTCCTGTGGTACTCTTCTATGTACTTCTACATGCCTGTGTGGAGGGACCTCGAAACGTCTAAAATGGGTGTACAATGTGAATATTCAGACAATATTTACATACATTTAGTACAAATAGAAAGGAAAGTGCCATCTTTGCACTCGTACTATTAGTGAGTATGTTAGTATAAGTGCAAGGGGGGCGCATCGTTTTTATTTGTACTAAGTGTACACTAATATTGAGTATTCACAGTGTATGGCCCATCGTATATGATTTGGGGCCTATTCACAAAGACATGTAAAAGTACTTTTCCGGACAGAATGTGTAAAAGAGCTCTATCGTAGTACTATGTCCTGTACTCATAAATGCTTCTGTAATGAGCCACACAGTTTTTTTAAAATTTATTTTAAACCCTAATCAGAATGTCCCTTCGTCTGATTTTTATGGGGAAGGTTTTCTGTTTTTTTCAGAGCAAACTTTATTTTTTCATCTGAGGAAATAAATGTAAGCCCTCTTTAACTAACGTTTCAATTAACTGTATTGTTTTTATTAATATTTATTTTCTTGCCAAAATAAAAGCCTGCTACACAAAGCCCTTATCTTCTTAGATTTCTCAGTGCATTGCTTTTTCTGAGCTCAGGGAACAGTGGGTTCCAGGCTGCATTCAGTGCCAAAGTCATTCTCATTACTGTCTGTGAGTTCAGGGCAGTGCAGGGTAGTACAGGGCAGTGCAGGGCAGTGCAGGGCAGTGCAGGGCATGGCCAACCCTGGGCAGGGGAATCTGGGGGCACCGGGAGTAGGCGCAGACCTGTGTCTATAGAGAAATGCCCTTTATCTCTGCAGGTCGTCACTTTGGCCAAAGTATATCATGACTAAACCAAAACAAACAATAAAAACACTTTGAGACTCTGGCTCCTGATGTTTTGAGGTCATCTGGGGAAGCTCTAAATCACAAAGTAACAAATGTTGGAACTAAAGAAGATGCGATGTCTCAGTTACTGCATAAGTGGCATTAAGTGTCCAGCTTAAAATGAAGAATGCGTCCCTATATTTGTACGACCTTGTCACTGTCAGAATCACTTTATGCTGTATTTTTTCCTGCCTTCTCTAACTCTGTCCTTCTCTTGCAGTCGCCTTCAGGTTCAAGGGGACGAGCCCTGCATGTAAATTCGAATCGAACACATCGCCCAGGAGCAGGGGTAACACATTTTAACTTATTTTGATGTTATTTATTTAACAGACTAATTAATTTAACCCCTTCGATGTTTATTTAATGGGAACCGAATCCACTAATAGATAACAGGGCCTTGATGCCTGGATGACACAGACATGGAAACACTGCTGACCAGACTCGTGCATATCTACAGACATTAGTAAACCCAGACACGGAAGCGTCCAACCACAGCTCGTGTGCGATGGAAACACAATGACTGCACGCGAGACAAAGCTCAGTTTAGGAAGTACCCACAGGACAGCGCTTTGGTGTTTGGTGTCAGTCAGCGTGAATGATGGCGTGTTGCCTTCTTACACGAGTCCACACCAGGAAGTGGCAAGTACCACGAGGCATAAAGGTCATCTTTAGCCATCATCGCCTTGCACCACACACCAGGAAGCTACTTGCTGAGTGTGATGTAAGGGCTGGGGCTGGAGGCAGCGGTGCAGCGCCCACAGAGGAAAGTCACTGCAGCAGCATTTAGGACGCTCAGATTGGCATTTTTCCAGTGTGTGTTTCGAGCTCATCTTGACATACTTTCGAGGACTTAATTTTAACTTATTTTGCCTGGTGCAATCACCGACGTTTCGACTGCTTCCAAAGAATGCGGAGTGGGGGAAATCTAATATTTATTGAGTCACATTATATCTTTCAGTGACTGTTACAACCATTGCCTTTTCTATGTCACTTGGTAACGACAGTAGAGCCTTGGTACCTGTAAATCTGCTCTCACAGGCAGTTATAGGATACAGTTATTATGTACAGCTGACCGAGGTGCTTCCAGCAGTGTCACGGCAGGAAATGACAATTACAAATATCAACAGTCCTCTGCTCGCTAGGGGAGTAGTGAATGGCAAAATGAAATTTCACTTCCAGAGGCATAAATACTTCTACCCCTGCTCAGAGCTGTTTCCGTTCGCGAGAGGGGGAGGGGGGGGGATTCAGGAGGGCTGTGTGGGGGAGGCAGGCTGTGTGGGGGGGTAGCACCCCCCCCCACCCCAATATTTAGTGTTAATCGGGTAACATGCCACAGTGCGCTGGCCGGTTGGGTCAGTTCATCTGCAAACTGACTCCGTGGCTGCAATAGTACAATGTGTGACGGCTCAAGGCAGGTGCTCGTGTGATCTGAGGCAGACACTGCACTGTAGAAAGTCAGACTCTCGTCTGATTGGGAGCTACGGAGTCCTTGACCGAGGTGTCTTTCTCTGTATTTTTTCCAGCCAATTGAGCCATTATTCAGTCGGGTATCTCCTTCACTGAGTTCCTGCTGTTTTTATGCAGTGTAGGGCCCACCTGGTAGTGTGTGTGGTGGGAGGGGGGGGGGGCGGTTGGAGGGGAGGCTGTTGCTCTTCTTCCGCTGTTAAGGTAAGCAAAAAACAATATTTTGAGCTGATTGTGTGTTTGTGTGTGTGTGCACGCTTGAGTGTGTACATATGAATGTACGTGCAAGTGAGAGTCTGCACTTGTGTCTCCGGGCATGTGAATGTGTCTACATATAAATGTGCCTCTTGTGTTTAACCAGATCAGTTGACTGGGGGTGAGTGTTTGATTGGTTCAAACGTTCCGTCCATCATCCCCTTTTGTATCGCTTTGTTCGCCCTAAGTTGGCGGGGGTATGCCCAGACGTGGGTCCCTTGCTCACTTTGCCACTGGATTCAAGCAAGCCTGGCTGATGACGGCTGGAATGCCAGAAACCGGTCCTAGGATGCTTGTTTCCGGTCCAGGGAAGACATGGCTTGGCAGTTCGGGCTGGACTGTTCCCATGAGGCACAGGGTCAGACTGATTTGCATATGGCCATGTCTGAACTGGGGTGGTGGAGTGAGCTAAAGAATGATGATGGATTAAACCCAGATCAGTTGACTGGGGGTGAGTGTTTGATTGGCTCAAACGTTCCGTCCATCATCCCCTTTTGTATCGCTTTGTTCGCCCTAAGTTGGCGGGGGTATGCCCAGACGTGGGTCCCTTGCTCACTTTGCCACTGGATTCAAGCAAGCCTGGCTGATGACGGCTGGAATGCCAGAAACCGGTCCTAGGATGCTTGTTTCCGGTCCAGGGAAGACATGGCTTGGCAGTTCGGGCTGGACTGTTCCCATGATGCACAGGGTCAGACTGATTTGCATATGGCCATGTCTGAACTGGGGTGGTGGAGTGAGCTAAAGAATGATGATGGATTAAACCCAGATCAGTTGACTGGGGGTGAGTGTTTGATTGGCTCAAACGTTCCGTCCATCATCCCCTTTTGTATCGCTTTGTTCGCCCTAAGTTGGCGGGGTATGCCCAGACGTGGGTCCCTTGCTCACTTTGCCACTGGATTCAAGCAAGCCTGGCTGATGACGGCTGGAATGCCAGAAACCGGTCCTAGGATGCTTGTTTCCGGTCCAGGGAAGACATGGCTTGGCAGTTCGGGCTGGACTGTTCCCATGAGGCACAGGGTCAGACTGATTTGCATATGGCCATGTCTGAACTGGGGTGGTGGAGTGAGCTAAAGAATGATGATGGATTAAACCCAGATCAGTTGACTGGGGGTGAGTGTTTGATTGGCTCAAGCGTTCCGTCCATCATCCCCTTTTGTATCGCTTTGTTCGCCCTAAGTTGGCGGGGTATGCCCAGACGTGGGTCCCTTGCTCACTTTGCCACTGGATTCAAGCAAGCCTGGCTGATGACGGCTGGAATGCCAGAAACCGGTCCTAGGATGCTTGTTTCCGGTCCAGGGAAGACATGGCTTGGCAGTTCGGGCTGGACTGTTCCCATGAGGCACAGGGTCAGACTGATTTGCATATGGCCATGTCTGAACTGGGGTGGTGGAGTGAGCTAAAGAATGATGATGGATTAAACCCAGATCAGTTGACTGGGGGTGAGTGTTTGATTGGCTCAAACGTTCCGTCCATCATCCCCTTTTGTATCGGCCGGTTGGGTCAGTTCATCTGCAAACTGACTCCGTGGCTGCAATAGTACAATGTGTGACGGCTCAAGGCAGGTGCTCGTGTGATCTGAGGCAGACACTGCACTGTAGAAAGTCAGACTCTCGTCTGATTGGGAGCTACGGAGTCCTTGACCGAGGTGTCTTTCTCTGTATTTTTTCCAGCCAATTGAGCCATTATTCAGTCGGGTATCTCCTTCACTGAGTTCCTGCTGTTTTTATGCAGTGTAGGGCCCACCTGGTAGTGTGTGTGGTGGGAGGGGGGGGGGTCGGTTGGAGGGGAGGCTGTTGCTCTTCTTCCGCTGTTAAGGTAAGCAAAAAACAATATTTTGAGCTGATTGTGTGTTTGTGTGTGTGTGCACGCTTGAGTGTGTACATATGAATGTACGTGCAAGTGAGAGTCTGCACTTGTGTCTCCGGGCATGTGAACGTGTCTACATATAAATGTGCCTCTTGTGTTTAACCGTATGCTCACAGACTCCACTCACAGTGGGTCTACTCCAACTTACATCCTACTGGAGTAGATAAAATCATTACTATTGGACTGGGGATCAGTAAACGTGTATCATGCAGCTGCAAGATAACGCAAGGGTTGAACGTGCAACATTCACAGATACACATGTGTTGTCTTATGTGTAAGAATGGGTTTTAGGTGAGAGCCAACACATTATTAGGGAGGTCCAAGCCAGAGCCGAGCCAAGGGTCTGACTTCACTCTAAGAGCCCTGGAACGAGCTGAGCCATGAACATGTTCATAGGTATATGCAAATGATAGAATGCACTCCAGGCGTCATACCTTTTGGAATTAGTTTGTGCTCAAAGGCAACATTTTGGTGTACAACACTGGGGCATGTATTCCCCCAAAACCTGCTAAACACATTACAAGACACTGTCTGATGCCCAAGTGGTGCGCCAGTCAAGATGCACTACCAACTGGCTTAGGCCAATCACAAACAGTATGAGTCCAACGTTATCAACATTAATCCTGTTTAATCCATTTTTTACTTTTTTTCCGACAAAGTTTTCTTCAATGCATTCTTCGATTTTTTTTTCTTTTTTGCGGAGTCATGGTAATACCAACATGCAAGTTCATATTCAGAGCCCCTCCAGGCTTATTGCTGCAGCATATCACGATTCATAGGGGCACATGCAACAAAGTAAGGAATTGCGATTCCTTAATAGCGATTTTTAAGGAATTGCTATTAAGGGCTCGCAATTCCTTATGCATGTTGGAATCGCTAAATAAATTGCGATTCCTACACATTCCCTAATGGCTAATCACAAATTGCGATTCGCTATTAGGGAATGCCTTCCCATTCATTCCTATGGGCCTAGAGGCCCATAGGAATGAATGGGACAGCATTCGACAATTTGCGAGTACCAAATAGGTACTCGCAAATTGCAAATGCAATTTCAAGGGTGCTAGGGGGCATAATGGCCACCCTGATGCACCCCCAAAACCTGCATGTGTGCACATGTGGCGCACACACATGCCCTAAGGGCATGTGTGTGTGCCACATGACACTTAGAAAAATGCAATTTTATGCATTTTTCTAAGGAATTGCAAATTACCATCAACTTGCAGTTGATGGTAATTTGCGATTCCTTAATGCAAAGTTGCAATCTCAGATTTGCGATTCCCTAAATGCATTCGCAAAATAGGCAATAGCTAATTTTGCGATTACCTATTTTGCAAATGGCTTTTGGGTTGATGCATCCCAAATGGCAAAATACCGGTCGCAAAAGGGGCAGATTCTGTGAATCGGCCCGTTTGCGACCAGTATTTTGCTTGATGCATGTGCCCCAAAATTCTTTATGTGTAACCACGATGACATCAACCGAATGCATTTCGGGACAATCTTCGTCCCTTCGTCAGGGGTAAAGCACGTAAACCAAAGCGTTTGCTTCTTAAAGAAACCTAGGCATCAACTCCATTTCGCCATCAAATCTCAGATTAAATTGAGATCTCAAGCCGGCGGACTTACGACTTGTATACAGCTTGGTTCGTTTTACATGTTAAACACGTATGAACACACGACATAGAAGGTGATATGAACACAGACTTGTGCTGTGTTAATTTGAAACTTTAAAACAGCTGTTTTTCTACTGGTGACTGTTTAAATCGCACTCTCGTTTTCTGTGCAATTGGTACTGTTAAAACTGCTGTTTTTCTACTGGTGACTGTTTGAATTTCTGTCCTAGTTTCCCCTGTACTGCCTTTAGGAGTGCAGGGGCACCCCCCCACACCCACACCCCGAGGTCCTGCCACTAATCTGCTTTATGGTTTAAACTGTGTTTGGAAAGCGTGTGTAGCCCGCATTTTTGGCGAGAAAAGAGATTTGCTTAAGTGTGCAAAAAGCAGTATTTTTAGTGGTTTAGATTTGGGCTATCCCTGCATGGGAAAAACAGGACCAGCAAAGTGTGGATTCCGCCTGTCTATAGCCAAGGAGATTCTGATTTTCAGGAGCAGCTCACTGCCTCCTGGCCATCAGCCTGTGCCTCCCTGACTGGTCCTCTAGCTCCCACACAACCCTGACCCTCCTCCTCCCACACCTACAGCAGCTGTTGACTATGATCATTTTTACCAACTCACTCTCAGGAACATTTGTATTCATCTCTTACGACTTGTTTACACCATTTTCAGGAAGAGTTTAAATAAATAAATATATGAGGGACAGTATTTGTTTTTGCCATCAGGAATTTGTGTGCGTTATGCGAGGTGGCTTTCTTTTTTAATATGGTGCACAGTATAATGCAATACAGCCATTTCATCATGCCAGTACCTCACAAAAAATAGTCAGAGGAAAAACAGTCATTCCCACAGCGTGGATCCAGATTTGGCACCATTTTAGCTTAGTTCTAAGATCTCTTCGAAGCGCTGCACTATCCATTCCAGTTTGACAAATGAATGCCGCTTCGATTGTTTGACCACAGCATTTTTTCAGGTACGGCTGAGTTTAATCACAGAATGGGTACAGGGTCCCTCTTTGCATCTCATTTTATTGAGCTGTCAGTGAGCACCCTGGGCTGACAGTTGCCTGTAGGGTTGTCTGATTACTCCATGTTTGCAGGCTGTCATTTTTCTTGGACTATACTATTTTTTAAACTTCAGTGATATAAAGCACATTAGCTTAATTTGTTTAATTGAACCAAAGACTACAGCTGCCAAAGCCAGAATTTTGTTAAATGAAAAAGCCCATACCTGGAAACATCAGTAGACATGGTGGAAATAGCCATCCGTACTTAACTGTATCTGGCCCTACGTTCAATACAAAACAACAATGAGGATGGACCTTGTAAGGAAATAAGAAGATTTCACTGCATCAACAGGCAATTGTATAGGGAAAACCCGTTAGGTTTTTAGAAGAACCCTCACCCCCCAACCTATTTGGTGGCATGCTTCATCATCGGGTTCACACCTAGGGTGCCAAGTGCATCCTAGGTGTGCTTCAATGCTTGATTACAGCAAAGCGGGTGTTTCGGTGACAGAAGTTGAAAAAGTGAAGAATTAACATTGGCTCAAGGATCCCCCTCCAAGCCTGGAGAATGAAATTCTAATACTGGGGTACTGGGACAAGGTTAAAAAATAGAAAGCGGATATTTTTAAGACAAAATTGATCTTAAATATCCTGACGATGGTCAACATGTTTCAGCCCTCGTAAAATAATTTGTCAGGCTTTCTTCAGGACCAGGAAGTGGTTTGAGGTCAAAGGGACTTGTGAGATCTGAGTACACACACTAAGGTGTACTTTACAAAAGGGGATGAACACGTTACTTACGGTTTTCACCACATACGCTGTATCTGTAAGATAAAATTACATCACAAATCATAGTTATCCTGACTTTTGTACAAGTGGATGCAGTGAGCAGTGAAATACACCATACCAGTGGATTTCCCTTAGGCATACCTCTTAAAAAACCAACCTAGAAGGCATGCAGTGGAAGTGCATTCAACCTTCAGTGCATTCCGATTAGAATTTCTTTTATTGTGAAAGGGTGACACCGTGGAGGGTTGATCATCCACCTCGAGAACACCAACGACAGCAACTCCACCACCCTGCTCGACAACCTCGCCAACCTCGGACTCAAACAGCTCGTCACGACCCCCACCCATTCCGCCGGACACACGCTCGACCCGATCTTCTCCGCCAGCAACCACGTCACCTTCAGCCACACCACCGAACTCCACTGGACCGACCACCGCTGCATCCACTTCACCTTCGAGAAGCCCACCGAGCACCACCACACACAACGGGCCCCCCGCCGTTGCTGGAGCAAAGTCACCGAAGACCAGCTAAACACCACCCTCGCCCGAAACCCACCCACTGACACCACCGACACCGACACGGCCGCCCGCAACCTCAGGCAATGGATCGACGACTGCGCCAACACTCTCGCCCCAAGCAAGAAACCCTCTAACAGACGCACCGACAGAAAGGCCACCTGGTTCACCGCCGACCTTCAGGCATCCAAGCAGGCCTGCCGCAGGCTCGAGAAGAAGTGGCACCATGCACAGACACCGGACAGCAACGCAGCCTACAAGAGCGCCATCCGCAAACACCACCAACTCATCCGAACCACCAAAAGGACCGCCTTCAAGGAACGCATCGACAACAACGCACACAACAGCAAAGAGCTCTTCAACATCATGAAGGAACTCTCCAACCCCAGCTCCAACTCCAACGACATCCTACCATCGCAAGACCTCTGCGACTCCCTAGCCACCTTCTTCCACCGCAAGATCGCAGACATCCACGACAGCTTCAACACCCAGGCCCCCCGACAGATACTGACACCTCAGACTCACCGCCCCCCAGCCACACCGTCCCCCTGCTCTCCTGGACCCACGTCAATGACGAAGACACCATCAAGATCATGAACACCATCCACTCCGGCTCACCATCAGACCCCTGTCCGCACCACATCTTCAACAAAGCCAGCTCCACCATCGCACCCCATCTCCGCAAAATCATCAACAACTCCTTCGAGTCCACCACCTTCACGGAGAGCTGGAAGCACACCGAGATCAACGCCCTACTCAAGAAACCCAAGGCGGACCCCAAGGACCTCAAGAACTTCCGGCCCATCTCCCTTCTCCCGTTCCCGGCGAAAGTAATTGAGAAGATTGTCAACAGACAACTGACCTCCTTCCTCGAAGAGAACAACATCCTGGACACAACCCAATCCGGATTCCGCAGCAACCACAGCACCGAAACAGCCCTCATCGCCGCCACCGACGACATCAGGGCCCTGCTGGACAATGGAGAAACCGCGGCCCTCATCCTCCTGGACCTTTCGGCCGCCTTCGACACCGTCTGCCACCACACCCTTCGCACACACCTCCACAACGCAGGGCTCTGCGGCAAAGCCCTGGACTGGACCTCCTCCTTCCTCACCGGCAGAACCCAGAATGTTCGCCTCCCTCCTTTCCGATCTAGAGACACCAAGATCATCTGCGGCGTACCCCAAGGATCGTCCCTCAGTCCGACACTCTTCAACGTCTACATGGCACCGCTCGTCAAGATCGTCCGATCACACGACCTCAACATCATCTCATACGCCGACGACACCCAGCTCATCCTCTCCCTCACCAAGGCCCCCACCATCGCCAAAACCAACCTCCACGAAGGGATGAAGGCCATCGCCGAATGGATGAAGAACAGCCGCCTGAAACTGAACTCGGACAAGACGGAGGTCCTCATCATCGGATCCACCCCCTCCGCCTGGGACGACTCATGGTGGCTGGCCGCACTGGGAGCAGCAACGACGCCAACCGACCACGCACACAACCTGGGGGTCATCCTGGACTCATCGCTGTCCATGACCCAGCAAGTCAACGCCGTCTTCTCCTCCTGCTTCAACACCCTCCGCATGCTCCGCAAGATCTACAGATGGATCCCCACCGAAACCAGAAGGACGGTCACCCAGGCCCTCGTCAGCAGCAGACTGGACTACGACAACGCCCTCTACGCGGGAACCTCAGCCAAACTCCAGAAACGACTACAACGCATACAAAACGCCTCGGCACGCCTCATCCTCGACATCCCCCGCCACAGCCACATCACAGCCCACCTGAAAGGCCTGCACTGGCTCCCCATCAACAAGAGGATCACCTTCAAGCTCCTCACCCATGCGCACAAAGCACTCCACAACACCGGACCAGCATACCTCAACGAACGACTCACCTTCTACACCCCGAACCGCCAGCTGCGCTCCGCCGACCTCGCCCTCGCCACCGTCCCCCACATCCGACGAACGACCGCCGGCGGCAGATCTTTCTCCCACCTCGCCGCCAAGACTTGGAACACCCTCCCCCTCCGCCTACGACAGACCCAGGACCTGCTGACCTTCAGGAGACTTCTCAAGACCTGGCTGTTCGAGCAGTAGCAGCACCCCCACACCCCTCCCCCAGCGCCTTGAGACCCTCACGGGTGAGTAGTGCGCTCTACAAATGGATTGATTGATTGATTGATTGATCATAGGTTATTGTCTTAAACAGGTTTTCCAGATTGTGCGCCATTCATGCAGCATCTGTGCCCGTAGTTAGATGATGTCCTCAAAGTCAGGACTCTATCAATATATGCAAATACCCATGAATATGGGGATTACCACATGTAACAGGACATTTTCCATGTGGTAATTGCAATGTATGTCACCTGACATATGCCTCAAAAACTCTCAATTTGGAGCCACCAAGATATGGCATCTAAAAAACATACTAACTGCAATTCTACCAACGTGATATACATGATCACCTGTAATCAGGCGTTGAAGCACACCTAGGATGCACTCTGCACCCTAGGTGGGAACCCGATGATGAAGCAGGCCACCAACTAGGTTGGTGGGTGAGGGTTCTTCTAAAAACCTAATGGGTTTTCCCTATATGATTGCCTGTTGATGCAGTGAAATCTTATTTCCTTCCAGTGCAAATTAAGTAGTCAGGAGGTGAACATCACCAGAGGCTAGCCACACCCATAAGGTGGGATACCTGGTCTGTGCAGCTGGAGAAGGGTTCTGTCATTTTTTAAAGCGGCAGAATGGAGACTTCTGGGCAGAAAAGGAGCCACTCTCCGCAGGAAGTGTCACCTCAGAGGCGTATTAGCCTATGGGGCTAGTAACTCATTGGGTACCCGCACCCACATCGCTAATACCACTACATTTTGGATTTAAGGTGCTCCCTAGGCACCAGAACCTCGGATCTGCTTGAATTGCAACCAAGGACAAAGAAGAGGCCAGTGATTGCGACTTCAGGACCTGCACAAAGCAAAGGCGCGATACTCTGTACCTGTGACAACCACCTTGAAACTGCAAGACCACGACTCGTCCTAGACCAGAGACTGGCTCCAAAGGAAAGAAGAACCTCTCTGCAAGCCTAAGGCAACTCCAGAACTCCCTTGGACTAGAAGTGCAAGTCCTCTGCAGTCCGCAAGCAAATCGCACTACCAGAACCAAAGAATCACTGGCCATCGAGCCTGTTGAGGGATTGCCGAAAAGCAAATGGTCCAGTGCATTGTGGGAAACATAGTCCTGACCTCCAGCAAGTTTCAGGTGTCTATTGTTATCCCCCAGACTCTAGGATGGCGAAGTAACGGAAAGTTGTGTTTGCTACTACCAAGGCTTGTTGCTGGCCAGTCTGAATACCACTACCGTTAGTTGATGCTACACTTCGAAGGAACACCACATCACCTTCAACCCAATGCCCCAGTGGCCCTGTTGCTGATCTTTTGAACCCCTTTTCTCACCAGCGTCGTCCCAGCAGCAAAACCAGTACCCGCAGCTCCTGTGTTCAGCACCAGGGACAGCCAGCACCACTGTGCACCTGGGCCCTACGAGCCAGGTAAAATTCAACTGACTGTCAGAGCCTGGTTCTGGGACCCACATCACCTTACCCCCCAGTGGTTTTCACTGGACTCGACCTGCAAGTGACAGAGTGTCATTAGTGTGTTTTCAGATTGACCACAACTGTATTGTTTTGCAAGATTTAAATAAATTGATTTATTTTTTCTTTTAAAATCCATAACTCCAGTTATACTCATTCAACTGTCTTCATTTTGGTGTCTAAATTTATATAACACTCTGCTTTATTTTTATAAATTGGACTTATCTTCCATGTTGGTACTCTGAAATGCTTAACATATGTACCTTTAGTAAAGCCTGGCTGCTCTGTTCCCCACTACCAGGAGTGAGCTAGGGAGTTATTAGTGTGAATCAAAAGGACTAATTTGGGGTGACGTGAAGGTATTGCAAAGTGAAGCCTAACCAGCCCCACTATATATAACCCCACTGTCCTAAACCAACACCTTCCCCAAAATGGTTTAGATTAGGGTGGCAATAGTAAATGTCACCCCTTTAGTGTACAACACCTTCCCCAAAATGGTTTAGATTGGAGTAGAAATAGTGGTAGTGTTCACTCACTGCTTACTGCAGATGCACTGCTGTCAGTGGCTGATACATTATCCTTGACAAGTATGAGCCCCCCTGATGTCCAGCTATTTTTGCTGTGGGATGTATTAGGATGTGAATGGGTTATGATTTTGATAGGAGGGATGCTTTTTTGGGTGTATTACCTCTTTCTACAGACAAGTGCATGTGTGTGTTCTGTTGTTATTGCAGGAGAGTGTGTGTGTAAGGAGTGTGTGTCTTTGAATGCACTGAGATGAGTGTTGCTTTAGTACTGTGCATTTATTTTGGCCATGTCACATCAGGCAATGTGGAGTCTTGTTAATTTGCTTGTTGAGTGTGCCCAATTGTGCTATGGCCCCCTATCTGTGACAGTCAGTTGTCAGGATTGTGCCTGGGAATGTTTGAGAGGCAGACTGACACCATGGTCCCTTTGTGACCAGTGGAGTGTCTGTGGCAGTGTTGCCAGATTGGTCTTGATGAAGCACACTTTGGGGTTATATGTGTCAGTTGGTCATGCAGAATTTGCTTTGGGTGGTTTATGCAGTCTGTGCAGTTAGCCAAATGAAAGGCTTATATCTGTTCGAGGGAGGACTGGGAGCATATTGGGCTATCCCCTCTCTTGCTGCACTTATCCATGCTTGGTGGAATTATTTTTATGTGGTTTGTGAGAAAGGTCTTTAGCAATTGCCTTGAGTACTGAATTACATCTGACATCCTTGACCTGGGCTCTGAGATGTCGGTGTACCCACCAGTGTGAAGCATTCTGGAGAGGGAACTCGTAGGAGTAGTGTGGCACCTGTATCAGAGATTGTGCCGGGTGGAGAGCAGAGAAGGTGGTGGATGGGTAGGTAAGGGTTAAGTGTGAATGGTATTTTTAAAATTCGGTTGACAGGGAAGGTCACAGTGAGGCATGAGTAGTGTGCCAGTGGCATTCACATAACAGATTAGATGAGACAAATAGAGTGTTGTTCCCTGGATGGCTAATGACAAGTGCCCTCATTCTGGTCCAATGGCTTACTTACATAGCATACTGCACTGATGATATCTTTTATTCTATTTGGATCTCTGTGCCACACATGGATCAGTTGATGTCCTAAGTGTAGTCTCATATGTGAGACCTCTTACATTCCATTAACATATGCTACCACTCATTTCTCCAGACATTTCTTGCACAGGTCCCTTCACTTTTGAATAGTTTACTTGTTCTTACACAGTGCTGATGATTTACACTTTGTAGAGGAGGCAAAGAATGATTATTTGAAGTCTTGTAGAGAGTGGTTAATGGAGCTGACATGCAGACTGACCAGTGAAAGGTTTGTAATCTGTACAATGACTCATTATGTGTTCAATTGTGCTAGTCTATTCACAGACGTGAAAGGCAGGTGTGAGAATGAGGAGGTTTGTCATGGTGCTTAGGTCATGGTTCACCGCTTTCATAATGGCCTCTTCATGACACATTTGTATCCAGTCATGATTTTCTGCTTTGTGCTACGTTTGGAGATTTGGAGTGTTGGTTTGGAGGAGTTAAGTGGAGTGGCGGGATAGTCAGTGTTATTGTGGTACAGGACATACTCACATGGGGATGTTTAGTGCAGCATTATACAAATGAGACAAATGCCAATTGGTGTTTCCTTTAAGTTTACAATTCATGTCCAAACCTTTCTACAGGGGTGAATGGTATTGCCTGTCATTATGTGGGATGGTCTGCGATTGTATTGTATGAGCCTGTCAATGTCTGCTTAGGGTATGGTCTGACCTGTGATTATATGGCAGTGGTAGCTCTCTTAATGTGTCATCTGCCTTTACTCTCTGACTCATCCCACATCTCATTGTACTACTGTGAGCTCCCAAAACACATCCTGTTTGCTCTTGCCTCCTGTACTCCTCCTTGGATCAGTTCTAACCATGATTTGACTACAGTGATCACCATTGATACTTTTTGGTGACTCTTCCCTCCTTCATCTCTCCTATTGCTCATCCATTCCTCATGCACCTACTATGATGTCACTATGTACACTGTGCCTGCCCCTCATTCCTTGCAGCAGCTATGTTGGGCTAATTTGGGCTACTTTTTGGGTGGCTGTGGGCTGGAGGATGATCTGAGGATCTTGCAAGGCTGTACTCTTCTGCGGAACTTCTGCACCCATATGGTCATCTTAACCCACCGCTTCGCCGCTGCTGTGACGTGACCCCGACGGCCAGGCTAGATGGCATCATTTGTATCGATATGGGTGCCCCCCCTGCTGAGCAGACAATGGACCTTCGTGCGCAGCATGGTTACTTTAATATTGGTATATGTTCTTGTGTCCATCAGGGTGTCCGATGTTGACAGGTAAGTTGTCCATGAGCGATTATTGTGTATTGTTGGTGTCAAGCAGTTGCATGCGGGTATATGTTTTGGACTTACCTCGGGTGGGGTCCGCGACGGCATCATATTTGTTGGTAGTGGACCAGGTAGAGCAGCGGCAGGACTTGTAAGACAGGATCCATGACGTGCAGGAACGTGGAGAGGTGTGTCTGAGTCTAGTTTCTTGCTCCGTAGTTCTGTTTCCACCATCTGTGACGAGCTGGTTTTTCCGCCGCGGTCAGATGGCCTGATTGGCGCATCATAATGTGGTGGGCGGTTGGAGCGTCCTCCCGCACGGCTGGCTTTCTCAATTGGCTCCCTCCGGCACCGAAACGGAACGATTTTTATGTCGGATCCGGAAACACGTGACGGTTGGAAAATGGGCTATCTTTGCCAATTGTAATATGGCGGTCACGATGACTGCTTCCGGCATAACAAAAACATCTTTTTCCGCCACCAACAGCACCGCGGAGGTGCCTACGACCGCCATCGTAATCAGCCCCTTAATTTTTAAAATATGAAATTAGAGTGATTGGGGTGTGTAATTTTTCAGGAAAATGGAATAACAAGTTACTGGTGCACTAGATATAAAGATCTGATTGTGGGTGAAAAAAGTTAGTAAAGCTTAGGCAGTATAGTGTTGTATCACTGCTGTCAATTATTGATCAGTGTATAACTTTGATCTTTTTGGTTATTTTGTCTTTTGTTTTGGGAGAAAAAATCAAATCTTGTCTCTAAGGAAAATATTATCTGCTTACATAAGCAGGAGAAAAGAGCCTTGTTAACACAAGCAGGATTGTTGTCTTGTTCAGCAGTGAGTATCTTAGCAGGCACAGTGTATCCAGGTTGAAAAGATATGGAAGCACATGAAGAGCTCTGTCGTTCAGCATCACAAGCTATCTCTGTCCAGGCTAGCCTTTGTTAACTCCTTTTAAATAATGGTACACATGAGAAACTTTGTAAATTCTATTTTGCTAGGTGGCCTAAAAACAAAAAACTGCCATTCCAAATACTTTTCCAGGTTGACGTGACTGTGGTGGTACAGCAACACCAGGATGCTCATCATAATGTGACAAAGACATTCTAAATTAGTAAAGTTGTTTGTTTTGTTTGATAATGTAGTTTTTGTGGTAGTTTTTTTAATGTTGTTTAATTGTTTTTTGTAATAAAAATGTTTAAAGTAATTTTTTATTTATTTGTATTGCACCTATTATACATTTCAATTTTATTATAGCATTGCAACATTCACTACTACTGGCAGTACGCAACAGAGAGGAGGCTCTATTTTTTACTCTACTATGGACATTGACCACTATGAAGAGAGGTATGTGCAGAGATAGCAGTCTCTACCCACAGTCTGCTTTGCATATGTGTTATTCTGGGGAGATGCCTCAGCTGACAGGGCAGTGTGTTCCCATATCATAATCTGTATAATTGTTTGAAAGACAGACTTCTCTGCATAGAGGTAATTTCATTCCTACACCTTAAATGTACATCTGTTATCTTGGGGAGAGGTGTGACCAGTGAAATTAGCCTCTTTTCACACCCTAATTTGCACACCCATCATCAAAGACACAGGTCACAGGTGTGGGGCTAGTCTCTCACCACACTGTGCTAGGAAGACTTATCGAGCAAGAGAGCTGCACCAGTAAACAGGGCACTTCCTCCCCATAGTCTACTATGCATACCAGACAGCATGAGAAGAGGTATGAGCAGAGAGATACATGTTTTTTGAAACCCTACTACAAACACCTCTCATCCTGGTAAGATGTGTTAGCGGACAGGTCAATCTATTCCCAGATACCTCTTCGTATTCCTGTTGGTCTAGGTAGAGGTGTCTGCAGAAACGTCACTCCTTGCCAACACCATGCTGCACATCCATGTTTTTCTGGAGATAGGTGTTAGTGGAGAGGAGAATGTTTCCCCACACACTACTGTATATGTCTGTCATCCCAGGGAGAGCAGTGACTGGACAGTCAAATTAATTCCAACATCCTAATATATATGTTTTTTTCCTGGATGGATGTTTCAGTGGAGAGGCAAGTACTTGCTATACTTACTATGGAATAGTAACGTCTGACATGTGAGGTGTGCACCTTCCCCACCCTGCTATGCATACTGCTGAGCCTGGGGAAAGGTGAGTGGAGAGGCAGTGTCTCTTTACACCCTACTCTGCACACTGATCACCTTCATGCAAGGTCTGACTGGAGAGGCCAGTCCCTCCCCATAGTCTACTATACACAGTTGTTAGGAATGTGGAGAGGTGTCAGTGAGATACAAATGTCTCCCTTTACCCTACTGTGCACAGTTGTTATACTACAAAAAGGTCTCATCTGAGAGTCTGCTTTCTCCCCACACCCTACTAATGGGTACTATCAGGCATAAGTACTGTAATAAAGGATAGTGTAAATTCTTCTTTTAAAAATAATTCACGGTCTCGCAAGATTCTCCCTGGATCGTAAAAAAAGGTAGTGATTTAACTTTTTCTAATAATAATAAATAGACTTAAAGTAAATAAATGAGTATCAATGTGTGCTACGTACCAATATTCCTCTCATGCAGATAAAACAAGTGGGGTTTTTCCACAGAGCTAAGTAATTTACTTTTCTCCACAATTATATAATGGATTGCATTTTTTTTAAAATAAACACACTGTTATTATTCTGATGTATTCAAATTATACATTCTACATCAGAATATATTCAGTGTAAATGCAAAGTCCATTATAAAAAGTACGATCACACGAGAGGCTCGCAAGACTAAAGGAGGAAGTACTACTCCCTCAGACTACACACAAGGGATTGCCTGCCTGGCTCTTGCAAGAGTCTTGCGAGAGCTTTGGAGAAGGGAAAGAAAGGGAAACATAGTAGAAACAACATAGATCTTGAAAATGTAGGGTAATTCTGACAAGAGCAGTTTTTGTTAACTGTTTTGAACTATAAAAACCTTTTTGTGTTTTCAAACATTTTTAATGATTTTGGGGTATTTCTTTTTTAAAAGGTAGTACAAACACATAAAAATACACAAACAGCATCTCCTTATAAACAAAAAGGAGAAAAACTTACAAAACAATGATGAAAAAAACAAAACACTACAATTGCCTAGGGGGGCATTAGTGCTGTTGGGCAAGCTTGTCCTGAGCAGACCTGCTTGTCTCAGAAGAAAAAATGATTTGCTTGCATAAGCAGCAAAATAGTGTTTTTTTTTTTTTTTAAAGCAGGGTTATTGTCCATCTGTGCAGATATTGAAGCCAGAGTAGAGTTGTCTCTCTCCACAGCATGAGTCAACTCTGCCCATGCAAGCCTTTGTGGATGCATAGACCTCAGGTGCTTCCGCTTCCCTGTTGTATTTATACTGTATTGCTTATTTCTGGTCCCCCATCGGAACTCTTTGCTGCAAAGTTTACAGGTCACATAATTAACAGATGCCTTCTTGGCACCTGCCCTCAATATGAAAAAGTCCTGCACCAAGGATTCCTTGGGTGGCTGTGGTGTAGAAGTCTGTGGCTGCTCATCTGAATTAGATGAAGACATCTTTCTGCTCAAAGGGAAACAAGATAGGAGAGCAAGCCAAATATTTCTACTACCACAAAATCCAATAATGAAATAAAGCAAAAGGATGAAATCTTCTTCTAAATAAAGAAGACATCCATTTGAACCAATCAAAATAATTCCTTAGGGTCTGGTTCCTCTCCCGAGACTTCAGTGAGCATCTCGCGAGATCATAAAAATATTATTGCTTTATATATATTGGAACAATCCTTAATCAATTTTTCCAAGCTAATCAACATCTCTAATGTTTTAATTTGTTCAGAATTACAAGAAAGCATTGTTATTACCCTAATTCCAAAGGCATAATCATGCGGGTAGAACGCAACAGCCGAATAGGGAGTACATTTCCCTCTGAGTGCACACAGGGGTTTGTATGTTCGACTCCCACAAGCTTCTTACGAGATCGTAAAATTATTATTGATTATATATATATTCAATAGAACAAATCATAGTCAGTTTCTGTGATCTGTTACTTGTTTAGAATTACAGAAAAACACTGGGGCCGATTCACAAAGGTAATCTGAGAAAAAACTCTAATTTTATGACTTTTGGTATTCACAGAAGTCATTTACGACTTTTGGTAGTCACGGAAGTCATTTGCGAGTCGTATCTATACGTCCGCAGTCGGCCTGTAAGCTCCGCACCCGGGCTGTACTCTCCGCACCCGGAACGTACTCTCCGGCTCGGGTCGTACTCTCCGGCTCGGGTCGGATAAAATGTAATCAATGGGCTGGAATGCAATTGTCACAAAAAGGAACATTAGGAATGTGTGATAAGTGGTAGAGGAGGTCATGAAAAACAGTTTGGGCAGGGAAAAGGGTATGGCCAGACACTACATTAAATCCCCGAAAAGTGCCACATGGTACATGCAGTGCACAATGAACTATAAAACAAACTAGCACACTCATTGGATGATGTCCTCAGTGATGCCATCAATTATGTCATTTTAGATGTCATCAGTGATGTCATAAATGATGTCATAAGTGATGTCATATGTGACGTCATAAGCTGTATATAGTGGGGCGTAAATTATAGTTAGTGCTGCTAACTATAACTGGTGAATTTCTGTGTTTTATTTTACTTCGAAACGTTAATGTTGTCATTGACTAATTCACCTAACTATAACGTTACTTTAACCTTTGTGTTTTTTCAGTGAATTTCTAAGGTTTTCATTAAACGAAAACAGATCTTTTTATCACAGCTAATTATAAAGTTACTTTAACCTTTGGTTTTTCCAGTGAATTTCTAGGGTTTTTTTCAACGTAAAGTACTACTTAATGACCATGCATAAATACAATCCCCCCATACCCTGCTGCCAACTTCCCCTCCATACAGCCAGCCCCACGCTGCCTATGGCCTTTCTCTCGAACAACCCTCTCTTGCATAATGAGTGAGCATACTAGGGTGAAAGGAGAGACTGCCCTCTTCTTTCAAACTTCTCTCTCAGGTGACAGGTATGCATAGTAGGGTGTGGGGAGGGTCTGTCCTCTCCGCTCAGACCTCTCTCTCAGATGACGGGTGTGCGTAGTAGTGAGTGGGGAGGGACTGGCCTCTCCTTTGAGACCTCTCTCTCAGATAACAGGTGTGCATAGTAGGGTGATTGTATGGGCTGGCTTTTTCTTTGAGACCTCTCTTTCAGATGATGGGTGTACATAGTAGGGTGTGGTGAGGTATTGGCCTCTCCTTTCAAATCTCTCTCTAAGATGGCAGGTGTGCGTAGAAGGGAGTGGGCTGGGACTGGCCTCTCCATTCAGACTCCTCTCTCAGATGATGGGTGTGCGTATGGGATGTGGGGAGGGACTCGGCTCTCCTTTCAGACCTTCACCTTCACTTGAATCTATTACGTGTCATAATATGAATTCATATATGAACTACTGCTGAGCTTTCAGACCTTCACCTTCACTTGAATCTATTACGTGTCATAATATGAATTCATATATGAACTACTGCTGAGCTATCAAACAATAATGAGACAAATGTTATATGATTTACACATGGAAATAATACTGAATACAACATGTATTCCTACTGAAAAATGTAAACTCAAACAAATTATATGAAATATATGAAACGCAATGGGGATACATAAGCCCAAAATATGAAGATTACATCATGCAGTGAATGATAGTGAAGCAAGTCTAGTGAATATATGTATATATGACAATGTATTTATATATAGAATAGCTAGGCAAAATAGCTTATGCCCAATTAAACTATGCGACTTGGTTTGAAAACTAAAAATGAATCCAAAAGGTATTAAAAGCAAAAAGCTGGCTTACTATGGCTATATGGACAAACAGTAGTAGCTTCTGATTGTCTTTCTCTTATATATTTTACTGAGTTTGTATCTTTGAAAATGGAAACAATTGTAGCTATCCCACATGTAACAAATAAATTCAAACCATTAAAATGAATTGTGGTGAAACTGGTCCTCAGCAATTGTTGACGATGAAGCCAGGATGCGATTAAAGACTTTTAACCCCTTGCATGCATCGGACGGCCCCCGGCCTTCCGACGTCACAGTTGGAGTGTGCGTTGTACGGCTGTGAGCCATCCGATTTGCGCACGCGTGGAATTTTTTCGCACCGCGGGGAAAATTTCGGCCGCGCTCAAAGGGTTAAATCGTAGGCATCAGAGGTGAAACCGTTGTATCCGTTAAAGCACTTTGTGTAGTGACAATGAAGGTGTCAGAGAATTGTGCGATTGTCAGTCCCATGCATGCCAGTACAGGTGTGAGAGAAGGTGGAACTCTTACGCAGAAGACCTGCGATAGGTGATTGTATCGCATTACAGAACACTTGATGTGCTGTGATTGGGCGTGTTAATTTCAGACAATCAAAAGGAAGTACAGTTTCTTTTTTCCAGAAGACTGTTCAAAACAACAGTTTGGAAGACAGTTTGGAAGTATTTCTAATAGTGGAATGCAGGGCACACTTGTGGAGGTTGACTACTCTAAAAGCACCCAACTCAGCAAGCAGTTTGTTGCTCTGATATTCAGTTGGGTAGGATACGCTTCCATTAATGTTAATTTTATTTCTTCAGCAGGAGAAAATAAGAACAGCACGCTCCACTATGTGAAGAGCTATTGACACTGCACCAAATCAAACAAATAGCTAATTAAAGGAAGGAATGAATTGAAAAACTGCCTTAAAACCATTAGTTTTAGAAGCATAAGTGATGACTGTCGTGTTTGATACTTGAAACACGGTGTGCAGTAGATTGTGGTGAAATTGAGTTAGCAAAACTCACTGAATCTAAGATGCAGAGTTGTCTGTTTGAAGTGCAAATGTTTCAGCCAGAGGCTAAAGGTTACCTTTTCTATAAGAAACTGCAGTGAACTTGTTTAGTTGATCAAAGTGCATATTTATTATATCCACTTTTGGTCATGAACCAGTTTCAGAAATCCTCAAGGGGAGGATAAAATGTCATTTTACAACATTTTACTATTTTTTAAACAGTTAAGATATAGACATAAACCTGAGCTAACCCACAACAGGATTCATTTATTAAAATTAAGTAGTAGCTGATTTTAGAAATTGGGTTTCAGGTTGGCAGAGGTATGCACCCTTTCCAAGCAAGAATCACAATCCTAGTCAGGGTAAGTCACAACACTCTCTAAATTATCCTGTGCTCATCCTCTCGCAGCTAGGCACAGATCAATTAGGCTTAATTTATGAGGCAATGTGTAAAGTATTTGTGTAACACATTAAACAGTAACACAGTGAAGATACCACAAAAAGACTCTACACCAGGTTAGAAAAATTGAGAATAAATTTATAAATAAAACAAGACCAAAACGACAAAAATCCAATAAGTAGAAGTTGAGATCTAAATTTTTAAAGAATAAATGCAAAATAGTGCTTAGACGCAATAGGCGCTTTAATGGGTTATTTGGTCTCGCTGGACCGGGCAAAGTCTAAATTTCAGGCCAAACACGGTGGAGTGCGGGCCGGATACAGGGACCCACTTGTGCCCACTGAACCAATGAACCTTGTTCCGGTATGCGTCGTCGACAGCAAAGATGCAAAGTGCAGCCAAAGTGATGCATCAGTGTCGAACTAGGCAGTGGACAAGATGCGTTGATTTTCTTCATGCAACTGTGGTGATGCATCGGTTCTGAGTGCAAGGTACTGGTTCGGAATGCGATGTATGGCTGCTACTCCCGCAGTAGGCAATGCATCGATTCCAAAGGTGATGCTCTGGTTCCAAAGGCGATGCGCCGGGTTCTCTCCATGCAATGGCACAAATGCGCTGGTTCCGACTCATGCAAAGGCAGAGATGAGACAGTTCTGATGAGGATGCATGGGTTCTGGATGTAAAATCACCTTAGGCCTCACTTCCAAGGGCCAAGGACTGGGGTGGCACCACTTGGCAGGGGAAACAGCCGTTACAATGCTTGCGTTACAACGCATGCTTTTACCCCGCATGCCGTTACAACGCAAATAGCTTGTTGCAGGGGGTATAAGGTGTTGAATTTAACTCCAACACTTCCCCTACTGTTGCACGCACTGGAGTTGGAATAGTAAATTATACAATTCCAACATCCAGCGCACCCCGACAGCAAGTCGGGGTAAAAATGTGCGTTGTAACGGCATGTGGGGTAACAGCAGGCGTTATACCATCATACAACCCTTGGCAGGGCAGACTCACAGCTTGTAGAGTTCAGGTACAGATGCAGGTAGTTGAAGTCTTTGAGATTCCTGAGAATTAGAATAGGAGGGAAGCCAGCAAGCCCTTGGAGTCACTCTGGGTTCAAGTGATGAACGTCCAGTCCTTTTCACACAGGCAGGAGAACAGCATGCAGCAGGGCGGTTCAGCAAGGCAAAGCAGCAGTCCAGCAGAGTGCCAGTCCTTCTAGCAGCACAAACATTATTCTTCCTGCTACATTGGTCATAGGTCCAGAAGTGTACTGAAGTCATGGTGTCAGAGACCATAACTTATACCCAGTTGTGCCTTTGAAGTGGGGGACACTTCAAAGAAAGCTTTGAAGTGCACATAGGTCTTTCCTTCCTGCCTTGTCTTCAGACTCACTACAGGGGGTTAAGCAGTCCTTTGTGACAAGACAGCATATTCAGATGTAAGTGTGAGGCTGTGCCCAGCGCCTCCCTCCCATCAACCAGGATTGCCAATCAAGACACACCTAAGCTTCTTTTGTGTGTGGCTGTCTAGAGGGAATACACAAACCCCAGTTGTCACCCAGCCCAGACTGAACAGAGACCGGCAGTAGGCACCAAATGGCTAAAGTAAGTAAATGCCAACTTTCTGCTAAGCGGGAATTTAAAATCCAACTTCACAATAAGTTGTGATTTTAAATTGTGAGTTCGGTGACACCAAATTTAAAAAGTCTATATCTTCAAAATTGGAAGTTACACTTAAAAGATTTAATAAGATAATCCCAATATTTTCAAATGGGAGAGATCGGCTATGCAGTAGCGAAAAACGAAATTGGGAGTTTTTCACTGACAAACATGTATAACTTAAACGTACATGTCCTGCCTTTTAAAAACATGGCACCCTGCCCTATGTGTCATACAGGGCCCAGCTTAGGGTTGACTTATATGTACAAAAAGGGAAGGTTTAGGCCTAGCAAGAGGGTTACCTTGCTAGGTTGAAGTGGCAGTTTAAAACTGCACACAGTGGTTCTACAATGGCGTCCTGAGCCATGGCTAGAGGGCTACTTAAGTGGGTGGCACAATGAGTGCTGCAGGCCCACTAGTATCATTTAATTTACATGTAGTGCACTTTACTAGGGACTTATATGTAAATTAAATATGCCGATTTGGGTTAAGCCAATATTACCATGTTAAAGGGGGAGAGCATACACACTTTAGCACTAATAAGCAGAGTCCTAAAGCCAACAAAATGAAGCCTGAAAATGGAAGGAGGCAGGCAAAAAGTTGGGGTAAGTCCACCCTTAAGCTGTCAGGTGTATCAGCTGTTTCTCAGAAGTGAATGATAAGAGGGAAGAAGCAGGTGCTGCAAGGAGTTTGCATGCAAGGTTGGAATTCAAACAGTTAGAACACCATAAATAGTCTTAGAATCACAAAGAAGCAAGTGTCCATGAGGATTAGTACATGAAGATGTGTTAATGAAATCAGGGTTGTCTTTTGTACTCGAAAGGAAATTTCCCTTGCATACTTTTTTAATATTATTGTGCATGCTTGTATACCATCCAAGAGATGTTTTTTTCCGGAATCATAGAAATGAAAGGCAGTGATAGGTAGAGATATTATTCAAAACATTGGTGCATGGGTACAGTCTTCTATTTTGCAGGTAAGTATCACAGAGTGTGGCCTTCAAGGTTCAATGTGTGCAGCCAGCACATGGTTTGCAGACAACAACGCTTTCTCAGGGCTTATTCAAGATCAATACTCTGACATAAGAGTTATTTATTCTAGTAGGAAAGTACCAAGGTCTCTTTCATAACACAAATCAAAATAATCAGCTTCCCAAATACATTGGACAAAGGGAACACAACCATCAGATAATATCACCTCAGAAAATCATGGACGTCATAGATCAGGGTAAACTTTCAGATTTCACTGGTTCCGCCAGCTTTACAATATCTCATGTCATTAGCTCGCGAATTCACCAAACAAATGCTCTGTGTCACAACGCTGTACATGAAGTAGTTTGCATAATTTGTTTTATAAGTTTCCCTAATTCTTTCTGCAGCATCGTTTGCACAATATGCATGTCTTTCCTTAATGTTAGCATGAATAAATGCAGCTACAAATCTTTTACTTTCTCCTGGCTGATGTCCCAGAAGAAAATCACTTAAATCCGTATCATCACTGAGCTTTGACAGATGTTGCATTACAGCAGTCAAACTAGATTGGAGCAGGCATCTTTGGTACAGTATGCCTCTACTGTAAGTAGTTATAGTCACAGGGGGATATATGTTATATCTAGGACATGGCCTACTTGCTAATGAACCTGTAGATTTAGAAACCTGTACATGTACATGTCAGTATCTGTTGGTCAGAAGGCTATACCATCTGAACCAAACAATGTCACCTTGTTTGTTCCATTCTGCACGTCATTAAAATTACTATCAGGGATGTTGCCCTTTCATTACCAATACCTAAAGTGTGTCGAAATAATTTTTGCAATTGATGATGTTCTCAAATTTGTAAAAAATACAAAGCTCATGTGAATTGATTGTTGCACAGCCTTATTTAACAAGCATTGGCAAAGCCAATAGGTCTCGCTTATGGGCAAGCTATTGCCTTTGGCAATCAACTGGGGGTGGAGAACGGGGTGGTGGGTGTGGGTGGTGAACGGTACTGTGCTTTATTTAAAAAATGACAGAAACAAACAATAACAAAGCAAATAATACTGGTGTGTGCACAGTGAAAAAGATTGTCACCAAGCATCATACTCACATGTACAGTGTGGTTTGCAGTAGTGCAAGCTTCACTAACACAAGGAACACCTACATGTCAATGCAGCAGTTCAAGTTTCCTCACCCATGCAAAACAAGTGCTAAGCTGTATAGGTAGTGCAAGCTTCCATTAGGTGCACAGTGCTCCACAGACATACACACAAAACCAGTAGATGTTTTCCTGCCACATACAGAGTGTTTACTAAAAATGTAGCAGCAAAGTATGCTTCCTCAAAGCGCACAAATCAGAAACAGTAGCAGTCCAAGTTTCCTCACATGTACATCACAGGCAGCAGCAGTGCAAGCTTCCCTCTGCTTGTGCAACTGCGTATGATTGCATATGATGGTGAGCGAGGAATTGTGTGGTGTATTAGAGTGAAGTGTGTGGCAAGTAAAAGATCACATGTGTGACATGGTGCAAATCACAAGGTGAAGGGATGGTGTATGTGTGTTGGTGAGTGATGAAAATACTTGCAAGAGGGAAGAGAAAGCGAGACATGATTGTTAATAGTTCCTGCCTGCGCATCATGAAGTACTTTTCCACACAGTACAGGATGACCTGGATAAGGGAAGTGGGAGCGGGCTAGGAGGAGGTAGGGCATGAGCGCCAAAGAAAGGGAGGGGCACTATCCTCGCTCCCAACTTCTAGCTGGACAGTTGCCTGTTCTAGCCCATCAAGACTCTATGTAAGTGAAATAGCCCCCACTGCTCCCTTACATTTCGTGGCCCCGCTTTTTGAACAACCTACCCCATCTCTTTTTGCAAATGACTCTCACCTCCCAGCTGTATTCTACCCGTGGCAGTGGGCCCCAAGACTATCATGGGTTGCCCTCCTGGACACCTGTCTTCCACTCCCAAATACCCTACTTCCCATCAGCTGAGGTCTCCTCGAAGTCTCACCTGCATGGAGTCGACACTGAGAATTGTGCCCCCCAGGGATTTCCCTGGCTGCAGAGTCAATCAGGACTTGCCAGTGCCTGTGGCCCGAGAATCGCCAGAATTCAGCGGGCACCTATGTCTTCACACAAGGAACCTGGAAGACTTCCAGTTGCTATAACGGGTATACGTGTAGTAAGGGATACATCCAATTCACAAGAGACACTTTAGTGCCATGTGTTCTTGGTGGCCATCTTAGAATGGGGATGGCCCTTCAGGATTAAACTAGACCAGAGGAAAATGCTACATTTTTAAATATTTATACGATGAAATGAAAAAGAGTACTGAGGGCTAGCAACATCCTGTATTTTACTAATAGTGAAGGATGAGGAGTAGTAGCCCTTTTTACCACACTTCGTAGCCTTTTTCAAGTGCGCACAGGGAATAATTGTTCTCCTACCAAGTTTGCCACGAGTGCGTGGGTGTTTGAAGGTGAAAGGAGGGGTGAGAGGTGATACACGAATAACAGTTTGTGCATAATCTTCAGGTTTGTTTTAACCTGGTAATTCAACTAAAACTGGTAAAAAATGTCCATGTGGCAACTCAGTTCACAGGGGAAAAAAGTTAGCAAAGCTAGGTCCAAAGGGCCAAAAAAGATACTGAAAGTAAATAAGACGTCAGGAGGACCTACCCGGGTGGTGAGTGGGATCGACGAGAGAATGGGCCTGCACTCCCCGAGCAGCAGAGCACCCCCATCACAGCAGTTCTGATAAGAACACAACAGATTGTCTTTTCCGGCTACGACCGAAGGAAATGAAAGAAGCATGAGTTAAAGGCACAAGGGTTGTTAAAGAGGCAATCTTTGCATAACAGCAAATGCGACAAAATAATAAAGAGCGAGGGACAAACAAAAACAGGCAAAAGCAAACACGGGCAGGATAGTAATAAAAAACTAGTCCCTAAACAACAGATAGACACAACCAAAGTGTAATGATACAGTACTTGGTCCCTGCTCTGTGGGAGGAATGAAAGAGAAAAAGAAGGGCAAAGAGGCACCACTGACCACTAGCAAGCAAGGGTTTTTAAAGGAAGCTGAAACAAACAAATGAAAAGTAGGAGGTTGGCTTTAAGCCCATAAGAGAAGTATATACTACACTACTATACTTGCCTCACTTTAAGTTGTAAGCTAACAGAATTGTTGTTCAATGTGAAGAAGTTCATTGTCTGTCTCTGCTTTGGCCAGCTGACTCTGAAGTAATGGTCTTTGACCTTCACAAAGACTGTTTGCAGCTTCTGCTTGTTCTGAATCTCCCAAGAAGTTTGAGATTTCCTCTGTCCCTTCTACTTGTCTGTAGCCAGTTTAAATACAGGCAGGCCTAACTATAAACGATGTCAAATACAAGAATTAACATATTCACATTGTTTCACTTTCACTTGAATGTATAAGGCCATGTTGGCTCTGTCAAAGGAGTACTTCCTCCGATGGTCTAATTGTGTAGGGACCAGAGGAAGAAAATTACACCACTGGCCCGATTTAGGGTGGACGGTCTAATGTCTTTTTTTTCTGTCTGTCATCACCAGGAAAAACCTGGTGGTGAGGGATGGAAAAAATCTGTAATGACCCTACACCCTCTGAGAAAATACTCAGGGTCTGGGGGACACTGTCAATAGCCATCCAACAATCTTTTAGTACATTGACAACAGTTCTTTTCTATGTAGAGATGATCGTGGAGCTGGCTGTCCTCTCTAAATTTGGCAGGCGGAGTTGCCCCGAAAGGTGGAGGTAAAATCCTCTGCCACCCTGATGGACTTTAGCCCTTCTGCCAAAATCTAAATCAGGTCCTAAGTCTAGAAAAACTTTAAAAGCAAAAGGTACATAGTCTCAGCATTATAGAACATGATTAACATTGTACCAACCTGTCTTAATATGCATGGCTTGTCCAATAAAGCACATGCAAAATCTTTAACGTGTACTGTCCAAATTGGCAGGGAAATGTGATTGCATTATACAGTGGAAATTAGCATATGCTGGAAGTTTTGGGGAGTTGGCTTGAGAGAGGGAGATAAGCTCTGGTAGCTTTAGTCCAGTGATATAACGGAGACTCAGGTATACTATTACTGATTTTATCCCAATCACTTCTACTCGATCCCTTACCAGGCAATTACCACCCTTTATAAGAAAAGGTCCTTTATGCTACTCCCAAGCTTCCTCCATCTTATCACATGTTTTTTTCTCTCTTGCTGTAGTACTACTCAGTTGTTATGTTCCCTAAACTAGGCCCAAATAGTAAAGCGACCTTTTACCTACATGGTCCTACTTCCCCATGAATAATGGTTCTAACAGTGACCTTTTACCCAGTTACATGCTGAACAAATGTCAATTAGTTTCTCTGAAACTAGCCTCTTTTATTATGCAGGAGGATTCCTACAATCATATCTTAAATCCGTTGCACATGACGTACATAACAGGATTTACACACTCTGTACAAAAGTCATCACTATCTTCATCCATGGCAATAGAATTATTTTGCATGATTGCAATGATTGATTTAGGTTCCTTAACATAATCGTAATCATAACATTTTGATTGTGGTAAAACCCCCCGGCTACCTTTTGGGTATAAAAGAAGCACACCTTCACTAGGTAGCCAGAGGAGATGCTTCCACGCTGACAGTGAGGTCCTGCATGCTGTAGCTTCGACGCGCAGCAGTATGACATCCCTTGCGGGTTGTCCAACTCGTGACCAAGATAGGATCCTTCATTCTCTCTCATCAGGTAATGGGGTTGGCTCTTTACTAAGGGATTCTTGACTTTACACCCATATACATGTTAGGTACATTGAGGTACACTTAGGTAGGGTACACATTGTAGGAGTAGGCCTGATTACTGTCTTGTTTTATGCCTGCATATTTTCACTGTTTTAGCACCATGTTAGAATTCTATGTCCTATTCACTCTATTGGTGCTTGTAAACATGTTTTATACTAGAATGACGCTGGTTCAATAAATGCTTATTGAAAACGTCCCCAACGTTTATTCTATGTATCTCTCTGAGACTAAGTGAGCACGAGTGACTGAGCGAAAAGTACTGTACTGTTTCCACGATCCCTGAAGGGTCAAGGGTTGTAATGTTCAGAGGTTGCCAGAAACTATTCGCTCCTTGGTAAGGTTAGGGGGCTTATGGTGGCACTGTGAGCTAGCTGGTCTACAGGCTAACATATCCTGTGGAGGTGTCCGGAATCTGTCTAGACACCAAGCTCTTAGTCTATGTTATCCGAACAATGCACAGATCCTGCACAGTTGTAGGAACTACATGACAGTAAGTACACTAGGCAATCCCAATACATGCCAGAGAGGTAGAAGGCACACTGATTACTACCATCTACTGGGTAAGTAGGCAAGAGTAGGCATTGGGTAAGTAGGAAGGATAGATGTTAATGTTGTCAATGAGTACAGGTCTTATGTGATCCATCACATTTTTTAAGATAATAAGGGTGAAGATGAAGTCCTGGGATACCACACAAGATATGTGTTTCTGACTTTTGATGGGTTTTATGGTTTGCAAGTTATGAGATGAATAGTTGCAGGACTATGTCTGGGAAGCCAATACATGTTTCCAGGTTGATGATCAGTGATTGATGGTCATGTCAACCATGTCAAAGTGGGAAGAGTGTTTGTGTGGGACCATGAGGCAGCAGAAAGGGGGAAGTTGTCCTGGTATAAAAATTAGAGGCGGAGTGACATTAAATTCCCTTGAATACACGTAAGATATCAATCAATGCAAGCCTAATGGGAGCACAGTACGTCTTCCTCAATAGGCTATATAATACCCCTGAAAAACTACAAGATAGGAGGTGTTCCTGCAGTTTTGAAGAGCACACATGGTAGATTCCTTCATCCCCAAAAGGAATACATACATAACGTACTCCTTTCAGAGAGAAGGAGACCTATCAGGTCTATCTCACCTCTCTTTTCAATTAATTATGTTCTTTTAGATAAGGAGAGTTAGGAGTCAGCCAAAACTTCTAACAGCATCTCTCTTCTGCAGATGGTATTATAAATGCATATTCACCATTGTTCCCAGTAACACTAGACACACACATGGACCCAGACTTACAAACATTTTGCGCTTTGTTTACTTACAGAACTGATACAGACCTGTGCAAAATGTTTATTTTGGATATACTTTCCAGTGCAAAATGTGCTGGATAGGTTACCTTAAAGTAATGCAAACAACACTTCACGGTGCTTTCCTCTACTTCCCATCAAGGGGGGGAATCGAAAGGTGGTACATCAGCATTCCCATGCAACCACCTACGTTTTTTAAATCAAAACTCTATCTACTAACAATATTCGATAGGGTTTTGCACCAAAAAAGATTGGCTCTTTGAAACAGGCATTAAAATGAGATTTTCTTTTTTCTTCTAACTTTTCCACTTTACATGTGTTCTGCACAGCGGCGGCTTCCCCATTAGCTCAGAGGAGCATTGCCCCCCTGTTGCCAGTGCAGCAAAAGTGAAAAATAAAATTAATGCCATTTTATTTTTCACTGCTCTCAGCCCGAGCAGTGTTTGAGGGCAGAGCATTGCTGCTGATTGGTAGCAGGAGAGTGGTGCTCACTCCACCAGTTTTCACTGCGCATGTCTCTTTGGCTGACTGTCTTGCGATGGCCAGCCTGACATGCAAAGTGTAAACCTCTACACCTAGCTGTCTTAGACAGCTGGGTGGAGAGCAGGCGCAGGCCCCTTGCGCCTGGTGGAGCGTCGAGGCAGCCCGCTCAAGCCAATCCTGGTGCTGCTCTCATGCTGCTCATCTGCAGCATGAAAGTAGCATCGGGATTTGGAGAGGGGAACTGGCTGAGGCTCAAAGAGAATTCCCACTGACTACAATCAAGACGGAAAAGGTAGGTTTGTTTTTCATTTTATTTTTACCTTTTTTGCCCACTAACAAGCACTGTGAAAAACTTGCATTCTCTTCAGCCTTAGTTCCAGTGTTCTCAGTCGTGGCCCATTTTAAAATCTGTTAACAAGCCATGATTGAGAGCTTTAGAATGTGAGCCTAAAGGCATTTTGATTTATCAAATTGCCTGCCACTGGGTTTGACACTGGCTCGATGACCCTCCACTTTTGAGGGTCACCGACCGCCACTGGTGCTGCACTGCACAGCACACATTGGAAATGGGAACCGTTTTAAAGTTAATATAAGCGTAGTATTTTGTACTGGAAGGTTCCAGTACAAAACCTATGCTAGACATGCAAACACCTCTACACTAATGTTCAAAGGTGTATATGTGGTGGTAGGCAGCCTGATTTTCTGAGAACACTATAGAAGCAGCAGGACAGTGCCAAATATTAGTAGATATGGGGCTTTCCTGCTCTCTCTCTTGAGCAGCGCAGCAACTTTGTTTACTACACTCTGAGTTTTGTGGCATCTCTGTAAATCTCGGCCAAGGGTTGGTATTTTATTATCTATGACTATTTATTGTTTATAATTTATCTCTAAAGCATATATATCAGAACAATAGTAATTTTTGGGAAAAGTCAGCTGTTATCACAATGATCAGAGTAAATGCTACAAATGCTCTTAAGATATGTATACACACATCCCTACTATTCTAAACCCTACCTAATTTATATAGCATGTTACCAACTATATAACTAGATGGCTGCAATTGTTAGCTAAGCTTTACTATGCCAAGCCATGAAAGCTTCCCCACATGCCTTATGTCGTTGCTGGGTCTGGACTCAGAGTTTGGTCATGCAGCATGCCCCCTCAGCAACTGGTCCATTTGTTCAACCTCTCCCTAATTTGAACATTTCTTTATACCTTTGTCACCCATGATTTCTTATAGAGAGGGGGCGGGGCACTCCTGCTCTCCTCTCCTGTTGCTACTTAGGTATGCTAACCATGCTGCTTTTGCAGTAGAGTATGGAAGGTAAAAAATGTACCTGTCTCTGCTTGATTCCAGGAAGAAGCAGAGATTGCAACATGGCCATCTCGCTTTGCAGCTGTGATTCCAGTATGTAAATCAGAGATCTGATCAATTTTCCTTCTCCACCTTGTTAGAGTAAATCTAAGATAAAAAAGAGTTGGAAATAAAAAATATCAATTGATCACACACTTGTTATCCTTACCATTCAGTTTGCTACTTCACTTGCTAGGCCCTATGCCTAACACATCCATACTCTAATATGTTAATGTTTCTATGTTGTCATACAATCAGGCCTATCATGTATATAACATGCGTGTATTTTCCAGAAAAGCCCTGCCACCCTCAACCAGTGGGTTTCCTTGACATGAACTCAATGTGGTCATGTGGACGTCTCTTGGCACTATACGATTAGGCAATGTCCCAATTTAGCAAATATCTAGAAGAAGGTGTTTTCACAATTAAGCAACATCATTATAACTCGAATTCTGTTTGAAGTAAGGGTTATGCTAATTGGGGATATCGAAACATCCTTGGATATTCTGAGATCATCACATAATGTAGTTTCCAATGGTTCTTTAGTAGCCGGATCAAACATTGAGTTGTTGTGGAACTCGGAGAAAGCTCCCACCTTCGAAAGTTCCAATGTAAAAATAAGATGCAGAATACACCTCAGCAAGTATTTTTATAGAAAAGGTTGGACTTGTGGAATACGTTAGGAAAGATTTTGGACTCTCTGTTTTCATATAAGTCATTTGGAGGTGAAAACTAAATGAGCCTAAATGGCTTTAAATTATTTGCAACAAAGACTTTAGGGCCCATTACGATGGCGGGCGGACAATGTCCGCCCACCACCGTAACGGTAAACGGGACCAACCGCAAGAGGTGCGGCGGTCCCGCTGTGCCTATTAGGATGCGACTGCCACCATGGCGGTCGCATCCTGTATATTTAACATTGTGGCGGGCGGTACTGTATTCAGCACCCGCCACAATGTTAAAAAGGCATGTTGTGCATTTGCATGCACAACGTGACAGGCACCGCGCGGTGCCTGCCACCTTGGGCATGCAAATGTCGGGGGGTACCATGGGTACCCCCATGTGCAGCCACCCACCACCCAACCACCTGGGGGCCTGCAACGAGCCCCCAAAGAAAAGACTGCATGCCTTTGCATGGCGGAGTCTCCGCCATGGAAAGGCATGAGACCGCCACCATATTGCAGGCCTTTTCCGCCCGGTAGGCAATCCAGCGAATTGCCTACCGGCGGAAAACTGGTGGACGGTCTTTCCGTCCGCCTGGGTCCCCACTGCCTTCGTAATATGGCAGGGGGGAAATGTTAGGCCGGCGGACGGGAATGGCGGGCGGATCGCCACCGCCATACAGGCGGTGGCGATCCGCCCACTATTATAATAGACCCCTTTATCTTCTTTTTCATTGTTTTCTTCAAGGGGTTAAATTTCCTATCATATGAGGATGGAACACATCCTAATTTTCTACTTAAAGCCTCTAAAAATGGGGAGAGAAAGAAAAGAAACAGAGAGGAAAAGAGAAGGTGGAAATGGGAAGTTAAAAATGGAAAAGAAGAAAAAAGGGGAAGAGAAGGAGGAAAATGTAGGCTGATGATACATGTATTTTTGTTCTGAGCATGATATGAGTGGTGTCATTGAAACACAATTATGATGTCAGTCGGAGTTGCCTCTGACCGACATCTCTGCGGTTTTGGAACTGACCGACCTCGGGGTGGTGGTCCGAAACCGCAATTACGGTGCAACCGCACTTCCCTATAGGAGCTTGTGCGGCGGTTCAAAACCGATCGCAGCACAAGCTCCCATGGACAAATAGGAAATACTGTAAATCCCTGCACCATGTGGCAGGCACCACACAGTGCAGGGATTTATAGGGGGGCACCATAGGTGCCCCTCCGGCCCACAACCGGAGGCCACAGAAGGAGGGGGGCTATTTAGGGGTCCCCAAAGTCACTTTCCGACAGGCTTTCCATGTCGGAAAGCCCGACATGGAAAGCCTGTTGGAAACCAACATCATAATCCGGATGGCGGAAACACCGTCCGTTAGGGATTATGATCGGTTTCCGACTGACCGACGGGCTCGTTGAGCCTGTTGAAAGCAATTCGGATTGATAGGGTGGATTAAACTCCGACCGCCTTCTTTGTAATAAGGCGGTCGGAGTTTAAATCATGTATATCGGCCGGAGGCGTTCCGACCCACATCCAAATGAGGCCCAAAATGTCAAGTTACAATTGTTTTTCATGTGTGAAGTTTAGACTCGGGGTCTTGTCACTAAACATGTGCCAAAGTATCTATCTATCTATCTATCTATCTATCTATCTATCTATCTATCTATCTATCTATCTATCTATCTATCTATCTATCTATCTATCTATCTATCTATCCATCCATCAATCAATCAATCAATCAATCAATCAGTCAGTCAGTCAGTCTGTCTGTCTGTCTGTCTGTCTGTCTGTCTGTCTATCTATCTATCTATCTATCTATCTATCTAGCTATACAATCCTCTCTACCTGTTTTTGCAAGCCTCCCTTTTTACCTATCTTTTCAGTGTTTCTTACCGATAAGCAACAAAGATTTACAAAAACATTGCAAAAAAGCATTAGCTAAAAGGCTGGCAGCCAACGGCAGATCTATTGGCTATTCAATGTATGATGTTATCCAAGACCTTTTGATTTTACTAAAATTATTTGTGTAACATAGTTTGTTATAGGGCTTTTTATTCAGACTTCATCCATTTATCTGCTGTTGTGTCATTCACATTTTTCTCCGCCAACTCTAGTCTGCATCATGCAGCAAGGAGTCAGTCACATTCAGCCACAGGCTTACTACATTGTGAGTTACAGCATGCTGACCTTTCACAAAGAGTACATCCACACACAAAGTCATTCTCTCTGTTGCCAGGGACTAATATTTTAATGTGTGCTTTATGCAGCCCAAAAATATTTTGCCTTTAACCAATTTATTTTGTAGATTGATGAGGGTTCACTAACATACCCAAGAAAAAGGTTTTTCAAAACCATGCAGAAAAAAACATGAATTGTAAAGCCAAAAGGCAGGCGGCCAGCACCAGACCTCTTAACTCTGCCAATCCCTGTTAGGTCTGATGTTAGCCAAGACCATTTGATTTTAAAAAAAATGATAAGTACAATATACTTACTTACAGGGGCTTTCAGCCATCTCTCTTCATCCATTGGTGTGTTGTTGTGTCATTCAAATTTTGCCTCCGCCCAGTGCAGCATACAGAATGGGGCAATGAGTCAGCTACTTCATCCTTTAATGGCCAGTAGAGCCCGCTATCGAGGGCTCTAAGGCTATTAGAGCATTCCGCCCCTAGAGGGCAGAATGTTCTAATTTGTAAACCGAAGGCATCACAGAGCCCGAGGGGATTGAAATCCCCCTGGGCTCTGTGAGGCCTTTTGTTCACAGCAATAGCTGTGGACAAACATTGGAATGTTGGAGCTCTCGGCTTCTACTGGCCATTAGAAGCCCGGAGCACTCCATTGTTTTCAATGGAGCTCTCAACATTCCAATGTTTGAATAAATTTTGTCCAGGAAATAATTCAGCTTTTATCGTGTTTAATTTGCAGCACTTGTAACACTTTTTAAAAATGTATTTCCGTCTTTCTTTGTCTCCTTCTTTCCTTCTTTCCATCTTCCTTGAGCAAGATGCTGGTAGTCAATTGCAGATGGAGTGGCTATTTTAGATCTGTGTTAGCCAATACCTTTTGATTTTACTAAAGTTATGTGTATGAAATGAATATAGCATGTTACATGGCATGCTATTACATCGTGTTCCTTTACAACGCGGTTGTTACAACGACCGCGTTGTTAGAACGCAATACCTTTACAACGCAAGTCATTAGATCGACTTGCTGTAGGGGGCGCGCTGGACTTAGGAATAGTATAATTTACTATTCCAACTCCAGCCTGCGGAACAGTAGGGAAGGTGTTGGAATAGTATATTATACTATTCCTTAGGTTGGAGCGCCCCCTACAGCAAGCCGATCTAATGACTTGCGTTGTAAAGGCATCACGTTCTAACATCGTGGTTGTTGTAACGACTGAGTTGTAGAGGAATGCGATGTAATGACAGCGTTGTAAATGCTGTTTCCCATATGAAATAGTTACTTATAGGGATTTTCATCTTGACTTCATCCATTTGCCTGTGGCTGTGTCATTCACATTTGTCTTCATCCCACTCAAGCATGAGGAGGGGTATTGTTAATACTGAAACAGAATCTATAGTATGCTTAAAAACAACATAAAATGAACAATATGAGGTCCCACAATCGCTCCCGATGTGGAGCACCACGTGCTGTTTCGTATGCCTTGTCTAGGACTGTTCCCTTATACATACATTTTGACAAAATGTCACTCGTACCATATCAAAAATGATAGATATCCATATAGATCTAGACCCAACAGTTACCTTATTTGCAATGACAAACTATACCCATGCAGTTCTCAACGATTCATCGCAATGCCACTACTTCTAGTGAAGCTCAGAGTTTCAATTAATCAATACAGAAACACGGTCCCCGCTGAAGGTGATAGAATAAAAGACAAGATTTTATGCAAGAAAGAAGTAGGCACCTATACACTACTACAACCTCAGGGTGGCTCTTGCACAACCTGACAAGTTTGAGGCAGCTGACCAAAATCACAATTGGTCTGATACCAGCACCATTTCTTCCTTACTGTGATAGGCTACTCCGGCCTCAATACATGATCAATTTTATAGGGTGGAACTATTATCTACTTTGTAGTAGGGGATTAATAATATAGGAGGACCTTCAAGAGGAGAGGTGACTGTGATTCCTGCCAGTGATCTATTTATAAGAGTATGACTGCTGCTGAAGGCTGAGCTGAACACATTGGTGGAATATTGTTAAGATTATTTTAAGACTCTACATACGTTTAGTACATCTCAGGTATACATGACTACCAGACTGGGTATGTCTGATGGCAATTTGTTTTGGTCATTTTTTACTTTTTCTTTGTTTGTATTCTCTTTTTGGAAACTAACAAAAGAACCTACAAACAAAAGAACTGAATACTTCCATATGTGGAAAGAAGCACATTTCAAAAAGGAAATGGGACATGTAGAAACCATGTGGAACCCCAGCGATTATAGGAACAGTGTCAGATGAAAGAAGTACAGAGTAGGATGCTTTGGATCTCTCTTCTAGAATAGACAAGAACCAGTTGAGTGCAGTGCTGTTAACATCACACCATTTTAGTATGACGACCAGGATAGTATGGTCCACAATTGCAAAAGCTGGAGACACATCTAGCAAAATGAGTATAGTGGTGGTACTGCAGTTGCACTTGTCCATAGATCATCCTAGACTGCCACCAAATTAGACTCAGTGCTTCTATTCTGGTGGAAGCCTACCTGAGTTGGGATTTATGTTAAAATACTATATTAGACTATACTTTCCCAGATATGTCTTTAGAACTGGCCATTATGAGTTGTAAAAATGGATTAGGACCTTGATTTTCACAATCAGAGCTGGGTTTGCAGTCCATTGGTTATTTATGTTCACTTATGTATTCAAAAAGGCCAATTTTATGTAGAATGTGGTCTCTACAAATGACAAGACTGTACCAAATTTTAACAATGTGTTTGTAGAGAATGCACAATTAAAGTATCACTACTGCAAAAAACTGAGTTTGACTCACGGTACACTCAGGGACTGATTGAAAGTTTACCAAGCAGAGTACAGTCTTTCAGGATAGTGGATGTCATTAACTCTGCCACCTGACAGATGCTGTCAGTTTTGAAGGTCGTCCACTAAACTTTTCACTTTTTTTAGTTTTCAAAAAACAAACTCCAAAAGTGGTCGTTTTAAAAAAAAAAAAAAAAAAGCATAATGACCGCCTCCTCTTGGGAAAGTTCTCCCAGGGAGTGAGGATCATTTTGTTTTTTTCCTGTCCGTCACCACCAGTATTTTCCTGGCAGTGATGGACATGAAAAAAATCATTGCACAGGCTACCCAAATTAGGATAGTCAGTGTAGAGTCCTTCTTTCAATGGCTCCTACTCCATCTGCCGTCAGAGTAAGTATTCCATTGAGGGAACCAACTGGGAATCTGTTGACTGTGTCGATAAGGTCTGCTCATCTCTAAATGAGGTGGTTGACCCAAGCGTTTAGCAGACAGGGTAGTCTGTTGCATTTGCAACAGACTACCATGTCTGCCGAACTTTAAATCAGAGCAAAACAAAACCAAAGGGGCCTTAGTCTTTAAGTGCACTTCAATAATTTCACATAGCTTATATGACTTTAGGTATGTGATGTTTATGGCCAGCATCTCCACTGTAAAAATTGTTCGAGCACCACTGAAGAGCACGGAGAAACATGTAACTCAACAGACTGTGTGTCAATCTACTGCCCTTGAGGGGTTGTATTCCAGAATATTGTATGTGGAAATATTCTCTGGCATACATATAGTATCCTAGAAAAGGTTGCCTATGCTGTTTACTAGGTAATTGTTGACCTAAATCAGGATTTCTTTTCAATAATAATGGAGTTTTTAAAGATAGTTCTAGTTCTTTCAAGAGAACCAGAACACAGAGTCTGAGTCACAAACTGCATTTTGGAGTACATAAAGTAGTTCTACAGTAGCACTACTCACTTACTACAATATACAATTTGCAAGCATCTACCTGTGCTTCTACTAATATCTTTTCTGTGCAGAGATCTCTACCTTGTGGTGTATATCGTCACATTCCCAAGTGTACTATTTTGTAGAGACAATGGGAGGAACTAGGTGAATGGTGTGAAAATATTGTTTCAAAATGGGTGGAGCTAGAAAAAGCTCAAAAGATCAAAAGTTTCAAAATGGGCTCAAATAAAGTCCAGCCCAGCATTAGAGCAAGGCAAGCACCACACACGCACTGCAACGCACGGCAATTGAAAATAATGGAGGCAGGGAATTAAGCCAACACCCCATAGGAACTAATGTTAAATTAAGTTTAACTTTATATTACAGAAATATATGTATATTTTTAGGGATCAAAAATGAAGTATAACTATGGATTCATTTTACTTTTTTGATACTTATAATTGAAAAATGCATTAAACTTTTTAACTTTAAAAAAAATTATTCTCTGACATAAATATTGTGTCCTAAAAATGTTTGCCTTTGGTGTTTGCTATGTAATTGTTGACCTAGGTCAGAATTTCTTTTCACTAAGAATGACGTTTCTGAAGGTAGTTCTACTTCCTTCAAGAGAACCAGAACATGTAGACTGGTTCACAAACTGCATTTTGGAGTATATAAAATAGTTCTACAGTAGTACTACTTGATACTCACAATTGAAAAATGCATTACCCTTTTTAACTTTTTAAAAAACATATAAAAAGTTATTAAATCCATAACTTTTAACACATTTTCTATAAATTAAAGACACATAAAAATGTTGATGAGGTGGGTAATTTTATGTTTTAATTATTGTTTACAAATCATATTTAAAAACGAAATAAAAAAAAGTAAATGCATATAATTTATTTTAAATTTCATTTGGAGGAATTAATGTGTAATAACTTTTTATTTTATTAATTCCTACTTACTAATTATTATAAATGATTTAGCATTTATATTCTACATTAAAAAAGTTTAGTTGTTTAAAATAAAAAATACAATTTATTAGATTTCCCTATGCTTTCCTGTAGGGAGATTTCTGCTCCAGTGTGGTTGAGATCTCTACTACAATGTGAAAGTGACTTAGAAGTCTCACCCCCTCATTTGAGGAGATGAGACGTAAGTTTACACCTAGGTGTAGGAGTAGATCTACATGTAAGTAAATTTACTCAGATAATGTACCTTTGCGAAATAGACTTAGGCGCAAACTACAAATTCATATTTATGAGGTCAAGCAAAATTGATTCATAGTTATGGAGTAAGGCAAGTCAGCTCAGATCAATGCATTGCCTTACTCTGTGCTAGGGAAGTGTTTTATGGGCGCTGTGGTGGTTGTTCCCATGCAACACCCATGGACTTTGACGCTTCCCCAGATTTTCAAAACCATGTAAACCTGGGGATGTGGCAAAACCATACGCCTCTCCAGAGCAAGCCAACAAGGAGAAATAACTTTATTTCTCCTCATTTGTCCCTCTTTACTGTGCTGCATTCTGCAGCACACATGAAAAGAGCAAAAAGCCTCCAAGGATTATTTTTGTGCATGAAGAAGTCCCTTCCTGCACAAAAACAATCCTGGCAACAACACAGGCACCCTTGCACCATGGTGCAACGGTGCCTCCATTGGCATTGGGCTGCCAAAACTGCACCAGCACAGGGGGAGAGGACAGGATTGCATGATATTGAATAAATATGGTGCATTCCTGTCCTTTCACTTTGACATAGGGCAGCACAGCAGGGTGACATGCTGCCTTGCCCTACGCCAAATCGCCATTAGTTTTGCTGTAGTGTGTTCCCGTTGTACCTTCTCATACAATGCTTTATAAGAACGCTAGTTCTCATGTTGAGTGGGATGTCATTAGTGTAATGAGGTTAAAGTCACACAATCTTCTATAAAATAGCCATGAAATACTACCATGTCTCCACTAATGCATAATGCTTATGCATATGCTGTTTGTCACTATATTTGATAGAATTCCTACTGACCCCTGTCAAGCACTCGGACCTATAGCGCCCAAGACATGTTCTTTAATTTGCCATCCACCTCCCCGCTCTGGCAATGCTTTCTACATGCCTGCCCACATCTGCTAGCAGTATTTATGCAACAAAAAGGTAGATAGGATTGAGCAATCTCACAGGAATGCACATCTATCTTTGCGATGATGATAATACATGAAATGGTCCTATTTAGAGTTTGGCGGACAGGGTACTCTGTGGCAACAGAGTACCCTCTCCACCAGACTCTCAGTCCATAAGCTCAATTTTGATTTTTGAATTTTTATTTGTGAAAGCAGATGGAGTAAAATATACTCTAGCAGTGTGCCCCTTTTCTTTTTGACCTGTGACCCTTGACCAGCACAACTACGCCCACTCATTTGACGGGGTCCCTCAAGGATTGTGCAGGCAACCCGAGCTCCCCCAACCCTCTTCTAGCGTTAAGGGCTACACATGGGATCAGGAACTTTACCAAGAGGCACCAATCCATTAATAAAACATGAATCAGTATTGTAATAAAACTGTGTATCATGTAATGCTTGGTTTTTCATAAGGAGTAAATGGTGACATTAAGAAACTCCTATATGGGACTGAACTATAGGCCTTGAAAAAGTCGTCAATACGACGAAACACGTGTCGGCTGTGCATAACATCTACTGACCTGCGTGTCAACAAACTTTGGCTCATTGATTTATGTCAACAGACTTTGGTCCAGTGATTTATGTAACAACATGTGCTAGAAATAGATGTTTTGTAAAAAATTAAATTGGATCTGCAACATTGTCAGATCAAAATTACTGTATTTGTGTAGTGCTCTGAATGACCTAATCAATGCTTTCTACATGCCTGCCCACGTCTGCTAGCAGTATGTTTGCAACGAAAAGATAGATAGGATTGAATAATCTCACAGGAATGCCCATCAATCTGTGTGATGATGATAATGCATTTAGAGTTTGGCCGACAGGGTACTCTGTGGCAACAACAACAGAGTACACTCTCCACCAGACTCTTGGTCCATCTGCTTAATTTTGATTTTTGAATTTTGATTTGTGTAAACAGATGGAGTAAAATATACTCCATTGGTGTAAAAATTCTTCCGACAGCGCAAAAGAGTACGGGTTGTCGTCTGTCTGCCCTACTTAGAGTGGGTGGTCGGATTTTTTTTTTACAGTCAGGAATTTCCTGTCGATGAGGAACAGTAAAAATAAAAAAATTATCAGCACACCAATGGGGGGAAACTTCCTTGTTGTTGGAGCCATTAGTTGTTATTTTCCCCCAAAAAATCTCACTTTGGGAGTTTGTGTTTGGAAAAGTACAGACTTTTAAAAGTTTGGTGTAAGCATCCTTCACCAATGATGGTTTTGTATGAATCACTGTAATGGCAATTCGTACAAACCTGTAAAGTTCACCATAAATTTGGGGGCAGGGTAGTAGACGTAAAGTCCACCACCTTAACTGCATTTACTCTGTCCACCAAACACTAAGGGGTCGATTCCGATTCGGGCCGGAAAAAGCACCGACCGACTCGGATCCGGAAAAAATACCGACCGACACGTACCAGTGGCGCCCGACACGCCAAGTACGATGCAAGCCGCGATAAATCCGACCGACACGTCAGGAAACCAAGCCGACCGACCGAGCCGCTCGGAAAATAGCAATCCGGCCGGAAAAACACGCGAATCCAACCGACCGACACGCACCCGGAACAAATCCGACCGAATCGTACCCGCCAACTCCAACCTGCAAAGTACGATGCAAGGCGCGAAAACACGACCGAGTCGGACGGAGGACAAGCCGTACGACCGACACGCATACAAAACCGAGCCGAAGCAACACAATACACCGCGACCGACGCGTACGCAGCATACAAAACTGCACAAACACAGCGTGAACGAAACGGAAAACACCGTACGAGACCAATGCAGGGTCCGACTCGGTCACAAGAACGTTTCCAACATACACAAACAGCACAAAGGAAAAATCAACCAAAAAAAGGCCAAACAAGCAATTACCAAGCCAATAAATACTGGGGGGGTGGGGACAGAGAACAAAGACACACCCACAACTCCACCTATATAAAGGACACAAATCACTACCATGAGCCTTTGCAAATGCCATTCCACTGCCAGCACCCAAGAGAAAGCAACCACACACCCACAGCTCATCCCTCACACAAGCCACACACCATCAGCACACCAACAAATACCTACCTCACATACACCCAGCACAACACACACCCACACACCCTCACCTGCACACCAACACACACATCACCCACCATCACCACCCATCACCATGCCCCCCAAGAAGAATCCCAAGTTCCTAGATAGTGAATTGGAAGTCATGGTAGACGAGATCCTCAGGGTGGAGCCACAGCTGTTTGGCACTCTGGTCCAACAGACCCCCATGTCGCAGAAAACCAACATGTGGGAGAGGATCATCAACAGGGTGAACGCCCAATCACCATGTCGGCGCACAAAGACGGACATCCAGAACAGGTGGTATGACGTGCGCAGGAGGGTCCGGGAGCTGCTCAAGAAAGACTACCACCTGAGCCAATACACCGGCAGTGGCCCTCCTGCCAAGCCAGTATACCTCAGGCCCTGGGAGGAGAAGGTGCGGGCCATCCTTCCGCCAGTGAGCGTATATGGACTAGAGGACATCCCAGAGCCTGGTGAGTACACAACAAATGTACACAATAAACTGCCACAAAACACACACATCACTGTCAAGGGGAGAGTCAAACCATGCACTCATAGCAATTACACAGCAACTAGAACAGAATCATCCCAAAATGTGTATGTCAGTCAGATAAACACAACACATGCCATCAAAAAAGTCACATCCAACTGTGCCAACACATGTACAAACACAACCACAACTACAGCTAGGCAGTGGCACAAATAGAACTAACACACACATCCACACATGTAGCCACCACAACAACACCAACACACAGTGAAGACCACTCAAAGGAAGGAATTCTGTGTATGCTGGCCAAGTCAGTGTAGCCAATAGCATCATGGGAGTCGCAGTCACACATATTGCCCCCCCCACAACTGTCCCATCAACACCACCCTGAACCATGCTCACATCACAGGGAGTGGAGAAGGACTCACAAGATGGCTGACACTGGCTACTGCTGTGGGGAGCACAAGGCCCTGCTGCCAACTGTGCACCAACAAACAGCAGGACACCACTGACTGACATCCTGAGAGACAACTTACACTCCCTGCAATGCAAGCACGTTCCATGGTGGGATATCTGGCTGGCTGGCTGGGTGGGAAGGGGGACTTGCAGCACTGACCATAGTCACCAGCACCTCCCCTCACACCCCCCCCCAACACAAACTCCACAGTACCCACCTGGTAGAATGCAATGCCCTCCATCCTAACACAAGATCCCACAAAGCACCACCACCCTGGGTTATGTTGTGTGAAGCACAGGGACACTCTTGGGACTCTTAGCCAAACAACTGCCAGGACAACACTCCCAGCCATCCTGTCAGCACAGCCAGCCCACCCCACAGGGAAGCAGAGTCAAAAGGAAGGAAGCATGGGCATGCTGGGAAGGGGGGTGGAGGCAATAGCATGATGGGAGTCGTAGTCACAGACATTGCTCAGCCTCACAACTGGCCCATCAACACCACCCTGAACCATGCTCACATCACAGGGAGTGGAGAAGGACTCACAAGATGGCTGACACTGGCTACTGCTGTGGGGAGCACAAGGCCCTGCTGCCAACTGTGCACCAACAAACAGCAGGACACCACTGACTGACATCCTGAGAGACAACTTACACTCCCTGCAATGCAAGCACGTTCCATGGTGGGATATCCGGCTGGCTGGGTGGGAAGGGGGACTTGCAGCACTGACCATAGTCACCAGCACCTCCCCTCACACCCCCCCCCCAACACAAACTCCACAGTACCCACCTGGTAGAATGCAATGCCCTCCATCCTAACACAAGATCCCACAAAGCACCACCACCCTGGGTTATGTTGTGTGAAGCACAGGGACACTCTTGGGACTCTTAGCCAAACAACTGCCAGGACAACACTCCCAGCCATCCTGTCAGCACAGCCAGCCCACCCCACAGGGAAGCAGAGTCAAAAGGAAGGAAGCATGGGCATGCTGGGAAGGGGGTGGAGGCAATAGCATGATGGGAGTGGTAGTCACAGACATTGCTCAGCCTCACAACTGTCCCATCAACACCACCCTGAACCATGCTCACATCACAGGGAGTGGAGAAGGACTCACAAGATGGCTGACACTGGCTACTGCTGTGGGGAGCACAAGGCCCTGCTGCCAACTGTGCACCAACAAACAGCAGGACACCTCTGACTGACATCCTGAGAGACAACTTACACTCCCTGCAATGCAAGCACGTTCCATGGTGGGATAACTGACTGGGTGGGTGGGTGGGTGGGAAGGAGGTCTGGCTGTCAACCAAACACAATCAATGCAGACCATGTTCACACCCCAGAGAATACATAGAAATGCCCAAATAATGCAGGACAATGTGCCACACCAATATCAACCCCTGACTGTGACGACTTAGGACAATACAATGTACAGGCCCGCACCCCGAGGCACAGTCACAACTGTCAGGTGTGTCAACCACTGATGCCTGCAGAAACATGACATACATTGTTTGTGTCTCCCAAAAACAGGTGATGATAGGGACACAGCAGCAGACGCTGAGGAGTCCCAGTCCCAGGCTCAAGAGGATGCCGAGCTCACTGGCGTCGTACAGCCTCTGTCCTCCTCGGACGATGAAGAACAACCTGGCACATCCGGTGCAAGTCAACATGCTGCACCAGCAGGACCACCAGCTGCAGCACCAGCAGGTCCACCAGCTGCACCCCCTGCACCCACCCCTCCAACGACTGTCACCACGAATACCATCCCTGCCGACATGGACAGAATAAGGAACAACACCAGCGCAGTGACCCTGGACCAACCTGGGGCCATGGACACCACCACCACCACCAACCCCCGAGGTGGACCAGGGTTATCTGTGCGTGCAACTGCACACACTGCACATGTCAGCAGGGGTGGTGGGAGGGGTGGGAGACAGAGGTCGCTGCTTGCAGACGTTGCTGGTGTGCATGAAGACCCACAACTGGTACGCATAGCTGATGCGTACCAGTCCAGCACCGGAGAGCTCAGCCAGGTAGTGGGGCTCCTCAGAGACATCAAACAGCAGCAGGCTGCCCATCATGCCCGCTTGGACTCCCACATGTCCCATGTGGAGTCACACATGTCACGTGTGGACTCCCACATGTCACGTGTGGACTCCCACATGACCCGCGTGGAGTCCAAGTGGGATGTACTACATGAGATGACGGCGGTGCACAGGGACATTTTACAATGCCTCCGCCAGATGAACAGCAACCAGTCCACACCTCCCTGTGTGCCAACAACATCTGGTACCGAACAAACTGCAACTGCCACAGGGAGGGAGGAGGACTCTGGCGGAGAGTCCCCTGCACCGCAGCAGCCTGCACTTGAGGGCCCCCCCCCAAGAAGAGGGGTCGTCCGAGGAGGGGAAAGTGAGAGGCTGATGGCCAAGCGCAACTCCCAGGAAGCCTGAACCTGTTCTGGATTTTCGCCTTTGTGCACAGACTGTTCACCCTGTTGATGGCAACACTACTCCCACACATTGCATGGGGAGTACAAGTCGGAACAATGTGTCAGACAACTGTGGCCCCGATACTGGGGATCCTGTCTACCTGGACTTTCTATTCATCTAGGAACTTGGGATTGCAAGATTCATGTACAGCACAATCCATCCTATGCACTATTATCACAGATGTATCACAATAAACACAATAATACACCATACTTGCCTCTGTCGTGATTCCAACGTGGGTGCTGTTATGGGGATGATGAACAACAAAATTACACTGTGTATGCGAACTGCAACAGCAAGGACAACACAGGCATGTGAGTACAGGCAACGTGACACATATGAGGGAGACACACCACCAGGGCTACACAACACATACACACCTAGGCCATCTGACTCATTGCCTACACTGATGTTGCCAGGGAAGACGGTGCAATGCACAGACACCACACCCATTCCCAGTTGTAGTCAAGTAGCCCACAGGTGCAGTAAGCAAATGGCAGTCAAATGTGTGACCACAGACAACGCACATCACTAAGTGAAGCACAGGTTTATTACACAGTAGCAACATGCCGTAACCACTACAGATGCAAGGTAACCCCACCTGGTAGCGGGCACACAGTCAACAACTGTAGACAGAAGGAAGTCCATGGGTGTGGCGCACATCACCTGTAGGGACACAACAGCTACCAGCCTGGATGTGCAATCACGTTGTCGGTGGACACAGTTGACCAAACGAATCTGAAAGTACCCTGTGAAGGACAGAAATGACACACAGTCAAAAGCAATGGAGTACAGGACAGAACAGCAAAACTCATGCACAATACATGTTACAAGATACCCACCCAGAACCAAGTTAGCATGTCAACACTGTTGGGGAGTACAGCCCACCTGTAAGCACACATCGCAACACACATCCAGTCAAGTAGCCCATGGACACACTCCAACAGCACCAGAGCACCACCCACACATCATGCCAACTCACATCATTGACATGACACCTCAGGATACTCACATTCAGCTAAAGAAGTTGGTGATGAGCTGTGTGCGGACATCACCATCACCATCATCATCATCATCGTCACTGGCATCGTGTTCCAGGCCAGGATCCTCCACAGGTGGCGGATGTTGGTCATCGTCATCCTGGATGAGAGGCAACTCCTTCCGCACTGCCAGGTTGTGGAGCATGCAGCAGACGATGATAATCTTGCACACTTTCGCAGGGGCATATGGGAGGGACCCTCCGGTCTTGTCCAGGCAGCGGAAGCGGCTCTTCAGGAGACCAAAGGTCCGCTCAATCACTCTCCTGGTCCGACCATGTGCCTCATTGTAGCGCATCTGGGCAGGTGTCACAGGGTTCCTGAGGGGTGTCAGCAACCACGGCATGTTGGGGTATCCCGAGTCACCTACGGACAGACAAGTGCACATCAGCTGACTTGGAAAAGTGGGCGGAATACTACAGATCAGATCACACACAATGGCACAAAGTCAGTACACACCGACAAGCCAGGCACGCTGGTTCTGCATCTGTGCCATCAACCTGGGGATGCGACTACTCCTCATCACAAAGGCATCGTGTGCTGAACCAGGGAAACGGGCACACACGTGTGTGATGGTCATGTCTGCAAGACACACCACCAGTGCATTGACCGAGTGGTAGTGCTTGCGGTTCCTGTAGGCCTGCTCCTGGGCCTGTGGTGGTACCAAAGCCACATGTGTCCCATCAATGGAGCCAATGACATGCGGCATCCTCCCCAGGGCATAAAAGTCACTCTTCACGTCAGTGAGTCGTCGCAGTCTAGGGAAATAGATGTACCGGTTCAGGAAGAGCAACATTGCCGCCAAGAAATCGCGGAGCACACGGCTGAACATGGTCTGTGACATCCCACCAGCAGACGCCACAGTATGTTGGAAGGTACCGGTGGCAAAGAAGTGTAGGGCTGCCATCACCTTCACCTTGGGGGTCAGCGCTGTAGGATACGGCCGGCCAGGCTGCAAATGTGGGGACAACTGCACTGCCAAATCCTCAATCAGCTGCCTGGTGAAGCGGTACCGTCGGATGCTGTCCCGTTCCACCATCGTTGCCAGGTCTGGGAATGGCCGATGGACAGCAGGAGCCCTGCAGTGCAGAGGAGAAGTAAGCAAGATCGTCAGTCACCCCACATATGCGGCATTGAACACACTCAAGATCCCAACATACATCATCATGAGGCACAACTACATGAAGTGTGCAGTACCGGAACGACATGTATGGTACATACATGGCCAACATCTGTCAACACGGTCCTACAGGTGGCATCAATTTGTCCCAGGTTGGCCCATTGGATATCATGATGCTGTGTCACAGTCACCCCCCAGTGACATGTGAGGACAGATGTGCCCCAGGCACCACAGCTCAACGACAGGCACATTCCCAGGGACCCTGTAATGCCACATGGACACTGGCATCACCTGGAGTATCATGTGTACACCACAACAAAACAAACATGACCCCCACAGGTAGTGGCCACACTTGCCATGGCAGGAGAGCCATGGACGTCTGTGACACACACGCACAACATCAGAGTCCATGCACACACAACGTGGATGTGGAGACTGTCTCCCATTGTGCACATGAAATCAGAGACATTGTAAACACTACATGCACAAAGACTGTGGAGGGCCATCACTATTGTGCCACTGGGACACCCTGGCTCAAACATACCGTCCCACATGGGACTCACGGGGTATGTGACATGACATACACAAACACCACTGTGAAATGTGACCATGGCACATGCACAGATATGAACAGTTGCACATCACAGTGGTCACGTACACGTAACACCCAGGATCCTGTCCCCATTAACACGTGCACAGCCTGGGGGTGGCTGCCCACAGGTGACACCCACAGGACAATATGTACACCAACATACACACAATAGGAAATGCAGCCTTACATGCCTTATGATAAGGTTTGGACAGGCTGTCGTGATGTAGGTGTGCCCCTCACTCCCTGGGAGCTATCTGTGGCTGGCATATGTCCATCTGAGACAGGCATGCTGACATATGCCAGTCACATGTACAGTGATGCGTTGAACAGCAATGGACCGATCGGTGCCTCCGGCCGGCCCATTGCTTTCAATGTGTGCGGGTACGCGTTGTACCCCTGTGCGCGTTGTACTGCAATGGACCGATCGGTGCCTCCGGCCGGCCCATTGCATTCAATGTGTGCGGGTACGCGTTGTACCCCTGTGCGCGTTGTACTGCAATGGACCGATCGGTGCCTCCGGCCGGCCCATTGCATTCAATGTGTGCGGGTACGCGTTGTACCCCTGTGCGCGTTGTACTGCAATGGACCGATCGGTGCCTCCGGCCGGCCCATTGCATTCAATGTGTGCGGGTACGCGTTGTACCCCTGTGCGCGTTGAACAGCAATGGACCGATCGGTGCCTCCGGCCGGCCCATTGCATTCAATGTGTGCGGGTACGCGTTGTACCCCTGTGCGCGTTGTACTGCAATGGACCGATCGGTGCCTCCGGCCGGCCCATTGCATTCAATGTGTGCGGGTACGCGTTGTACCCCTGTGCGCGTTGAACAGCAATGGACCGATCGGTGCCTCCGGCCGGCCCATTGCATTCAATGTGTGCGGGTACGCGTTGTACCCCTGTGCGCGTTGTACTGCAATGGACCGATCGGTGCCTCCGGCCGGCCCATTGCATTCAATGTGTGCGGGTACGCGTTGTACCCCTGTGCGCGTTGTACTGCAATGGACCGATCGGTGCCTCCGGCCGGCCCATTGCATTCAATGTGTGCGGGTACGCGTTGTACCCCTGTGCGCGTTGTACTGCAATGGACCGATCGGTGCCTCCGGCCGGCCCATTGCATTCAATGTGTGCGGGTACGCGTTGTACCCCTGTGCGCGTTGTACCTCAATGGACCGATCGGTGCGCACCCATTGACAATGGGCTTGCCTGGCAACGGACGCGTTTTCGAATATTCGAACGAGTCGGTTGCTGGAAAATCAGTTGGTCACCCACAACAATGTTGCAAAATCATGTATGTCATGAAGTTGAAATTTTGAAGGATGCTGTGGGCGTGTTTTGGTGCTGCTATTCCATGGATTGGCCAGATTCAGAAGATGCAAACGACTTGGACCTATCACTTTGGACACAAGGGACAGTATCTGCCTCTCCAGCACATATATATTGCTGCATGTTCCCCTGAGAGCCCACTTGCCTGCACTACATGCTCCAGGACGACATCTGCCACTGCACTGCTGCTGTCTCTGCCCCTCTGGACCCTGCAATGGCACGTACTGTGGAGAGAGCCCCAGCCTTCAGCCTTGAAGAGAACCAGGCCCTGCTGGACAGCCTACTTCCACAGTACAGCAAGCTGTATGGGACACCAGGGGAGCAGGTGAGTGTTCTGTGCACTGCCTTTCTGAATGTGCATTTTGTCTGACTAGCAAGGCTGAGAGTCAGCACACCACTGGCTAGCAGGCTCACTGAGTAGTTGTCACCCCCATAGTGTGTAGTGACTTGCACTGGACAGGTATGGTGCAGTGACAGTGCTTCTGAACAGGGTTTTACTCCCCATGCTATGATACCATGTAGTGACTTCTGGAAAACTGTCCATGGGCAGCCGTGCACTGCCTGGGTACACCATGTGCCCCTGTGATTGCGACATGTATATGCAACTGTGTCATGCACGGATATGTTGCATGTGTAGTAATGGCCTTATCACTTTGTCATCCTGACAGGCTTCTGCCCATCGGAAGCATGAGATCTGGAAGGACATCGTCCGGGCTGTCCGGTCCGTGGGGGTCTACAAGCGCCGGATCCGCAACTGCCAAAAGAGGTGGCAGGACCTTCGGGGCTGGACCCGGAGGATTGCACGGGTCCAGCTGAAGCTGTCGCCTCCTCGCAGGAGGGGCGGAACACGGACCCTGACCCCCCACATGCTCAGGATCCTGGCGGTGGTCTTTCCAGACCTGGATGGGCAGCTGAAGGCCAGAGAGCAGCAAGGAGGGGGTGAGTCAAAGACTGCACTGTGTACTCTGTCTAACATGTTATGTGCCCTCCTCGGGCCAGGTTGAACTGCCACAGTACAGCAGTCATGTTGTCCAGGAGCCATGTCCCTCTATTGTGCACTGCCCACTCCTCATCTGATACCCAGGTGTGGCCCTTACATGCAGGGAATTCTGTCACTTAGGACTGTGTCCTTGCAGTTTGCTTGACTCAAGGTGGGAGACAGCATCTGTTTCCCTGACTCTGTGGTGGGCATCATGGGTGGGTCCATTGCTTACACAATGCCTGTATTCTGACATGTATTCAGCGTGTTACTTTGATCTGTGGTCCAATTGCTGAGCTGATCCACCACATGTGGCTGGGGTACCTGGCACACACCCATGCTGCGGGTGGGAACAATGTTTGGGCCCCAGGAGTATGTATATGACGTGTGTCACACATACTTAGCCAGCTGCCTACAGTCCAGGGCTCATCCCTCATTCATGTGGGGCTGGACAGTCATGCCTACTCCAGGCCATACAATACACTCTGTACTCCCACTCCCGTGTATCAGAGGACACATTGTGCACAGTGATTTGACCCCTCAGGTGTCTGCCTCTGTGTCAGTGTGCTGTGGATTAGTCGCCAGGACTGCTGTGGAGTTTCTTGGTAGGGGCTCAGCATGCCACTGGAGATGTGACCATAGGAGACGATACTTGTGTGACACATAGGTGTCTGATCAGCTGCCCATGCAGACTGGGGCATGTAAATGTGAAGTTCAGGCAGCTGTTCCCCATGCACAGCAGAGTGTGAGGGGCTCAGGTTCAGAGGGTAGTGTCACAGGTCTCCCATATGTCCAATAGGTATGACCTGGACAGATGAGGGTTAAGAGGATGTGTTGTGGGGGGATGTACATGTGCACTTGTGCAGCTCCAGGACTTGCATTCCCCATGACCTACTATTGTGACACAGTGCAGAGTGTTGTTGTCTGGCTGCAAAGTCATACATCACTGAGCCAGTGATGTATGACTTCGCAGTCATGCCTCCGCCATGGCATGTGTCTACTGATTGGTGATCCTGCAGGGGAGTGACATGTGCTACATGCACACCATAGTGGCGCTGGCTATCAGGACATGGGTGCATCATGGTGTCTGTCGCTGGTATGCATCACATGCATTTCCTATTTGACTCTGGGCATCCCTTACATCCGTAAACCTGTACTGACTCAGTGGCAAGAGCTGTGATGTGTCCACACCGTGTCCTCTGCACTGTCCAACTACTGTGTACTTGGTGCATGTGTCAACACTGGGGTGTTGCAATCCAACAGACACCAGACAGATGGGTGCAAGGCCATGTGGGATGTGAGTGCCATGCTTGGCATCAGACTGACAATTGACTTCTCCTGTTCAATTAGGGCACTTTTAGCAATGTACAACTAATGATGCCAGGGCTTGCTCTGTAATGTGCTGTGCTCACAGTGGTGTGTGCGTTTGGTGCAGGTGACTGATGTCTGTCTGTTTCCCCATTGTTTGCAGATACATCCACGGCCACGGAAGGGGACAGCTCCACGGACCAGGAGGAGCCGGAGAGCCAGACTGGGTCAGCAGCCGAGGAGTGGTCGGAGGGACCCAGTGGCACGGAGGGCGAGGGGAGCCACACCGAGGAGTCCTCAGCAGCATCCACCTCAGCTGAGGACCAGAGCAACTCGGAGGATGACTCCCTTGTGGAGGCGGGTGTCAGCAGCCACCACACCCCAGCTAGTGTTGCTGTCCCCGCCACCACCAGCACCACCACCGCCCTCCCATCGGCTCCCATTCCCCAGGTCCGTGGAGGCTCCCATGTCCGGGAGCGTGTCTCCTTTGGGCCAGGCACCGCACCCCTGCCCCTGTGTCCCCTGCTGCCCTGAGTGAGGAGTCTGTGTACCTCCTTCGCCAGCTCCATGTAGGGCAGACAGCCATGCTGAGTGTCCTCCATGCGCACACCGCGCTGTTGACTCAGCTGGTGTCGTTCATGGAGGGCATCTCATCGGGCATGTCTGACCTACAGAGGGGCAATAGGTCCATGGACTCCTCCCTGACGGCAGCAGTGTCCCTCCTCAAACGGTCCCTCACCCCTCCTGCCTCTGCTCCATCCACACTCCCCAGCACCTTACCCATCCCAGGCACACACACACTGGCACAGGCACACACCAGCACACACACATCCAGCACACTGACACACACGCCAATGACAAAACGCACACGCACGCACATTCAGGGGACTGAAGCCAGACTCACAGGGGATGGGGCCCTGGAACACACACACGCATCCACATGCACTGCGCAGTCCTCAGTTCCCTCTCCCTCCAAAGCACCCTCCCTTGCCTCACCTGCAACCCCAAAGTCACAGCAGCTCTTCCTCTGTGACCTCGGCCTCTTCCCCACCGATGAAGCTGCTCCAGCATCCCGGGGGAAGAGGAAGCCCACCCACACGGAGCAGAGTGCCCCTCGCCCCCGGACACCCTCCCCCAGGCGCAGACGGACTGAGGCCCCCACCCGCAAGTCCCCCCGGAGTGCTAAGAGCAAGACCCCGCCACCACCCTGCAGCTCAGGCACAAGGTCTCCGTCCTCCATCCCTCAGGCCCCCACTGCACAGGTGCCCCCACCACACCCTGCCCCAGGTTCCCCCACCCACAGATATACCATCCCCAAGATGCTCCGGCCTTCTCCCCCTGCCACTTGCTCTCCCAGCACCACACCCCCGCTGCGCTTGTCTGTGCCACTGATGTGGTGAGGGTGTCCCCCCCTCTGTCCAACCCACCTTGCCTGTTCCCCATTCTCCTCCCCTGGAGGTAGGCACTGCAGTGGAGTCCACTACCGCCCTGTCTGACTTGGGCACTGCAGTGGCGGACCTGTCCACCCCATCTGCAGGGTCCACTGCAGTTGTGCCGGCACCCACGACATCTGTGTCATGCCCCCCAGTTGTGCCGGCACACACCATGTCAGACACCTCCACTGCAGTTGTCAGTGGCTCTCCTGCACCCACCACCCCTTCCCTGACTCCCCTGGTGAGCCCTGATCCTGTCCCTGCGGTGCCTGGCCTGCCCCCCGGTTGCCCCTCCTAGTGGATTGTCCCTGGTATTGTGCAGGCATGCGTAGGGTGACATCTGCCAGTGTCACCCTGTTTGAACTTTGACAATGGACTGGCCATTGGCCTTTGCTCTTTTTTCAGGACTTCGTTTGGCCTCAACACATATGCTGAATAAAGCAACTTTCTTTTCTCTAGTGCTCATGCTTCAGATGTACATGTTGTTGGTGCAGCTAACCATGCCCTTGCTGCAGTGATGGTGATATCTGGTCTCATGATTATGAAGTGTTACTGTGCAGGAACCCATGTGGTCCAGGGGGAATGTGTCCTATCATGTGGTGTATCCATGTCATCAATAGCAGCATCTGAGGGTGTCATGTGTTCAGTATTTGGCAATGGGTTTCCTACTTACATTGGCAATTTCATATCTGTGGCTTCCACCCCTGCACATCTGTTGTGCCTGCCATCGTTGCATTTGTCTACTTCCCTGACCGTGTTGCCATCTCCAGTGGACATGCAGGTTTGGGCATCAATGGGGAGGGACTCATCCGTGTAGTCAGTGCAACATTGCTATACAAGTGTGTTGGATCTGTGCTGATGATTCCGTTGGCACATCCATGACCAGGCTGATGTGATGGGAGCCCTCATTTGGTGCTAATTGTTGATTGTGTGACCAAGTGCTCAGCTGACATGATGGGGCCCTACTGAGGCAACATATGGCACAGCTTTCCTCACACAGGAGTGGAGTCCCCTCATGGCAGTGTGTACACGTGTGACATTGCCTGCGCCCAAGGTGTGTGTTGTATGTGCATGTCTGTGTGTTCACTTCCATTCATCTGCGCATGCTGTGATCCCTAGTGTTGTACCTGTTTGTGATGCTTGCTGACTTGAGCTATGTTCCCCCAAAGTCTTCTCCCTGTGTTCTCTGTGATGTGGGTGCATGGCACATTACTGGTCATCAGGGTGTCACCCATAGGTGTGTTTGCTGTCAGGGCAGAGTTTGTGTGCTGACGCAGATGGGTCACAGTCAGGTTTCCCTTTGGCACTTGTTGTTTGCCCCTGTCATGTGATTTCCAGTTTGTGTTATCTTTCAGTGATTGTGACACGTTGTGTGTGTGACTGCTGGCACTCCTTAGGGTCCGGGCTGCAATGTTGGTTGTTGTCTATGTGTGTTCTTTGTGGGTGACCTTGGCTTCTTCATTGGTGTGTGACTGTGGCTGGGATCCCATTGGTCGGTGTGGTATTGCCGTCATGTCCATGTACAGAGTAGTGTGCAGTGTGTCAGACATTCAGGAGTCTTGTTGAGTGTCCATGTGTGATGTGTTTCTACACCTTGGTTCCCACCCACCACCCTGGAATAGTCATGGGTGCATGTGCAATGTCACCAGTGCATGTGTACTTCACTGCTGCACATTGTTGGAGGTCGAGGGGTGTGGTGTTGAGTGTGTGCAGATGAGAGTTGTTGCCCGGCTAGTCCCCTGCCTCCATGTTGGCCTTGGCTTACTGGCCATGCTGATTGATTTGTGCTTGTGTAGGTGTGATGGTAGTTAGTTGCTCAGGACACCTGACTGTGGTTCACAGTGTGAACGACATTTAGCTTTGTCATCACAGTGGTATTTTTCTTCAGCCCAGGGTCACCACATTGTGGGGGCCCTGGGGGTGGTGCTGTGGTGTGTCTGTGACTTGCTGTGTCAGTTGTTGTTCCTACGTGCCTGTGTGACATGTGTGTTTTGTGCTCCCTCTCACCTGTCAATGCCTGCTTGCCCACATAGGGGATTTGGATCCATGAGTTAGCTTAGTGTGGCAGTGTATGCACATCTGTATGATTGGTATTCAGCTCTCCTCATGTGTTGTGTTGTTGCCTGGGGACACTGGCACCCCCACCCCTCACCTGCTGTGTATGATGACAGTGTTGGTCTGCCTGTTTGTGTTTGTGCATCTGCACCACTGCATTGGCATATCTTGGGTGTGCCATTGGCTGTATGTTGTTTGGTGTGTTTCCCCTGCTGTCCCTGGGACTCCTAGGTCATCGGTCAGCACAGTGATCATGGTTTGTGTGTCCCATTGCTGCCATGGTATGGTATCTGTTCACCTCACATCTGCTGTCTCCACAGGGTATCTGCATTTGTGTGCCCATTGGTGCAGATATGTGGTTCTGCATTCTGATGGTCACTTCTGTCATTGTGTCATTGATGACTGTTGACGGTCTCAGCCCCCATGGGTGTTGTTTGTCTGCACATGGCCAAAGGAATGTTTCATTTGCACTGCAGTATTTGGCTCCCCCAATTTATGTTGCAATGGGACACATACACTACTTTGCCACAGATGAGTTTTTGGTTCTGTGACCAGGAATGATCCATGCAGTTTGGCAGTTGCAGCTCTTTCTTTGTTAACAATTACCTTTTGGTCACTGTGATGATGAGGGTGTAGACCCCATTGCCACAATGGTCAAAATGTGCTTCAGCTATGGACCCCACACTTACCTTTTGGTCACTGTGATGATGGGGGTTTAGACCCCATTGCCACAATGGTCAAAATGTGCTTCAGCTATGGACCCCACACTTACCTTTTGGTCACTGTGATGATGGGGGTTTAGACCCCATTGCCACAATGGTCAAAATGTGCTTCAGCTATGGACCCCACACTTGCCTTTTGGTCACTGTGATGATGGGGGTTTAGACCCCATTGCCACAATGGTCAAAATGTGCTTCAGCTATGGACCCCACACTTGCCTTTTGGTCACTGTGATGATGGGGGTTTAGACCCCATTGCCACAATGGTCAAAATGTGCTTCAGCTATGGACCCCACACTTGCCTTTTGGTCACTGTGATGATGGGGGTTTAGGCCCCATTGCCACAATGGTCATGGGCTGCTTGCATTGTGGGTGCCACACACATATATGTGTGGCACATGTGCTAGGGGGTCACATTGTATGTTCAATGTCATGTTCGGTGTTGTAGGCATTTGACACAGCCTGCTCACACGCTTGTCATGGTGGTGGGGGGATGTCTTAATCTTGCATTCCCTAGGTTGTGGTGTGCTTGTTGTGTCATGCATTGTCCATCCTATGAGTGGGGGTGGTAGTAGTGGTAGGCATCCAGCCCCCTGGCTAAGGGTGGTAGTAGTGGTAGGCTTCCTGCCCCCTGGCTAAGGGTGGTAGTAGTGGTGGGCATCCTGCCCCCCTGGGTGAGGGTGGTAGTAGTGGTAGGCATCCTGCCCCCTGGCTAAGGGTGGTAGTAGTGGTAGGCATCCAGCCCCCTGGCTAAGGGTGGTAGTAGTGGTGGGCATCCTGCCCCCTGGCTAAGGGTGGTAGTAGTGGTGGGCATCCTGCCCCCCTGGGTGAGGGTGGTAGTAGTGGTGGGCATCCTGCCCCCTGGCTAAGGGTGGTAGTAGTGGTAGGCATCCAGCCCCCCTGGCTAAGGGTGGTAGTAGTGGTGGGCATCCTGCCCCCCTGGGTGAGGGTGGTAGTAGTGGTGGGCATCCTGCCCCCTGGCTAAGGGTGGTAGTAGTGGTGGGCATCCTGCCCCCCTGGGTGAGGGTGGTAGTAGTGGTGGGCATCCTGCCCCCCTGGGTGAGGGTGGTAGTAGTGGTGGGCATCCTGCCCCCCTGGCTAAGGGTGGTAGTAGTGGTGGGCATCCTGCCCCCCTGGGTGAGGGTGGTAGTAGTGGTGGGCATCCTGCCCCCCTGGGTGAGGGTGGTAGTAGTGGTGGGCATCCTGCCCCCTGGCTAAGGGTGGTAGTAGTGGTGGGCATCCTGCCCCCCTGGGTGAGGGTGGTAGTAGTGGTGGGCATCCTGCCCCCTGGCTAAGGGTGGTAGTAGTGGTAGGCATCCAGCCCCCTGGCTAAGGGTGGTAGTAGTGGTAGGCTTCCTGCCCCCTGGCTAAGGGTGGTAGTAGTGGTGGGCATCCAGCCCCCTGGCTAAGGGTGGTAGTAGTGGTGGGCATCCTGCCCCCCTGGCTAAGGGTGGTAGTAGTGGTGGGCATCCTGCCCCCCTGGGTGAGGGTGGTAGTAGTGGTGGGCATCCTGCCCCCTGGCTAAGGGTGGTAGTAGTGGTAGGCATCCAGCCCCCTGGCTAAGGGTGGTAGTAGTGGTGGGCATCCTGCCCCCCTGGGTGAGGGTGGTAGTAGTGGTGGGCATCCTGCCCCCTGGCTAAGGGTGGTAGTAGTGGTGGGCATCCTGCCCCCCTGGGTGAGGGTGGTAGTAGTGGTGGGCATCCTGCCCCCCTGGGTGAGGGTGGTAGTAGTGGTGGGCATCCTGCCCCCTGGCTAAGGGTGGTAGTAGTGGTGGGCATCCTGCCCCCCTGGGTGAGGGTGGTAGTAGTGGTGGGCATCCTGCCCCCCTGGGTGAGGGTGGTAGTAGTGGTGGGCATCCTGCCCCCCTGGCTAAGGGTGGTAGTAGTGGTGGGCATCCTGCCCCCTGGGTGAGGGTGGTAGTAGTGGTGGGCATCCTGCCCCCTGGCTAAGGGTGGTAGTAGTGGTAGGCATCCAGCCCCCTGGCTAAGGGTGGTAGTAGTGGTAGGCTTCCTGCCCCCTGGCTAAGGGTGGTAGTAGTGGTGGGCATCCTGCCCCCCTGGGTGAGGGTGGTAGTAGTGGTAGGCATCCTGCCCCCTGGCTAAGGGTGGTAGTAGTGGTAGGCATCCAGCCCCCTGGCTAAGGGTGGTAGTAGTGGTGGGCATCCTGCCCCCCTGGCTAAGGGTGGTAGTAGTGGTGGGCATCCTGCCCCCCTGGGTGAGGGTGGTAGTAGTGGTGGGCATCCTGCCCCCTGGCTAAGGGTGGTAGTAGTGGTAGGCATCCAGCCCCCCTGGCTAAGGGTGGTAGTAGTGGTGGGCATCCTGCCCCCCTGGGTGAGGGTGGTAGTAGTGGTGGGCATCCTGCCCCCTGGCTAAGGGTGGTAGTAGTGGTGGGCATCCTGCCCCCTGGGTGAGGGTGGTAGTAGTGGTGGGCATCCTGCCCCCTGGGTGAGGGTGGTAGTAGTGGTGGGCATCCTGCCCCCTGGCTAAGGGTGGTAGTAGTGGTGGGCATCCTGCCCCCCTGGGTGAGGGTGGTAGTAGTGGTGGGCATCCTGCCCCCCTGGGTGAGGGTGGTAGTAGTGGTGGGCATCCTGCCCCCTGGCTAAGGGTGGTAGTAGTGGTGGGCATCCTGCCCCCCTGGGTGAGGGTGGTAGTAGTGGTGGGCATCCTGCCCCCTGGCTAAGGGTGGTAGTAGTGGTAGGCATCCAGCCCCCTGGCTAAGGGTGGTAGTAGTGGTGGGCATCCTGCCCCCCTGGGTGAGGGTGGTAGTAGTGGTGGGCATCCTGCCCCCTGGCTAAGGGTGGTAGTAGTGGTGGGCATCCTGCCCCCCTGGGTGAGGGTGGTAGTAGTGGTGGGCATCCTGCCCCCCTGGGTGAGGGTGGTAGTAGTGGTGGGCATCCTGCCCCCTGGCTAAGGGTGGTAGTAGTGGTGGGCATCCTGCCCCCCTGGGTGAGGGTGGTAGTAGTGGTGGGCATCCTGCCCCCCTGGGTGAGGGTGGTAGTAGTGGTGGGCATCCTGCCCCCTGGCTAAGGGTGGTAGTAGTGGTAGGCATCCAGCCCCCTGGCTAAGGGTGGTAGTAGTGGTGGGCATCCTGCCCCCCTGGGTGAGGGTGGTAGTAGTGGTGGGCATCCTGCCCCCTGGCTAAGGGTGGTAGTGGTGGTGGGCATTTGGCACCCCCTGGCTAAGGGTGGTTGTGGTGGTTGGCATCCAGCCCCCCTGGGTTGGGGTGGTGGCGCGCATTCAGGCCCCTGTGTGCATATGTGGCATTGGTGATGGGCATCCCGCCCCTATGGTGCTGCTGTTGCAAGTATATTCAGATTCCCCGTGTATGTGTGTGATGTGTCGTGTACGTGTTGTATGTGTTTTGTGGTTGGTGTCTGACTTACCTTCTGCGCCGTACGCGTCCGTGCCTGTTCCGGTAGTAGATGTAGAATATTGGTATGATCGGGACGAAGGGATTCATGGTTGGTTCGTGTCGTTCGTCCTTCTCGTTGCTTCGCGTCGTCCTCGTCGCTTGGCTTCGTCCTCGTCGCTTCGCTTCGTCCTCGTCGCTTCGCGTCGTCCTCGTCTGTGCTGTGTTCGCCTCGTAGCCGTGGATCGTGTTGTGGCGCGATTCGGAGCTTATGTGCGCCTCTCCCGGATGCTTTGACGTGCCGTGCGTAGCGACGGGTTCGGCGCGTACGGAAAGCGCATCGTACTTGTCCGGCCGGACGGGGCTGCATTTTCCCTTCCGTGCGACTCGATTCGGCGTTTCCGGATTCGCCTCGGTCGGAGAACAGGACCTGGTTTGGGTGAGTACGGCTCGGCCGGAATTTTTGCTGTTGTGCGCATCGTACTTGCTCGTTCGGTGTGCTGTACGGATCGGTCGGGAAACTGGCTTTCGCATGGCTTTTTTCCCGACCGAATAGTATTGGGTGCGCCTCCGACCGAGATCGGAATCGGCCCCTAAATCGGACCCTAATCTGGTGTCATTGTAATGAAGATGTTCCATAAATACCTCCTTTTTATTTTCAATTTTAACATATCCGAGCTTCTTAAATGAACTTTTATATAACCGTTACTAACTGAGATTGGGACCAGGTTACATTTTTCACATTATTGAGGGCATAGTAATATATTAAGAGTTCAAGTATATTAAACCTTCGTAAAATGGCAAATAAAATTTTGCTGCAGTGGCACAAAGCACTAAAAATAAATTCTCTTTCATGCGACACTATTACCGTAATGTTGATGTTTCAAAACGCTATAACTAGGGGATTCTACTAATATTAACCAATCTTATAGCACACTCTTCCCGCTCGTATTCAGACCCGTGACCTGAAAGTAGGACACAAATTTCAGCATCAATCACTTAAATCTCTAATCCATTTGACCAGCTGAGTTACCTGATGGAGCATTCTGCTTATCTTTTTAACTCAATATTTTATAACCCTATTAATAAGTCATTCCATTCTTCTTCCAGAAGGAGTCCATAATACACCATCTTGTCCTCAGGACTGGCAGCAGCATGGGCGGAAGTGCTATTACTTTCCAAATAAAACAGTTGAGAAGGACTGGAGCGCGAGCCATGAAAACTGCTCCTCCAGCGGCTCCCGCCTGGCAGTGATAGAGGACAAGGCCGAGCTGGTAAGGCATCAGTGATACAGGAACACAAAGCTGGTAGAGCATCAGTGGTACAGAAGTAGGCAGAGCTTGTAAGGCATCAGTGATACAGGAGCAAGGCAGAGCTGGTGAGGCATCAATGATACAAGAACAGGCAGAGCTGGTAAGGCATATGTGATACAAGAGCAGAGAGAGCTGGTAAGGCATCAGTGATACAAGAGCAGACAGAGCTGGTAAGGCATCAGTGACAAAGGGGCAGACAGAACTGGTAAAGCAATAGTTATACAGGAGCAGGCTGAGCTGGTAAGGCATCAGTGATACCGGAAAAGCAGAATTGGAAATTCTGAAGTGACACAGGAGCACGAAGAACTGGAGATGCATTTGTGATATAAGATAGGGAGTGGCAAGTATGGCATTACTGATGCAAGACCAGGGCCACAAACTACTAATAATATCTTAAAAAAAGACAAGCCAGAGCTGACAGAGGTGTTGGTGACAGAGGACGAGGTAGTGCTAAGGTACTTGTGATAACAGACAAGGCAAACCTGGTAAGGCATTTGTGATAAAGAATAAGGCAGAGCTAGTTCGACATTATTGATAGAGTACCAGGTGGCGCTGATAAGGACTAGTGATAAAGAGACAGGTAAAGCTGGTAAGACTTCAGTTATACAGGAGCAGGCAGGGCATGTAAGTAATGTATGCTACAGGAATGGGTAGAGCTGGTAAGGCCCGAGTGATACATGGAGTCATACCTGTTCTTGAAGGACTGTGGAGCTCAATAGAAAATAAATAATCCTTGCAACAAATATTGGTATTGCTCCTGGAACCATGGAAACCAGAGAGCACTGCAAGCGCCCTAGTGCACCAAGAACTTATTTAGAACCTATCTACCATGGGCAGCAAATTTGAACAGCCAATGTTTACTTCTAAAGGTTGGTTGTGGAGTGGAAGTGTAGCTTAAGCTAGCTCATGTACCCCTCACAAAAAAACAATGCCCATGATGTGGGCATTTAAATATATATATATATATATATATATATATATATACATACATACATACATACATACATACATACATACACACACACACACACACACACACACACACAGTATTATCAAGAAAGATCCCAGCCCACATACAATTAGGTTCTGGGCAAGAGACAGGATCTATGTGCAACTGGAATATTCCTTACTTAACACTACAAGCAGTACATAGCCAAAGTATAATTGAAGACCCTATGACTTTCTGGTCTTACTCAAATGTTTTGGCAGCTGCTTCCAATGTGTTTTCACTTTACTGATGTGAGGAGACTGTGGCACTCCTGAACTCATCTTGTGCAACACTCAGTCCTAGCTCAATAGATTGCATGCATGTCTATGCATGTCTATGCTTTTACCTAGTGACATTTTAAATGACAATAAACATACAAACACTTGAATACCTGTGTTTCAAACAGCATACTCTGTAAATTTGTGTAAAAAAAGGTGTATGCATTTCTTTCGGCTCACAATACAGGGCACATGTGCATTCAATAGTATATTTGAGGGGCTCTATAACACATATATACATAAGACATGTCTGCCTGTGCAACCGAATGACAGAGCAGAACTGAGAAGATTTGACCACCTATAGGAGAAGTTACCCGCTTTTTAAGCTACCATCTTCAGATGCATAACTCATGTAAGAATACATATACAAGTAGACATATACCTCGTTCACGAGAGCACGCAGACCTTTAAACTTGACAGCTTGCACTTCCCATTTGAGTACAGAAAGAGGCGAGAGAAGTTCAGAAAGAAGCAAGAGAGTTGCAGAAACAGGCAAAAGAGGTGCAGAAAGAGGGAACGGGTGCAGACAGAGGTAAGAGGGGTGCAGAAAGAGGCAAGAGGGGGCAGAAATTTGCAAGAGTGGTGCAGAAAGAGGCAAGAGAAGTGCAAAAGAACCAACAGAGGTGCAGAAAGAGGCAAGAGTGGTACAGAGAGAGGGAAGAGGGGCACAGAAAGAGGTAAGAGAGGTGCAGAAAGAGGCAAGCGAGGTGCAGAAAGAGGCAAGAGAGTTGCAGAAACAGGCAAAAGATGTACAGAAAGAGGGAACAGGGGTCCAGACATAGGCAAGAGAAAAGAGAAATACAGAAAGAGGCAAGAGGGGTGCTGAAAAAGGCAAGAAGGGTGCAGAAATTTGCAAGAGAGGTGCAGAAAGAAGCAAGAGCAGTGCAAAAGAACCAACAGAGGTGCAGAAAGTGGGAAGAGTGGTGCAGAAAGAGGCAAGAGGGGTGAAGAAAGAGGGAAGAGGGGTGCAGAAAGAGGCAAGAGGGGTGCAGAAAAAAGCAAGTGAGGCGCAGAAACAGGCAAGAGAGGTGCAGAAATAGGCAAGAGAGGTGCTGAAACAGGCAACAGAAGTGCAGAAAGAGGCAGGAGAATTGCTGAAAGAAGCAACAGAGGTGTAGAAAGAAGCAAGAGAAGTGCAGAAAGAGGCAATGAGGTGCAGAAAGAGGCAAGAGAGGTGTAGAAGGAGGAAAGAGAGTTGCAGAAACAGGCAAAAGAGGTACAGAAAGAGGGAAAACGGGTGCAGACAGAGGCAAGAGAGGTGGAGAAAGAAGTAAAAGGGATGCAGAAAGAGCAAGAGGGGTGCAGAAATTTGCAAGAGAGGTACAGAAAGAAGCAAAAACAGTGAAAAGGAACCAACAGAGGTGCAGAAAGAGGCAAGTGAGGTGCAGAAGGAGGCAAGAGAACTGCAGAAAGAGGCAAGAGAGTTACAGAAACAAGCAAAAGGGGTGCAGAAAGAGGGAACAGATGGGCAGAATGAGTCGAGAGAGGTGCAGAAAGAGGGAAGAGGGGTGCAGAAAGAGGCAAGTTGGATGCAAAAATTTGGAACAGAGGTATAGAAAGAAGCAAGAGCAGTGCAGAAAGAACCAACAGACGTGCAGAAAGAGGCAAGAGGGGTACAGAAGGAGGCAAGTGAAGTGCAGAACGAAGCAAAAGAGGTGCAGAAAGAGGCAAGAGAACTGCAGAAAGAGGCTAGAGAGCTGTAGAAACAGGCACAAAAGGTACAGAAAGAGGGAACGGGTGCAGACAGGGGCTAGAGAGGTGCAGAATGAGGCAGGAGAGGTACACATAGAGGCAAGAGGGGTGCAGAAAGAAGCAACAGAGGTACAGAAAGAAGCAAGAGAAGTGCAGAAAGAAGCAACAGAGGTGCATAAAGAGGCAACAGGTGCAGAAAGAGGCAAGAGAGGTGCAGAAAGTGGAAGAGATGAGCAGAAAAGCAAAAGAAGTGCAGAAAAATAAATAAAGGTGCAGAAAGAAGCAACAGAAATGCAGAAAGAGGCAAGAGAGGCGCAGAAAGAAGCAAGAGTGGTTTGTACCAATTTAATGCCCACATTTAGCAATAAGTAACAGGTGACTATTCTAGGGGCCAGATGTAGGTAAAATCAAATTATGCGAGTCCTTAATAGCGAATTTTACCAATTCGCTATTAAGGACTCGCAAAACTGAATGTAGGTAGGAATCGCTAAAATATTAGCGATTCCTTAATATTCCATAATAAAGAATCGCAAATTGAGATTCGTTAATAAGGAATACCTACCCATTCATTCCTATGGGCTAGGAGGCCCATAGGAATGAATGGGAAGATATTCACTATTTGCGATTCGCTATTAAAGAATCGCAAATAGCGGGAGCTATTTCAAGGCTGCAACAGGGTGTCAAAAGGACACCCTGTTGCACCCCTGAAATGTGCATGTGTGCACATGTGGCGCACATACATGCCCTAAGGGCATGAATGTGTGCCACATGGCACTTAAAAAAGCAAAAAAGTGCTTTTTAAAGGAAATCGCTAATTACCACCAACTTGAAGTTGGTGGTAATTAGTGATTCCTTAAGGCTAAAGTGCACTTTCTTTTGTGTTACTTACATTGCATTTAAGGAATCGCAATTTGCGATTCCTTAAATGCAAGAGTAAAATAAGGAATCGCAATTTTGCGATTCCTTATTTTGCTAGTAGGTTTAAACTCACCTACATTGCTCGCAGCCAAATAGCGATCGCAAACGCTGCGAATTTCAGCGTTAGCGCTTGCTATTTGGCCACCTACATCTGGCCCTAGGTTTGCAAAGGGCCTTCCACCATGCTGTAACACTTTTCGCTGCATTTTTGGTAGCGTTTGAGCAGTTTGAGCTAGAAACAAGGTTTTTTTTGTTCAAATCTGCAGATTATGCAGCAGTTGATGGATTATGTGCCAAATGCGGATAATGTATAATTGTGCGAAAGTCGGTACAGCCAAACAGTCGCATAATTCCAGTGGCCCCGCTCATACCATTGACTAGGTCCAGAAGTTTTCCTCAGTGGTTCCTTCTTTTTTTGTCTCATTGAGTTTATAGTTTACCTTCTATGGAAACGAGGAAGACTAAACCTGAGGTTACCACTCCACAACACAAACTACCATACCACATAATTACTCTCCATAACACATAATCCCACTCTACATAATTCCTATACACTAAATACCACATACCTTCTATCCACATCAAAGTCAAAGTCTGTCCACATAATTTTACTGCACATCATACCACATAATTCCACTACACACAACCTACATCCACTCCACTCCAAGAAACATTAGTAAAACACTTTTACATTTACAATGCCTATATCTCTAACTCTCGCAAATGTGAAACCTATTACATTGCAAATGCTTCTTTAACTAGTAGTCGTGTTTTCAGAGAGGTGGAGAAAGGGGGCTGGGCCTCCGACCAGCGCTCAGGAATTCCACTGCGGAGGACTTACAGGAGGTACCAGGAGGGCTTCTTGGCCCCCAAAGTCCCTCATGAGTAAAGTGGACTTCATTCCCCAACCAGTACTGTTCCAGGAGGCACGTTTGCAGAGTGGTGGAGAAAGGTGAGAGTGGCCTCCGAAGACCTCTTAGCAATCCCACTGTGTGGGACTTAGTGGGGGTAACATGAGGGGTAGTTGGCCCCCAAGGACAACCTTGGGGGCCAACTACCCCTCCTATTACCTCCAGTAAGTTCCACACAGCAGGATTGCTAAGTTCTCATAGCAGGTCACGCCCCCTTTCCCCACCACTCTGCAAACGCGCTCCCTGGCACACTCTTGGATGGGGATTAAAGTCCACTTCGCTGCTGGGGGTCCCTAGGGGCCAACTAGCCTACCTGATACCTTCAGTATGCCCCAAATAGTGGGATTGCTGACAGGTGGACACAGGCCAAGCCCCTTTTCTCCACCACTTTGCAAACATGCTTCCTGGTGCGCTCTTGGTTGGGGGATGACGTCCCCTTGCCTCTTGAGGGTCCCTGGGGGCCAACTAGCCCCCCAGGTACCTCCAGTAAGCCCCATACAGCTGGATTGCTGAGAGTGTTCCGAGGCCATGCCCCCTTTTTGGGGATGAAGTCCACTTCAGTCCTAAGGTCCTCAGGAGACAAGAGGACCTCATCGCCCCACCAGCAGTGTGCCAAGAGGCACGTTTGCAGAGTGGTTATTAAATATTAAATATTGATCCAAACGAATAATGTAAAGTAGGAATAAAAATGGTGCCAAGATACAGCCCTGACGTATCCCTTTATTTGGGTTTAATTAGAGCAGTACACACCCCATTGCGGCCGTAGTTTTTAGTCAATGTTACAAGAATGCAGAGGAACTTAATAAAAAGAAAGAAAAAACAATGCCCGCTGTCTCTAGCATTCTGTTGTGGGGTCAGAGTACATAGAAAATCTTAGCATTTGTGAAACAAAAATAGAAGTGGTTGTGGATGGGGAGAAATGATCGTCGGAAGGGACAACAAGCCAGAATAAAGAATAGACCAAAAAAATAGTTAACATTTCTTATCAGCAGCAGTGGCAAAGGAAGAAATCTAGGGCCCAATGCAGTCCTGACAACTACAAATCACGGAAACGGTTGTATGATGAAATATCACCCAATAAAAATAGCAGCAAAAAATTCCACCAAAAATATATGATACAAATATCAACTTTAGTTACTACAAAAATATTGAAGATCCTAATATTGTCATAAAAAGGGTCAATATGTTGAATTTTACCTACTATACATTAAAATAAATGTAAAATATATATTAACTTTAAAAAAGTTTACAGTTTAACAAACATATAGTTGTCATGGCAAAAATCATATACAAATATATAACTTACAAACATAAATAAGGTTCACTGATAGAATATCGATGACAAAAACAATGATGTTAAAAATATAAAGAAATATAGAATACAAAAATATCAACTCCCATACCTACACAGGTAAGTACAATAATATTGATGTAAAAATATAGATGTAAAAAATATCGATTTAAATATATATTTATATTAAATATAGTAAATATTAATATTAATTTTTACAAAATGAAATCAATTTAATATACATTTTAACAAAATTTAACAAATAGACTTAATAAAAAGAAACATACAAACATAATAATTTATACATATATATATATTTACTTTCAAATAATTAATAAACTATTATCTTTAATTTATTTTAAATCTTTAAAATTATATAAAAATAAAATATATATTTATATCAATAATTTAAAATATAAATGAAATTCTATAATAATTTAAAACATTAAACTATTAAAAATATTTAAACTTAAATTTCCCAATGCAATTAGTGAAACAGTAGGGAAAGTGTTGGACAGCAAAATAATTACATTTACTATTTCAACTCCAGTGAGTGCAACAGTAGGGAAAGTGATGGATAGCGGAGGGGTAAAAATTACTATTCCCACTCCAAAGATTGCAACAGTACGGAAAAGGTTGGATAGCGGAGGGGTAAAAAGTACTATTCCCACTCCAAACAGTGCAACAGTAGGGAAAGTGTTGGATAGCGGTGGGGTAAAAAATACTATTCCCACACCAAAGAATGCAACAGTATGGAAAGTGTTGGATAGCGGAGGGCTAAAAATGTACTATTCCCACTCCAGTCAAAGAAACAGTAGGGAAAGTGTTGGATAGCAGAGTGGTAACAATTACTTTTCCCACTCCAGTGAGAGCAACAGTATGGAAAGTGTTGGATAACGTAGGGGTAAAATTACTATTCCCACTCCACTGAATGCAACAATAGAATAACTGTTGGATATAGAGTTGTAAAAAAATGTATTCCCACTCCAGTGAATGCAACAGTAGGGAAAGTGTTGGATAGCGGAGAGGTAAAAATTACTATTCCCACTTCAAAGAATGGAACAGTAGGGAAAGTGTTGGATAGCAGAGGAGTAAAAATTACTATTTCCACTCCAAAGAGTGCAACAGTAGGGAAAGTATTGGATAGCGGAGGGGTAAAAATTACTATTCCCACTCAAAACAGTGCAACAGTAGGAAAAGGGTTGGATAGCGGAGGGGTAAAAATTACTATTCCCACTCGAGTGAGAGCAACAGTAGGGAAAGTGTTGGATAGCGAAGAGACAAATACTACTATTCACACGCAAACAGTTAAAACAAACATAAAAAACATTAAAAATCATAAAAATAAATAAACAATATTTAGAAATGAAAAATCTAATATATTAAATATATACAGATTAAAAAAATTATAATATTAATTACATATAAAAAACCTACAAATATATAATATAAAATATTAAATACATTTATAGAATGAAATTCTTTTAATCTAGAAAATATTTACAGACAAATAAATTAATTAGTACATAAATGTATTTATTGTATTTCCTACCATATAACACCACACCAATAACAAAACACGTTTTTATGACATTTTATGTAAAATTAACATAATTATCAATTTTAAAAATATTATTAATAAAAAAACTAATAACATTAATTGACTACACACACTTTAACACTATGATATCCACAACACACACCTAAATGAAACTCTAAAATAATAAAACACAATAAAAACTTTTCAAATTAAAAACTATTACTATTAACAAATATTAATAAAGTGATTAAAATGCATTTAATACCCACCTTTACCCCTTTAAAAGTAAAAACAACAGACAAAAAACTAAACAGTTACCCAAAATACATATCAAATAATTAACATTAACAACTATATATTAATTATTTAAATACAAATTACTTCCCCTTCACTCCTATAAACACCAAAACACACACCTAAAATTAATTACACAATTACCATAATTAATTACCAAATAATTAATTAAAATTATTTAACATCCAATTATTAATTCATCAATTAAAAATAAATTACTTCCCACCCTTAACATTACAAACACCACAACACACCTAAAATTAATTACACAAGTACCATTATTATTTACCAATTAATTAATTGAAATTAATTAACAACCAATTATTAATTTAACAATTAAAAATAAACTACTTCCCACCCTTAAAACCTTTAAACACCACAACACACCCCTAAAATTATTTACACAATTACCATAATTTATTACCAATTAATTCCTTTAAATTAATTAACAACCAAATATTAATTAATTAATTAATAATACATTACACGTTTAACACTATAACATCTCAATTAAACAAATATTAATAAATAAAAAAGAATCAATAAATTTAATATTTTTGAATTACTTCCCACCCTATTCCCCTATAAACCCAGAACCCGCTACGGAACTAAAAACGCAAAATTCAAATAAAAACACATGAATAACTACTAAAAATGTAACACATATATTAAAAATACAAACAATTCTTATACAAAAAAACATACAACACATACATATAAAATATATACTAAAATACATACCATTAATAAACAAACAATATTTTTAACAGCTATATTTTTACAAACGATATTAAAAACTTCAATATTTTTAACATCATTATTACTTAACTAAAATTGATATTCTTGACCATGAAAATCTGTATGTCGATATTTCTGGCCCACAATATTTGCAACTCGATATTTGTGCAACTCAATATTTTTGAATCGAAATTCTGTCTCTGCACCCATAAATAAATAGCTCAAAATGAACATTTAAGAAATTACTTTATTAATTAACCATAAAAAAACAAAAACATATTTATAAAGTTGTAACAGTTATAATTGCAAACCCTAGATATTACAAAGTTAAAACAACTTAAATAATAACAACTTCAAAATAAAAGAATAAAATATCAGATAAAACAAATACATTTGGAGGGGTCAAAGTCATTACTCCCACTCCAACCTGACCAACAGCAGGGAAAGTGCTGGACTTTGAACGGGACAGATTTACTATTTCCACTCCAACGTAAGCAACAGTAAGGAAAGTTTTGGACTTTGAAGGGTTTCGATTTACTATTCCCACACTGACATAATCAAAAGTAGGCAAAGTGTTGGACTTTGGAGTGTCAGATTTACTATTCTCACTGTACTAAGCAACAGTAGGGAAGGAGCTGGAGTTTTGAGGGTCAAATTTACTATTTCCATTCCGTTGTAAGCAACAGTAGGGAAAATGTTGGGCTTTTGAGATTTACTACTCCTACTCCAATCTGAGCAACAACAAGGAAAGTGTTTGACTTTGGAAGGGCCAAATTTACTTTTCGCACTCTGATGTAAGCATAAGTAAGGAAAGTGTTGGATTTTAAGGGGTCGGGTTTACTACTCCCACTCTAACATAAGCAACATTAGGGGAAGTGTTGGATTTTCGATGGGTCAGAGCTCCTATTCCCACTCCAGCATAAGCAACAGTAAGGAAAATGTTAACTTTAGAAAGATCAGATTTTACCAATCCTAATGGGAAAAGTGTTATGGAAGGAAGCAGAGGTTGTGCAGTTATATCAAAACAAAAAATGTGACCACAATTTTTGCATTTTTCAAAGAGGTAGTCCATTTTTCCAAATTTTTGTGGTTTCACAGTACTTGCAGTTTTTGGCAGAAACAGGTGCAAAACCCATGGAGGATTCCTAAAAGCTGTACATGTTTGAAAAGTAGACAAATTTGGACTCAGCAAAGGGTAATTTCTGTAGATCCCTCAAGGTTTTCCCAAAAAACTAACTGTTGTAAGAAGTGTAAGAAATAGGGTTGTTGGTGGACTAGGGTGTAAGCCCTGGTCAAGCAGTAACCACAATCCTTGTCAGGGTAAGGCACAAGCAAATCCAAAATTAACCTGTGCTAACCCCCTTGGTAGCTTGGCACACAGCAGGCAGGCTAAACTCAGAGGCAATGTGTAAAGTATTTGTGCAACACTTCAAACAGTAAAACTGTGAAAACACACCACAAAAAGAGCCCACAATAGATAGGTCCGCTGAACAGAGTATCTTAAGTCCTGGTTGTGGAGCGTTGCTTGGATCCACGTCAAAAACACACCTTGCAGCAGAACCGATGCTTCTGTTTCGGATACAGCAAGGCTGTAGTGCAAGGTCCTGTCGTGCCATTGTAGAGAACCCTGTTGACAGGGCTTTTCAATGAAAAGTCTGGCGTCGGAGATGCAGCACGTAGAGGTGAAGGAGCTGTGAGGCTGCGATACAGAGTCTGGTGTTGTCGTCAAGGCTGATGTTGACAAGAGATGCAAGGATGTGGTGGTGCCATGCTGTTGGGCAATGTGTTGGGTCCGCTGGTTCTGCTCAAGGATGCGCTGCTCAGCCCAGGAGATGCATCGTTTCAGCATAGCATTGCAACGCTCAGCAGAGAAGAAGCATTTGTTCCACTGGTAAGGAGCTTAGGTGCACTTCCAAGGGTCCAGGACTCTGGTGGCACCACATAGCAAGGTTGACTCACAAATTACAGAGTCCAGGTGCAAGGAAATTGGAAGCCTGTTCTGTCCCTGAAACTTCAGATCAGGTGGCCAGCCAGCTAGCCCTTGGAGTCACTCTATGGGTTCAAGAGATGCAGGTCCAGTCCTTGTCACCCAGGCAAGAGGGTAGCAGGCAGCAGGTCAGCACAGCAAAGCAGGAGTCCAACAGAGTGCAGTCCAGAAGAGTGGCAGTCCTTCAGCAGCACAGCAGTTCTTTTTCCTGGCAGAGTATCCAAAGGTCCTAAAGTGTACGGAAATGGTGGTGTCTGAGGTCCTTCTTTTATACACAGTTGTGCGTTTGAAGTGGGTAGAAGCTTCTAGAGGCATGCCTTTGAAGTGCATAGATGCCCTGACTTTCCAGCCTTGTCTGCAGACTAACAACAGGGGGTATGCAGCCTTTTGTGTGGAAACAGGACACAGCCTAATCAGGTGTAAGTGAGGCTGGGACTAGCTCCTCTCTCCCATCCTGCCAGCGATGGCCCACTCAGTCACACCTTAGCTCCCATTGTGTGTTGCTGTTTCAGATGAATACACAAAGCCCAACTGCTAACTACACTCAGTTGTGTGAACAAATACAGGCTGCAGGCACCAAATGGCAAAGGCAAGAAAATGTCAACTTTCTAAAAGTGATTGCAACCAACAGGTGCAGCCCTGTAACCCAAACCTGGGGCTTATAAACAATATAAATGCTACAATGGTTCAGATTCTTAGTTACATAAAGACATTAGTGACTTTAGATGATTCATATCAATAATCAAATAAATGATGAAACAGTACCCCTCAAAAATTTGTCAAAAAATATTTTTTCTTTACTAAGAAGTATTTTTATACAAATACACAACAATACAAAAAGTGCTCCTGAAATTACACAAAACATATGTCAATAACAAAGACAAACTTTAGTGTAAACATAAATAATAATGGTGGCAAAAAGGAAAAAATTACATACAGTGACAGGTTTGTAGAATCACAAAAACAAAACACACTCAATGCTTCCTCTGATTTTTTTGCCAGGGAAGGAGTCGAGGGCGTTTTGACCGTAGTCATTTAGCAGGTCATCATCAGGCCAAAAACATATAAGGAGCAACTGTCAATCTTTCAAACTAGAGAAGGGAAAAATAATCATCATAAATAAGGGTACTGAAATCTATTTTTTGGTTGTAATCAATACATAGAGTATCAGTAGAAGTACTCATATTAAAAAGGCCCAAAGAAATGAAAGAAGATCCTTCACCAACCCTAGACTAACAAAGGAGAATACGTCAATAACAATTAAACTGAAGCAATTGATGAAAGTGTCTAAAATGTGCACAGAAGTATTGAACCATCGAGCACACCACATGAAACTGAAACTCCATGCAAAACTCATAAAACAAATGGTTACAAAGTTTGAGGAAAAACTCAGGCAACACGAGGGCGAAATAGTCGCTCAGTGAATCAATCACAATGTCTACAGAAAACCAATTATTCCATAGTTAGTAAAGTTAGCACTTCAATCAATGTGCACTATAAAAGAAACAAGACAAAACTTGCTTAGCCACTTACAGTTATACATGGCCATAGGGAAGCCGGGAGGCTATTGGATACATGGATAATTTTATTCCTTCCCCGGTCCAGTCCAGTCCAACTAATTTGATTCTACCGCAAAGAAAAGAAAGCTGTCAAAATCCTTGCATACCCCCTGCAATAACATCAATAAAGGGCTAGACGAAATGTATCAAATACACAGTTACCTTAGATGAAAAAGCACTTTGTGTGTATCAACGCATTCCAAATTACATGAATGCGTTGAAAGAGCTGCGCATTTAAATCAGCACTGCTGACCCATAAAGAGAAAAGAAAGACTATCAAACTAGTCAAGACTTCCTATACGGAACAATAATTAAAAATACTTGTCTCTCGGAACCACAATTTACAAAACAGACGGAAAACAGAAATTTATCCAATCTGCAATGGAAATCAAAAAATGATAACAAATATTAAACAAGGGAACCTAATTCCGGGTACTGACTGAGCCCAGCGCTGTCTCCAGTGCACATGTGCACAGCGGGGACAGTGTTGTACGGAGCTTGCAACAGAGGAATTAATTGCACAGGCTCCACAGATCTGCTGCCTTCAATAGAATTGCTAACCATTTGATGCTATAAAAGAACAGCAGTATCGGTGATATTACAACCAAAAAATAGTCAGCAGAGATATGTTATCTCACAGGAAAAAGGTATACAATGGACCATGCCAAACATAATATGACTAGGATGCAATGGAGGTCACAGATAAATATCAGGTGATATTTTATGTAAACAATTATACTCAACAGCCTTATTGTAGGTATACAGTATACAGTAGACCATACCATAACATAAGATGACTAAAATGTAGGGCTAGTCACAGATAAATATCTGGTGATGTTTTACATGAACAATCATACTCGACTACCTTACTGGGGAGACAATAGTACAATGCATACAAAATAAATTGTATTAAAAAACACCATATCTCGCAGCCACAAAACATATTTAGCCAATGTTAATAACAGAGGAAGGTCGCAATAACAGTAACATCACAATGAAGGAGCAGTATGGTACAAAGTCAGATAGGGAGAAAAGAATTACATTCCTCTAATGTGTTCAAGCCTCTCCTGATACTGTCGCATTTTAAAATCCAGCAACACTCAGATCGATTAAGCAACATGCATGTTGTCTCCTCTTTCTGGTCTTTTCACATGTTCAATAACCTGCCATTTAATATCATCCTCGTGATGATTTAATTTGAGGAAACGGGACACTAATGGGGCATTCAGAGTGCGACATCGAATGCGACTCTTATGTTGTAGTACTCTGGTCTTAACCTTTTGGGATGTCTGTCGCACATAAATGAGGTCACAGGGGCACCAGATGGCATAGACCACATGTTGTGAGTTGAAATGTGTATGATCCCACAAGCTATGTACAATGTTGGCATGTGAAAATTGTTTTGTGTTCATTGTAGATTCACAGGCAATGGAATTACTGCATTTGAAATGCCCAACAATATTATTCAACCCCCATACTGTTGCTAAATCGGGGGAACTTATTCTTGGTGTGGTAGTACGCACCCAGTGGTCTTTGATATTCCGACCTCTCTTGAAGGAGAACAGTGGCAAATCATCAGAGATGCCGCTTGACTTAATCAGAGGCCAATGTTTCTGAATGATTTTCCTTATGGCATTACTCTGAGTACAGAACGTAGTGCCTTAGACAACAATAACCTTTTCAACTGTTTTTTTAGGGCATGGTTCAAGTAGAAATTCCCGATGGTTAGACCATGCTCTTTTTGTGACCGCTTAATTAAGCATAATGGATAGCCACAGGGCTCCAGTTTCTTCGCTAGGATGTTTGCCTCACGGAAGTAGTCATTTCTAAATTTGCAGTTTCTTCGAATACAAAGAAATTGCCCAAAAGGTAAGCCATCGCTCAAACTTTTAGGGTGATTACTTTGATGCAGCAAGGTGTTCCGTGCAATAGGTTTGGTATACAATTTGGTTGCCAATGTTCCATCATGTGCCATAATAGTTGTTAGTGTTTCATCATTTTGTTTTAATATTGATATGAATCATCTAAAGTCACTAATGTTTTTATTTAACTAAGAATCTGAACCATTGTAGCATTTATATTATACCTTTCTAAAAGTGGCATTTTCAAAATTGTAATTTAGAATCTAACTTCACCATAAGTTAGGATGTTAAATTAGGATTCCAGAAACACCAAACTTGAACCAATTATATCTGCCCATTTTGAAATTACACTTACAAATATAATAAGGTAATCCCAATGTAACCCTAGGTGAAATATAAGCCTTGCAGTAGTGAAAAACGAATTTAAGAGTTTTTCACTGCCAGGACGTGTAAACTTATAAGTACATGTCCTACTTTTTAGATACATTGCACCCTGCCTTCTAAGCTGCCCAGGGCCTACCCTAGGGGTGACTTATAGGCATAAAAAAGGGGCAGGTTTGGGCCTGGCAAAAGATTTATTTTGCCAGATTGGCATGGTAGTTTAAAACTGCTCACACAGACTGCAATGGCAGCTCTGTGGCATGTTTAAAGGGCTACTTAGGTGGGTGGCATAACCAGTGCTGCAGGCCCACTAATACAATTTAATTTGCAGGCCATTGGCACATGTAGCGCCACTTTACTAGGGGCTTACAAGTAAATTAAATATGCAATTCAGGTATAAGCCAATTCTACCATGGATTAAGGAGAGAGCACATCCACTTTAGTACTGATTAGCAATAGTAAAGTGCACAGAGCCTTCAAGCCAACAAAGTAAATTCAGCACAAGGTGGACTGTGAACGGCAAAACGTTTGGGAGTGACTCTGCAGAGAGGGCCAGGTCCAATTGTGTGTGTGTTGGTGGGTGGGTGTGTGTGTGTGTGTGCACACACACATATATATATATATATAAATTCACAAGGATGCCAAAAACCCACCTGGCAGACCAATCATCTCGGCGAGAAATAGCATCTTTGAAACAACATCAATCTATATTGATTATTTTCTTCAGGAATATGTACAAAACTTGGCATCATATATTAGAGACACTGGGGACTTTTTACAAAAAATGCTTAATTTTAAGTGGAATAATGATTACTTGCTTATCACTCTTGATGTGACCTCTCTCTATACTTCGATCAGGCACAAAGATGGCCTAAGAGCAACTCAATATTATTTAACACGCAGAGGTCCTGAATATGCGGATCATACCAATATGCTATTAAATATGGTGGAGTGTTGTTTGACTAATAACATTTTCATGTTTCGGAATGCCTACTACCAACAAGCCAGAGGTGTCGCCATGGGGGCCAGCTTCTCCCCCAGCTATGCATGTCTTCACATGGGCTGGTGGGAGGAGCTGGTCCTCATGGTCGAACACAGAGATTCCATGGTTCAACATGTAAGGGAGTGGTGGAGATTTATAGATGATCTCTTCCTGGTGTGGCAAGGCACCCAGGAACAAGCTGAAAGTTGTATAGCAAAAATCAATAAGAATCAACTCAATTTGAATTTTACTGCGTGTATCAGTAACAATATGGTGACCTTTTTAGACATGGAAGTTTATGTTAAACATAACAAAATTGAAACGAGACTCCACAGGAAGCCAACAGCAGACAACGCCATATTACACGCCAGCAGTGCCCATCCAGGACACCTGGTAAAAAGTATACCCTACGGTGAGCTACTGAGGCTTAAACGTATTTGTAGCAATGATAGGGACCTCCAGTTAGCTCAAAATGAGTGCATTAAAAGATTTAGAGAGAGGGGCTACAGTCAAAAATGTCTAGAAGCAGCTCTTAAAAAAAGCAATCAAGAATCGAGGGCAATGCTTCTCAAAACTAAATCAAAGATGGAAGAAACTAAAGAAACCAATAGTTTCAGGTTCATTTTAAAATATAATCAGCAGGAGGTTGCTGTAAGAAAAATCATAAAGAAAAATTGGTACCTAATCAAACAGGACCCGATAATTGGCACCATAGCCCCGAAAAGGCCTGCCATAACTTATCGCAGGGGCAGATCCATGAAGGATGCCTTAGTAAAAAATGACCCATTTGGCCCCGTGAACAAAAACACATGGTTGTCTCAAAGATTTGGCTTTTACAAATGCAGAACCTGTAAAGCATGCCAACACGGTGTCAATATGACAAGCTATAAGGCTCCTTTTGGAGATATTGAGAGGAGGATAGACAAAGTGCTTAACTGTAAAACTGACCATGTGGTGTATGTGCTGGAGTGCCCATGTAAATTAAAATATGTTGGTAGCACTATTTTACAGGGTCACAAAAGGGTGCTCCAGCACATATGAGCAATTAAAAATAAAGACACCACATACCCAGTGGCTCGCCATTTTAGTGAAAAACATGAAGGCAATCCCAAAGATCTCAAATATTATTTGATTGACTGTATTCCAGTCAACAAAAGAGGGGGCGATCGTGAGAAAGCCCTCCGCAAATTAGAGATGCAATACATCTTAAATCTCGACACTAAACAGCCAAATGGATTGAATGCCACTGAGGAACTTCATGTCAGTCTAATTTTCTGAAATTCACAAGTTTAGACAAACGAGGCATGGAGTGTAGTCAGATCTAGCCAAACTTCTCCGAGTACAAATTTAAACTCAAATTTAAATTCTAAAAGAATTTTAAAATACAGCAACCATCTGTGAACATCTGTTGAGCAAATGAATCACACATAGATACTCGGGTTCTCTCTTTTTATAAGATGTGTCTAATAAAGTATACTAGTAAATAACTTTGAAGTAACTATAGATTAAATCAACCAGTTTGCCCCTTAATATTTTAAGTCAACATTTTTTCTAGACCGCTTAAATAGAATTTTTAGCATATTTAGGTTTTAAACTTTGTTCATTCACTTTTTTTATTCTCTCTTTTTTTCTCTGGTTATAATAGATAGTTTAAGGCAGACATCACGATAGAGGTGCAAACACGTTTTATTTATTTTTAGAAACCAAACATAGATAACGACAATATATATCATATACATAAGGGGGAAGAGGGTACTAATAAATGGTACTAACTTCCAAAAAGCATTTGAGCCATGACTAAGAAATGTATTAGAACAGATTTTCAATGTAATATTTATGTATTTATATATTTATTGAATTTTATATGTATTTATATATTTATATATATATGTATTTAAGAAAAAAATCCCCCAAAAAATCGGTGTAAATAGCATTTATGCAGGAGCTATATTGTCAATTTTGATTGTTCGGATATGTCATTTTTATTTATTTATTTATTTATGAGCACTGTGCACTTTAAGAAGGTTGTCACGTGACACAATTGTAAATAGTATTTAAATAACTGCCTAAACTACCAGCGCGTCATGTGATCAAGTCCCCTAGAGGGACGAAACGCGTCATGTCAGCAGCATTGTTTGGGGAGCACAAATAAACACTGCAAATTGAAGACTGATGAGGTCCGCGCTCTTTCTTTGTGCCTGGTGAAACTGACACGCGGTGAAGGAGTTTGGTGAATATATATATAAGCATCCAGGCGGGCTCAATATTACAGAAGATTTACATACGTTTTTATAAACGTAGGCAGTCAGTCTCCCATAGGTTAAGCATGTACAGCGGGCAAGCTAATTAGAACATTGCAATGAAGGGGCACCTTTTCTTGCTTGCACTTAATGTCTGAAGAACCTTGGGCAAGAAGCAAAACTATATTTATCCAATCAATAAAACCAGTATGATTTTTAGGAATGGTTTTAGAATTGGGGTGGTATTTTATAGTGATTTCTTAAAGCCCTTTTTCTAATGTTTTTTATAGATCTACATCTGGGTTCTTTGGGGCCCATTACGATGGCGGGCGGAAGCACTACCGCCGTGCTGGCGGATGCAAAAACCACCAGTTACCGCCGGCACGCAGCAGTCCACACGCCCGCCCAATTACGATGCGAAAAGCAGGCCAAACACCGCCGGCAAGCCAGCAACACCGTCCGCCATCAAAGTGCGCCCGTACACGTAGCGGCGCAGCCCAACTGACACACACCGTCCGACGAAACACGTCCCGCCCGGCGTATAAATTACGATGCCGCAAACAAACGGCTCCCACGGCAAAGAGACACCGCACGTGAAAGAGAGGCGGAAACACGGACGCAGAGCACGGACAACGAAGAAGCGGCACCCCGGGCATGAATCCAGCACTGCAGGCCCTTCCCATGCTTCTGCTGATGCACCACCAAGGACGCAACGTACCGCGGAGACGCAGGTAGGCACACACACAACAAGTGCACGCAAACAGCGCACACAGTGCAAGGGCGGAAAAAGCGGACAACCCCCCACCAGCGCGTGCACACTACACATCCACCATTGCATCCACATATGACACACAGGCCAAATCCTAACATCGCGGAACACATGTGTACACACCACCTGGGACTAGGAACCAACCACCCCGTCACGGCCCCAAAGCGCCGATGACGCCGCCACACATGCGCACAACGCAGAGGCCAACCGCAGCGCCATGCATGCGTCGCACACAGACACAGGGACACAACCAAGCAGCACACACACCAGCCCCACCCCGAACGCACATGACACGTGACAGGCCGGCCACAGACATGTACCCAACGCCCAATTCACGGACAACACCCAACGCCACACAACCGACGCACACATGTCAGTGAAGTCACGCAACAGCAGGACACACCCCAGTGTAACAAACATGGCGAAGCACACAGCGGCGGCAACACCAACTAGGAGAAGCAGGGCCCCTTCGGGAAGAGGAACGCCAGTACCACACTGAAAAACCCATACCACCCTGCACATATGAACAAGACACATGAAACGGAACACCAAAGAGCCCGGTGACCGACAACAGGTGGCCCAAGAATTACATCCACACACAAGGCCCAACGCAGAGCGGAAAGGCAGGCTGCCGCCCACACAAGGGAGAGCAGACAGCACTGAATGACCTTCCATTCCAACTCCGAAACCACAGCCCTACGACAGAAGCCGGTGAATACAGCCATTGTCCAAGAATAGACCAACACAGGCATGCCGAGGAGACCGACCACACGGCAGATAGCGCATATCACAGAAGCACACAACGGACGGGGAAGAAAGAAGAAAACACTCCCCCATGTCGGCCACATGCAAGTTAATTGGAAGGAGTCACACAGCACTGACCTTGAACTGTCTGAGAAGCATGTGGGAAGAGGGCCCGTGTCCTCCAAACAAGCCAACAGAACACAAGTCCTGTCTCCCTACGACTACACAGAGCTCACAGTAACCCCGGAGCGTGCACATTGCAGACTGCACACACAGCCGGAGCACGCCACCTCTACGAACCGCTGCGAAATGGCAACCGCAACACACCTACCCAACTACGCCGAAGAGCTCAAGCTGTACAAAACCAACCTGTTCCATACATTGGGATGCGATCTCCTGTCCCTGCTGAACGTAAGTTACCGACTGACTTACCGCATCACATTGTTCAGCTGCGTCATGCCCGTCTTCTACTGTCGGAGGTGTCCCTACCAGCATCCCGTCGAGATATGCCTCTCCAACCCGGCATGTCTGAAGGCGGACCTGCTACCACTACTCCTCCCTCTGGACGCACACGACAGGGCCTGCTCTGCCTATGGGGGCATGGCGTATGTGGCCAACATCGCACCCGCACTGAAATGGGACCACTGTGCCTCCACACGACGGATCATCGAGAACAGCTACATCGAATGTCACCCAGCATGCCCCATCATGGTCCTCCAAGGGACAACCTACGAACAACACCTTGACAGCCACCATCCGCTTCATTGGCTGGCAAACATGTACACCACCAATGACATGGAAGCCCTGCTGGACGGCATCGCATACCTGACAACCTGTAAATACGTCGGACCACAACGCAGGTTCCCCGAGTGACCTATGAAGTCCAACCCCGCACCCATGCTCAGCTTCCGCACGGACTGGCCAGTCACCACCACAACAGCCATACCAAACGACCGGCAACTGTAACCACACCATCAACGACATCGCCATGACATCGGATATGACCGGGACATGCACACTGTTCCCCATCACATCCAGGAACACCGCATGCATCGTGGGAGGCAGTGGCATGGGCTCTGTGCATCGCACCCACATGGACGGAACTGCACGAACAACCAGGACACGACATGGATCCAGCGCACATGGACACACACACCGCTCAGTGGACATGAATAGGTCGCCTGGAGTCTGTGGGTGCTGCACCCCTCCCATCCCCGCCCCGGGAATCCCATACCAGGACCTTTGCATGGACGACAAGTGCATACAACAACAACACGACCCCAGTGACTGTGACATGTCCAGTAACCACCACAGTGCAACAACAAGTGGCACGCCGCTGCATGCACGCAAGCACATGCCCTGATGTCATCTCACATGCACGCGTGCATGAGGAACAACCGCAGCAAACCTGTCACATGGAACTGAGATGGACTGTGCCCATGATGCCGAGCGGTCTGGTAGGCTACATGTATACCGTCTGTGTCAAAGTCCGCAGCTCCGCAGCTATACGTAAATGTACATTAGCACAGCCTTGGCCAAGCAGATGTCACCCCACACCCTATCCCATTTGTAATCATGCTCAGTATATCCTCAATATGTATTCCGCTGCCAGTAGTGTCCACTATACTGCATCACAGAGGACAGAAGACTCAATATAATGTTTGAAACCAGAACTGTCTCCGCTGACTCATTTCACAAGTACGAATGAGAGAGGATGAGAGTATGTGAAGTACACGGCAGTCGTGACATGACCATGTAGTCCACTGGTATTGGATGTCAACGCAAATGAGTAGCACTACTGTGGAAGACACACATGTGTCGTGTGAAGTCGTATGGACGCAGTGCTCAGGTGGGTGGGTGCGACGGGTAGATGCGCACATGCCAAGTTGGAGCACGCCGTGTTGGGAGGGCTCATGAACAGTACACCACCGCTTCCCTGGGCATTGTGAGAGGACACCTGTCGGGGGGAGTGAACACGTGTGTGCACAGCAGCCGGGCACACGTACAAAGCGGTACCAGGCGCACCTCAGCCCACCCTCTGTGGACGAGCTGGATCCTGTTGTGCGCCCGCCATGCCCCTTGACAAGGCACACACAGCCCCAGTCGACCAGGTGTAACCCCAACATAGTCAATCCGCACAGGCGATACAGGGCACGGGATGGCAGTGGAGCATGGTGTGTGAGAGGTCTCCTCGCGCTCCTCCTGGTCATATCACGCAGGCAATAGAACCTCAACGTCCAGCATGGCAAAAAGTCAAATGGAAGTGTAGGGGGACGCACCACAGCACGAGCAGCACTGACGTCACGGGAGGTGGCTCGCACCATCCCATCCATTGCCCATCATACCAACCACGCCACATGCCATTGCGACTAAGTGCAAGCGCGTGCGCCACCACCCCTGAGCCCTCCCCAGAGAGGCCAAAGAGTGAATGTGTGGGCCATCAGCCACAGACGGACGCGGCATGGCCGCAAGGGCAGCCACAGCCACTGGGTGTCGCAGGTGGCGGATCCGGAAGGCGAAGACTGTGATGCATAGTCCATGCAGGCCGGGTCTCCATTTGGGGCACCACGCAGGTGGACGGCGTCCCGCCACACATCATACCCTGAGACAGCCCACTCGTGCAACTGGACCCACACATACACTCCTTGCCCTCTCTGGTGCAAGCTTGGGGCTGCCTGTGCAAGCGCTAGCCTCGCAGGTGAGCATGCATATTGGGGGGCGAGGGGAGGACATGAGGGCTGGGGCGAAGATGACTGTATCACTGTCAGTTAGTACAAGGGATGACCCAGATGTGGAAAGGAAGAGACGTGTCCCGTGTGTACTGCAACTAGTCGCCAATCCAACTACCCCCCATGTCCGGAATGTAAGCCCGCACCTAGGCCCGCCCATCCGCCACATCGAACATACCACCAGCACGACAACCTTCCCATTCGAAACACTGACTGGGGGTGGCGACCAGTGTACAATCATGTGTAGCCTACCCACGCGTACATGTGGGCCCTCCATGATCATTGGGGCCTAGATCCCCATGTGCATGCACATGGCAGTGTTATGTCTCACTTGCCATTGCCATTGTTGGGAGACCTGTGTAAGTGTATTGTGGCCGTGCCGTCCCAGCTTGACAGCTGGGCTGTGGCTCATGTGCTTGCTCAGTCATGTCAGTGATGTGTATGCGAAATTGCTATGTGCCGTGTTGCTTTGACATGTGTCCTCTGCCATTTTCCCCAGGCGGAGACCGAACATTGACCGCCCATACCAATTGCTGGCGGACATGGACGATACAGAGGTAATCAGGAAGTTTCGGCTGGACAGGCCAACTCTGCATCGACTGTGTGCCATGTTAGAGCCCCATCTCCGTCCCCGCAGGGTGTATCCGACTGCTGTCACCCCCACGGCTAAGGTGATGGCCGCCATGCATTTCTTCGCCACTGGGTCATTCCAGCACACAGTGGGCAGTGGAGGAGGGATGTCCCAGCCCATGTTCAGCAAGGTGCTGAGGGATGTACTGGCAGCCATGATGCTGTACCGGAACCGGTACATCAGATTCCCCAGGGCTCGTGAATTGGCGGCAGTGAAGGGTGCATTCTATGCCCTTGGCAGAATCCCACACGTCGTGGGAGCCATTGACTGCACTCATGTTGGCCTTGTTCCACCACAGGCCACTGAGCACCTGTACCGCAACAGGAAGCACACGCACTCCCTGAATGTGCAAGTGGTGTGCCTTGCGGACATGGTGATCACCCACGTGTGTGCAAAGTTTCCAGGCTCGGCCCATGACGCACACATAATGCGCAACAGCATCTTGCCACGACTGATGGCCAATCTGCAACAGGATCGTGGCTGTATTGTCGGTGAGTATGTGGAGTGGTGTAGCGTGCTGGTTGTGCGATGCTGTCCCCTGTCCAGTTGGAATAGCAACGGTTCTCTGTGTCCCTCACACCCAGGTGACTCTGCGTATCCGAATGGGGCATGGCTGCTCAGTCCATTGAGGAATCCTCGCACCCCAGCAGACGATCGCTACAATGAGGCACATGGGAGGACCAGACGTGTGGTCGAGCGTACCTTTGGCCTCCTCAAGTCCAGGTTCAGGTGCCTGGACCGCACCGGGGGTGCACTGGCGTACTCCCCACAGAAGGTGTGCCAGATAGTGGTGGCGTGCTGCATGCTGCACAATCTGGCCATTCGGAAGCAGATCCCCCTCATTGTGGATGACGGAGATCAACCAGGGCCCCAGCCCGCAGACCAGGACAGCTCGAGTGAGGTGGACAGCGGAGAGGAGGAAGCTGGGAATGTGCGCCAGCAGCTCATCGCCCGCTACTTCACTTGACGGTGAGTGTCCATGTACGACGGCTGATGTGGCTGTATCTGTGCAGGTGTGTGTGTGCTGTGTCAGGGTGGCCGTTTGTTCACTGCGTGCTGTGTGTCAACGCTCCATGGCCAGGGTAGTATGCCACTGTTGGTGGCTGTGGCATTGTGCCCTATTGCTCTGTGCGATGTGTGTACATTGCTTGTAGTTGTTGACATGTACTGTGTGATGGGTGTGTGACACACTCATTGAATGTGCTCCTGTTCTGTCTCCCACCCCTAGGTCCCTACAGGCCCTCCGGATTCCATTGCCATGCCACGCATCAGGTGCCTTTCCGCCCAAGGTGGCCGTTGTATTCCGTACAATAAAGACACAGGGCACAAACAGCAGTTAGTGCAAAAGGTGCATTTATTACAAACTGTGACATGTGATTGTGTGTAAGGTGATGACAAAAGTGGTGCGTGCAGTGACAATGAGCTGTCGGTCATGGCTGCGTGATGATCAGGGTGTACCCACTGGTTCTATGTCCATAGTCCAACACACACATGCCATCCAGCTGGCTGTGTGGAGTGGGATCGTAGAGCAAGTCAATGCAGTGGCTGGTCAAGGAAGGCTGGCGGAAGGCTGGCTGGCTGCCTCACTTGCGACTGGAGCGTGCGAAGTCCTCCCGGGAGATCTGTTTCCTCTTCGGACGGCCCCTTCCACGTTTGGGAGGGGGTGTGTGGTGGCGACCTGCTGGTGGTGGGTGAGGTGTGCTCACTGGCTGTGGACGCAGGGGAAGTGGACACTGCTGCCCGAGCCTGCGCCCTAGCAGGTGGTGGCGGAGGTGGTGTTGCTGGCCTTGCCTGTGACCCCACCGCCACCACCAGCTGGCCCATGAGGTCCACGAGTTGGTCCATACGGGACACGAATTGGCCCATATGGGCGTCCATGGACCTCAGCACCCCCAGCACCTCCCGCGTGTCTGTGGCAGACCTGACCCATTGTTCTTGGGCCTCCTCATAGGCCCCAAGGACTCTGGCCATTTGAGGCAGGGCATGGCTCCCAGGGGAGGCTGGCGTTTCCCTGACCCTGCTCCTCCTACCAGTCCTGCTGCCACCGGCCTGCCCACTAGCCACATTGCTCACCACGGTCCTCGCTGTGGCTCCCAGGGTGGATCCAGTCGGCCGGGCCACCACCTGCGCTGGGGCTGGTGCCAGCGAAGACGTGGTGGTGGTGGAGGCGGTGGTGGTCGGTGCGGCGATGGTGGCGGTTGCGGCAGTGGTAGTGGCCGCAATGACCGTGGGTGTGGCCGCAACGACAGTGGCAGCAGGGGACTGGGACTGTTCAGCATCCCTGGATGATGGGTTGGTGGGTAGGAGGGGTCCTGGGGAGCGGCTGGGCCCTGCCACGCCAGATGGGCCAGCTTGGTGGTCCGTGTCCGAAGAGGTGGACAGATCCTCCAGATCCGTGTGTCCTCGTTGGGGGCTTGTAGGCTGGCTGTGCTGGCTGCTGTCTCCATCCCCAGCGTCCAGCAGTTCGTCACCTGTGGAGAGAATGAGATTTGTTATTGTGTTGCACCTGGCGAAGTATGTATTAGTCGTCTGACATTGGCAGTTCGTGCAATCTCGTACATGGGTTTCCCGGAGGCGAGTGTGTGGCTGTGGCATCTGTAGGTGTGTGTGCTAGGCAATGGGACTGTGTGCTGTGCACATGTGGCATGGGACGGATTGGCCATGCCGATGGGTGTGTTGCTTTGCCCCTACTCATTGTGACTCTGGTGTATGCGGGCTCCTGGCCCATCCTGGGTCTGGTTTGTACTTTGCTTTTGGAGTTCAAATGGAACGCTTAGGAACGCATATGGCAACATGGGGGCCATGCCCCAGATTCGCATTTGGGAGGGTATATGCTTTTGGGGTACATGCTGTGAGCCATGGGTGCCGAACGTGACATGTGTTGTGGCAGCATGACAGTGCATGGTCTGAGGTGTGTGCATGCCTGACATGCCCTGCATATTTGCTGTCTGTTGTGGTTACTGGACATGGCATTGGACGCATCGTTATGAGTGAGTGATAGTTGTGTGCCAGCCAACGTATTGCAGTTGTCCCATCTCCTTGGTGTGCGTGCTGCCCTGTGCCATGTGCATCACTGCAGTGCTCGGGGGGTGTGGCCCATGTTGTGTGTTGTTGCTCACAGTGTGTCGTGCGCTTAATTGACTTCTGGCACATGGTTGGTCATGGGCATGTGTCTTAGCGTGACTGCTGTATGTGTGGCAGCTGTGCGGATGACATGCCTTTCATGAGACTGGGGCTGACGGATGGGATGGATGGTATGTTGTATGTGCATGGTGTGTCTGTGTGTTTGATGGGTTCAGTGGTGTTCGTGTGCATTTCTGTTGTTCCGCTCTGTTGCGTCTAGTGTTGTTTGTCTTACATAGGCGTAGTTGTGGGGTGTGTGGTTGACAGGCAGTAGGGGCTACATGGACAGGACTTCAATGGTGTTTCGGTTGTGTGTGATGAGTTGCACAGTGGCTGCCGTGTGGGACTATATTCAGTGTGGCTTGTGCATGCAGACGTGGCTCCTTGGGTGTTGCTATGTCTGTGATGGGTCATGTGGGGTGTGAGTCTGCTGTTCATGTCCGTGTGCACATTGTTCACTTGTTCGTGACGGTGGGCGGTGCTGCGTGTTCGTGTGCTACGTGACATGTCCCATGTGTTGGTGGTGTTATGGTCCTCATGCCTCCAGTAATCCAGCCCTGTCCAGTTTCCCACCTGCAAGTTGTTCGTGCGTGCACTGTACTGGATGCCACATGGCTCTTAGCGGGGGTGCTCCATGTTGCAGGTCTGTGGGGGTGGGGGGTGTAGTGGGTCGTGGGGGTGGCTGTACACCCACTGACACCGATTGCTGTGGACCGTGATGTCTGCCTTTCGGCTGTCGTTGTGCACTGCGGTGGCTGACACGTGGGTGTGGGGTGTGGGGGATGCTCCTCCTTGCTGTGCTGTGGGACTGGGGCCTGGTGTGTGTTGTACTTGGGCTGTCCACCGTCCCACCCACTGCACTTTGTGTTCCTGCCACTTACCTGTTACTTGTCGGTTGGTGCAGCTGTGCCTGACACATGGGTGTGGGGAGTGCTCCACCTTGCTGGTCTGTGGGAGTGGGGGCCTGGTGGGTGTTGTACTTCAGCTGTCCCCCTCCGACCCACTGCACTTTGTGTTCCTGCCACTTACCTGTTACTTGTCAGTTGGTGCAGCTGTGGCGGACACATGGGTGTGGTGGGTGCTCGTTGTGGCGCTTCTGGCATATTTGTGGACCTGTTGGTGGTTACGTGGCTGGCTTAGTGTACACATGTCCCCACGCATCTTACAGTTGTTCGGTTTGGCCTGTGTGTGGTAGTGTCTGTTGCATGTGCGTGTGATGTGTTGTGTATTGTGTGCTGGACATGGGGGTGTTTGTCCCTGGGAGCTGTGGCATGGTGGTTGCGCATGTGTGTACATAGCGGTGTGCTGGTATACATTAGTTTGTACTTACCAGCCTCCACTCCCCTGCTAATCCGGCGAGGATCTCCGGATGGATTACGACTCGCACCTTCTCCTCCCACGCTTTGAAGGTCTTAAAGAGCGCGGGATTCCCTCCGCCAGTGACGGCAGCCAGCTCTCTGTTTTTGCCCTCCTTCTTCTTGACCAGGCTCTTTACGTCATTCCAACGTTTGTTTATCTCGGTTCTGTTCCTGGGCAGGGTCCCGACTGCATTGACCTGGTCTACGATCCGGGTCCACATTCTGTTTCTGGTGGCTAGTGGTGTGTGCTGGACCATGTTCCCATAGATTTGTGGGTACACCTTGATGATCTCGTCAACCATGACCGTCAGCTCCATGGGCGTGAACTTGGGCATCCTTTGTGGTGCCATGGTGTTTGTGGTGGTGGTGCGGTGTGTGTTGTGTAATGTGCAGGGGGTTTGTGGTGCCGGTGTTTGGTGGTGGTGGTGGTGGTAGTGATGTGTGCGTTTCTGTGGTGTGCTGCTGTCCTTGCTGTGTCACTGTGTCCTCTCCTCTCCTCTCTGGTTTGCAATGTAGCAAGGGGTTGTGGTCTGTGGGAGTGCTGCTTTTGTACTTACCTATGTGGGTGTGTCCTCATGGTCTGTTGTTTTCAGGTGTGTTGTGTCTGGTGTTCTGGCCTTTGTATTTTTTGTTTGTCCGGGGGGTGTTTTCGGGATGTGTACTGTGCTTGTGTATTTGTGCGTGCCTTGCTGTGTGGACTTATTGGCCATGTTGTGTGCTATTGGTTTTGTGAGCGGATGGTTTCTGTGCAGGGACGTGGGCGCCATGGTTTCTGCCGTGTCGATTGGCATCGGCGTTGTTTGCGCTGGCGGGCGGTATATTTGTGGTTTTCCCGCGCTCATGGCGGTGCGATCGTAATTTCACGTGCGGTGTGTCGGCCGTGAGGGCGGGCGGTTTTGTGTTGTCGGGCGTGTTTCCGTCCGTGGCGGGCGGTTTGACTCCGACTCGGACGATGGCGGGCGGTATTTAGTGTGATTTTTCGCCGATGGCGGTTTTCGGTTTGTGTTATCGTAATGGCGTGGTCGGTGTTCAGACGGTGTATGCGGGCGGTATTTTGCCGATTCCATGCCTGGCGGATTTATTTACGCCGGGTATCGTAATGGGCCCCTTTGTGTTAAGACTTTAAAAGCCAACAATTTATTGACAGTCTTAGAAACCTCCCTTGCAATATGAAGTAATGTATGAACTTTAAAGTAGGATGTATTTAATGAATTTAATATGACAATTTGTACTTGTATATAATGAATTTATTTATTTACGTATGATAATCTGTATGTGTATATAATGAATTCATTTGTGTACCCCTTTAGATATTTAATATTTATAGCACTATTGGTTTTTAACTCTAAGTAGCATAGCACTGAGTCACTTTATCTGTCCATTCACAGCATGTCGACAATGGTAGCAAATGATTTAGAGATGTGCACGGATGCATTTAGGCAAGTATAAATCAAAAAAGAAAGCATTGCACAACTAATCCATTGGCACAATAGAACAATATTGAATTTACAGATTTATCTGTGGTATATTTATATATATAATAAGAATAAATATATGTATTAAAAAAGACATGAATGGCAGATATTGCATGGTGCAGAGTAATCCGTGAAATGGCAAAGTATTTAAACTTAAGGACACAAAATAGGAAATAGGTGTTTCTTTAAAGAAATGTGTCCTTTATACACAAATTTTTACAGCACATAGTGGTAGGTGATAGGTTTGTTTTCACTTTTATATTAAGATATGTATTTTTTATATGTGGATGATGTCTTTATTCCTATATATGCTATAATTTTAATGGAAATCGTAAACATGTGTCAGGAGACATTTAAGTAGATATTTAGCCTGAATCAAAACATATATATATATCAAAAAACTATTTTGTAACATTGTTTCACTATAATGTGGGCAATCATATAGGAGGTTGAATATTAATTATGAATAACAACTAAATGAATAACAAACTATATTGTGTAATGGAACATGAGTTATCATGGTATGTAAAGTATGTAAAAAAACTCTGTAAAAATTCTTTAATATGTTTTCTATTTCCATGGTTTTAATCAAGCACGGGCACTTTAAATATGGGGGTAAAGCTGTTGAGCGTTGTCATGTGATCAAGGCCGCTTGTACGGCCGAAACGCGTAATGGCAGAGGACTGGTAACAATAAAAAAGAATATTGGCACTGAATGAGGTCTGCACTCGTTTTTCCGGAGGATTGTGGCGAGGAGAGGAATATATATATATATATATATATCCAACAAAACGGTTTCCTTGTCTCAGCTTTTGTGGCGCTCATATGCGGTGCGTTACTCCTGCGGTTGAAACCAAAACCGCTATTCATTTCACAAAATCCTGGTTTCCCAGAAAAACGGGCCGCACTCCTCACAGGTTATTTTGAATTTTTTTATTTTCTTAGGCGTGTTGCATCAATAAATCCTTTAGGCATTGCAGACGATAAACCCTTTCAAGGTAAAAAAACCATTACATCATTTCCTCCAACTTGTGGTGGGTGCCCTTAGCCTTTTGGGAGATGTAGTTCCCAAAAAGATTTTTTTATTTTTTATTTATTTACATTTTTGTTCAGGAAAACTTGGATTGGAAATTAACTATTATTGCGGGAATTAGTTGTTATCATACACAACATTTAGAACATAAAATACAATGTATTCATCAGCTTTAGTATCACATTATCATTTAAGACAGGACCTCTTTTTTTAATATATTTAAATGGCTCAAAGTTCTTGAATAATGCAATATACGTAATTGTATGTCCATTACGGATCCGCTGTTATTTTCACTTACCGCTACCATCAGGCCACAGGGGTGGCCACGCCCACTGGGCGGGGAGCAATTGTTTAAATGTAGTGCGCGAAAACTGCCGGTTTCAAACACTACAATCCCAGCACCCCATGAAAAAGTGCTCTCCAAAGCACGAAACGCGTCGGGAGGGAATATGAAGTTGCCGCGATGTCTGCCTACTGTGACTGCCTTCGTTGAATAAATGGTGTCAGGATAAAGAACTCACCTGTGTGGCGTCCTCTCTCAGCAGTCAAACTCTTGTTTGGATTTGTGCGGCCCCGCCTGAGCCACGAGATTGACCCCGCGTGCCCAGCGGAGTCCGGCTGAGGTGCCAATTGGCATTTCAGCTTGAAGGTCAGGCGAGTGCGATTCAGCGAATTGAGCGGCAGTGCAGAGCCTGGCATGCTGTGTGCACACCCACTGGGGATCTTATTGACAATATGCTGTCTGGAACTTGGCAACTCACTGAAGTAGCACAGCAGCACTACATTGACCATCAGGCCACAGGGGTGGCCACGCCCACTGGGCGGGGAGCAATTGTTTAAATGTAGTGCGCGAAAACTGCCGGTTTCAAACACTACAATCCCAGCACCCCATGAAGAAGTGCTCTCCAAAGCACGAAACGCATCGGGAGGGAATATGAAGTTGCCGCGATGTCTGCCTACTGTGACTGCCTTCGTTGAATAAATGGTGTCAGGATAAAGAACTCACCTGTGTGGCGTCCTCTCTCAGCAGGCAAACTCTTGTTTGGATATATATATATATATATATATATATATATATATATATATATATATATTATCTACTGGCGGTCGCCAGTAGATAGTTATAGTTAGGACCTAGTTATCCATAGGAAAAGCGTATCTTGTTTTCCCAATAACTTTGGCGCCGGATGACGAATCTTCGCGAAATTTTCAAAACTCGTGGGGCGCTCCGGTCAGCTCCTGTGTTGAAAGTTTCGGGGTGATTCGTCAAGCGGGGGCCGAGACGAAAGAGGGGTCCCAAAACGTGTTTTCTCCATGTTATTTTCCATAGGCAACTTTAGACACGGCTACAGCTCGAACTGCTGAACGGAATTACACCAAATTTGGCAAAAAGGTAGTGCTTGGTTCAGAAAGAACCCTTTTGTTAAATGGTGTAAATCCGTTCAGTAGTTTCTGAGAAAATCAAAAATAGAGGTTGGAAAATCAATTTCTCATAGGAAACTTTAGACACGGTTACAGCTCAAAACTGCTGAACGGAATTACACCAAATTTGACAAAAAGGTAGTGCTTGGTTCAGAAAGCGACCTTTTTTAAAATGGTGTAAATCCGTTCAGTAGTTGCTAAGAAATTCAAAAAATAAAAGTTTCGATATCTATGGCGCGGTGGATCCGCGCACCCTCCCGACCACGAGCTTCATGCTAATTGGCTGTCAACACTCCAAACCAGGAAGTGTTGGCAGCCATCTTGTGACTCGGTAGAACCGAGTCAGAAGAAAACAGGGAAACAAAGGTGAGAAAGAAGAAAAGGGGGCAGGGTAGAAACACCCTGACCCCCTAGGCCTGCTCAGGGGTCCCACAAGGACCCCCAGGGCCCAAAAAATCATTTTTTTAAAATAAAAAACAGCAGAATGCGCGCTGGGTGCGCGGATCCGGACAATTTTTTTTTTAAAAACAAAGCGAGGGCTTCCGCGCTTCGTTAATTTTATGCCCCCGGGTGGACCAGGTCCCGGGGGGATTTAGGCAATGTATAGCGGGGGCCCATGGGGCCCCTGCAGCCCCGGGGACCGCCACCTCCCCGGGGCTCTAATTTTAAAATAAAAAATACATGTGTGAGGGGCTCCAGCCACCCCACATGCCCTGGGGTCCACCACCTCCCAGGGCACTAACTGTTTAAATGCAGGGATCCATTATGGACCCCTGAGCCCCGGGGACCACCACCTCACCGGGGCTTTGCAAAGATGTGAGGAGGGCCATAGAGCCCCCTCCTGGAGCCTTCGATGGCCCTGGGGACCGCCACCCCCCAGGGCCGGATCCTGCAGTGTCCCGGGGTGCCCACCCCCGAGACACTGCTGTTTGCTATGGTAGGGTGGGAGCACATCTCCCGACCTACCGTAGCAAACTCTGATTTGGATTTTGGGAGAGAGAGCAGGAAACCTGCTCTTCAAATCAGCAATGCTTTCCACAGGGAGCTGCATGTCAGCCGCTCCCCATGTGGAAAAGCAATGCCAGCTCTCGCAGGACGCGGGAGCCGGCGGGACCATGGGGGCATTGGGGCTCCCCACGGTCCCCAACGAAGTGGCTAGGCCCCGGGGGATGGGGTCCCCGGGGCGAATATAAATTACTGGTAGGAGCCGGGTTTTTTTTTCCGTAAAAGTTGGAGTCGCGGCGCTCAGCGTGGCCCCTGGTGTGAACGCGAGGGGTGCGCGGCTCCCAGCGCGGTCCCCTGGTGTGAACGCGAGGGGTGCGCGCCTCCCAGCGCGGCCCCCTGGTGTGAACGCGAGGGGTGCGTGACTCCCAGGACAAAAAAAATTAGAGATTTTTTATTATAAACCTAGGTTATATGTTAGGATCTTAGGTGGCTCTAAAAGAGCCCTTGTGTTTATTGGGAGATGTTTGTAGCTACATGTAAGTGCCAATGCAGAGTCTGAAGTTGTTGAGAAGGACTCTGTTTCCCTCATCTGTGAAATGTACACCATCTCTCCTGTATATGCCATCCATATTAAAACGCAGATTGTTGTTGTATATGGACCCCATACTATGGTCTCTGAGATAAGCAGAAACAGCTTTATTGACATTTTTCTAGCTTTCTCAATCTGTGGACAAAATTGATTGGACCACTTCCATTTCTGTCTTTGGCATATGTTAGAGTAGACCAAGGCAGTTTGGGGGAAAAGCAACATCAATTCTGCAAAGGTGTCCTTCATTAGCATTTCCAGACCTACCCCAGTCAATGTGCCTAGGTCATTGCCACCACAGTGCACAATCATGAGGTCAGGAGGTTGGAGGTGCATAAAGGTTCTAACCAATGGCATCAATTGGTGCCACTTCAATCCTCTCTGTCCAATCCATTTGATATCTACATTTTGCAAAGCTAGGTCTTTGTCAATACCTCTGCTTTCAGCATACCTTTTGCACCAGAAAACATAGCTGTGCCCAACAATCCACACTGAAAGCATCTTGAAGGGATCTCTGTAGGTAATCAGAAGATGTCTGTAGCTGAGGTAGGCAGGTGGTAGAATGAACTCTATCTAAAATGGTGGACAACATACTGTTTTTAAGAAAGTAGAGATTTGATTGGCTGTTTAAGAACACTCTACTTTCAAATATAGGGTGCATTTTACTTTGTTTAGAAAGCATGTTTCTTATTGGTTATTAAGAAAAGTTTGAAAGGTACAGCAGAAAGGATAAGGGCATGCTTTGCAAAGCCAACCACACCTGCTGTTGTCATTTGCAACATTGTGTGTTGAACTTGTGACCTGGCAGCTAAGTTGAATGTTGCATGACCTGTTGCTATGGAAACTGATATTAAGGACAAGGGGTGAAGATGTCAGTTGAAAAGTATTATTCTCTATGACCAATGGAAATTCGTTTTCCAATTTGAAAAACACTGGGAAGTAATGTCATTTGTGGGTTATGTGTATATGTATGAAAAATTAGAGGGAAAGTTTGCCAGTACTGGTTTTACATTGGAGAGTGTGCTCATCTACATTCTCTGTGTGAAAAAGAAAATCCTGACTGAGTGTGTGAGATTTTTCATTCAACAGATTTATTTAAAAGGTGAGTTATATTTTTAAGAGATTTATGTAAAATAGATTTGACATTTTTATGAAACTCTGCTGGTTAAATTAATTTATTAAATGTACAGATATATATTGGGATAATTTCTAGTGAATTTGAACTTTGTTTAAAAAATAGTATGTGCACTAATATATATATTATTAAGTGTCTTGAAAGGTATAGTTGAATGATGCTTCTTATTTATTATTAATTGGTTAAATATGCACTGAAGAATGTGTATTTTCAAAAATGTTTATTTAAGGTGCAGTTTATTAAGCATGCATTATTTCTTCTCAGTAAAAAGGTATAGTTTAATAAAATGGCATTATTATAGATAGTTTGGTCAAATGAGGTACATCTGTGCTGTTTGCAAGATGATCATATAAGGTGTTAATGATTACAATTCTGTTATTAGTTTGTAGAGTTTGTGTGGTTTTAGAAAACCTCATAAAAAAGGTGGTGTTCATTACTGTTCTTAATTAAGTCTGTTGAGAGGTACAGTTTGATGATGTTGCATATTTCAAGATTTAATTGGACAATATGTAGTTCAAAAGAAAACCACTACATTTTACTCTTTCGGGTATGTAGTAGTTGTCTCCTTAAGTAGATAGTATGTCATGAGTCATGTATTTGTTTAGATTGTATTTATATAGTTGTAACTATATTTACTGAATTAATGAGAGGTACCTGATAGATTACAGGAGTGCAAAGGTAGGCAAAGGTAGTCAATATGTGATTTTATAAGTACATGAGAAGTGATTTTGCTGGTTCTATAATGTCTAATTTCGTAGTTAGTATGTAGGTAATATCCATGCATCAATGCTATACAGTCTCAATAACCTCCTGCAGTCTAGTCGATTCACTCACTGCAATAAATTCCAAGTCAGTAGCAATGCAGTTCAATCAATCTACAGTGTCAGTCTCTGTGCCACTGCCTGCTATCATCACTGACAGAACCATGTCCTTATCTAATCACTGTGCCGAAACACAAGCACTTATGAAACTCACCCTGCTGTCAACTACCAGCACTCTAACTATCCAGTCACTGTCCATGCACTTGTATAATGACTCAGGCATTAAGACACGCAGTGCTACAGTCAAATGTGCACAATCTATGCAGGTCCTCTAACACCCTGCAGACTACTGATTCACTCCTGCAATAATCTAGGTAGTAGCTCATGCAGTTCAACAATCACACTGTCACTCTCTGTCCACTCCTGCAATCATCCTGACAGAACCATGACCTTTTCTAATCACTGTGCTGAAACACAAGCACTTATAAACTCACCCTGCTGTCAACTACCAGCACTCTAACTATCCAGTCACTGTCCATGCACTTGTACAATGACTCAGGCATTAAGACACGCAGTGCTACAGTCAAATGTGCACAATCTATGCGGTCCCCTAACCCCCTGCAGGCTACTGATTCACTCCTGCAAAAATCCAGGTAGTAGCTATGCAGTTCAGCAATCACACTGTCACTCTCTGTCCACTCCTGCAATCATCCTGAGAGAACCATGTCCTTATCTAATCACTGTGCCGAAACACAAGCACTTATAAACTCGCCCTGCTGTCAACTACCAGCACTCTAACTATCCAGTCACTGTCCATGCACTTGTACAATGACTCAGGCATTAAGACACACAGTGCTACAGTCAAATGTGCACAATCTATGCAGGTCCCCTAACCCCTGCAGACTACTGATTCACTCCTGCAATAATCCAGGTAGTAGCTCATGCAGTTCAGCAATCACACTGTCACTCTCTGTCCACTCCTGCAATCATCCTGACAGAACCATGTCCTTATCTAATCACTGTGCCGAAACACAAGCACTTATAAACTCACCCTGCTGTCAACTACCAGCACTCTAACTATCCAGTCACTGTCCATGCACTTGTACAATGACTCAGGCATTAAGACACGCAGTGCTACAGTCAAATGTGCACAATCTATGCAGGTCCCCTAACCCCTGCAGACTACTGATTCACTCCTGCAAAAATCCAGGTAGTAGCCATGCAGTTCAGCAATCACACTGTCACTCTCTGTCCACTCCTGCAATCATCCTGACAGAACCATGTCCTTGTCTAATAACTGTGCAGAAACACAAGCACTTATAAACTCACCCTGCTGTCAACTACCAGCACTCTAACTATCCAGTCACTGTCCATGCACTTGTACAATGACTCAGGCATTAAGACACGCAGTGCTACAGTCAAATGTGCACAATCTATGCTGGTCCTCTAACCCCTGCAGACTACTGATTCACTCTGCAAAAATCCAGGTAGTAGCCATGCAGTTCAGCAATCACACTGTCACTCTCTGTCCACTCCTACAATCATCCTGACAGAACCATGATCTTATTCTAATCACTGTGTCGAAACACAAGCACTTAGAAACTCACCCTGCTGTCAACTACCAG